>CM076580.1:1365847145-1366216815 GCA_034641835.2 Pinus albicaulis
CAGAAGTTCTTCACAGGTCTTATGGTACATAAGTAGATGTGTGGAGCATCGGTGTTATTGTATACAACCTTATTTGTGGTAGCTGACATTTCTGGGCTCGAACTGAGTCTGGTATATTTTGAGCTGTTTTGAAGGCAAATCCAAGTTTTGAGGAAGCTCCTTGGCCTTTTGTGTCTGCTAAAGCGAAAGAATTTGTCAAACGTTTGCTTAACAAGGATATGCGTAAAAGAATGACTGCTTCGCAGGCTCTCAACAAGTATTGCATTTTTCAATAAGCTCCCATTATGTTGAGTTTATCTCTAAATATATTGTAATTTAGTAATGAATCTCTTTGACATTCAAAAACCCACCCCTAGATTAAATATTCTCACAATCTCAAGATTCCTTTGGAAATTCTAATCTATCATCTTATGCGGGCATATCTACGTGCATCAAGTCTTTGAAGAGCAGCACTAAAGGTACTTCTCTTCCATGTTTGAAGAGTGCAATAGTAGTGTTCTCTCTGTAAGTAGTTATATTTTGAAATTTTCTAAGGTCTAGAGTTTGCATGTATTTTTCCTATCTCTCTACCATATAGCCCTATGTCTGGTTGATTGCTAGTATAAGTGGGGTTTGAATGCATGCATTTTAGAGTTATAATAAGATAAGATAACGATGAAATAAGATAAGGTAATTTTATTAATGTCCAATGAACAACCATAAATGTGTTAATGGGACTGAAGGATACAACCAATATGAGTACAATGTGGAACCTCTATTTTGAACTTATGACTGTAATTGGTATATATTCAATTCCACCAAAAGCATAACCACAAGAAAGGAAATGATTAGAATAGCCCCTTTTAGTGGCACTTGAGAGTTTTGATGGTACTTTCACTTTGTACTAGGAGGTCGAAGAAGCATTATTTCTAGAGGAGGAATTAATGTGGTTGTAGCAAACTTCTAATTCAGGGAAAGGGTAAGAAGGGCATTATGTTGGCACTCATTACTAGGTTATATTTATTAAGTAGTATCATATGATCTCAAACTTGACTCTCGACACTGTACACATTGAATATTGTCCATTTTGGCTCATAATTTCATTCATGCACTAGGCCAATTTTGAAATAAGTTGATAAGAACATATGAAATACCTCCATATGTTTTTTTGCATTGTATTCATTATTATGCTTTATCTTCATGTCTAATATAAATTCAATGGAAAACATAATTATTTTTCTTGAAAATCTATAAAAAAAAATTTAAGTCTCTATATGTTGAGGCTTGAGTTGAGTCTTTGCCAGGTTGACTCTTGGGCCAAAATGGGTCCCAAACAGAGTTGAGCCATATGTTATTTTGCATTATATTCATTATTATGGTTTATCTTCATGTCTAATCTAAATTCAATGGAAAACGTAATTATTTTTCTTGAAAATGTATAATTTTTTTTTTAAATCTCTATATGTTGAGGCTTGAGTTGAGTCTTTGCCAGGTTGACTCCTGGGCCAAAATGGGTCCCAAACAGAGTTGAGCCTGGTAACTTTTATTCATACCTTATAAGTTAGCTTAGCTTTTTACTTTTTCATGACAAATAAAAACTAAATTAAAATCCAAAAAACTAAGCACTTTATGAAGATTCATGTTGGTAGATTTGCATTCTTACTTGATCTCAAAGCTGTCTATATTGCTAAGTATTGCTTTCAACTCTGCTGCTCCCACGGACACACAGTTTTGGCCTAGGTTGACTCCTGGGCCAAAATGGGTCCCAAACGGAGTTGAGCCTAGTAACTTTGATTCATACCTTAGCTTAGCTTTTTACTTTTCCCTGATAAATAAAAACTAAATTAAAATCCAAAAAACTAAGCACTTTATCAAGATTCATGTTGGTAGATTTATGTTCAAAGTTGTCTATATTGCTGAATATTGTTTTCAATTTTTAACTCTGTTGCTCCCATGGTCACACAATTTTGAGAGAACCCCATATCAACATCGGCTAAAATCTTTGAACAAGACAGCAAGATTAGAATGATCATCCAAAAGCAGCAAAGTAGGAAGCACCCGATACAATGGTATTATTTTTTTGCAACTGGTGGATTTGTATTTATATTAGCAAACTTTGCATCATGGTTGATGCTACAGAAGTACAATAGCTAGGAGCATCATGCAAAAGGAGCCTAACTCAAACAATAAGCTTTGTGATTTCAGCAGTTAGTTCTGAGGAGTAGAAGACATAATTCAGCAAAAAACCTTACAATATAGATAAGGAGGAATAGTTAAGGACATAACCCTATACAATAGTTAAGAATGTATTGAGCTCTAGGATGTTGTGGTCATGCTTCCAGGCTTATTAAAAAGTATACGCCAGAGGCTGCAGGGTTAAGGAAAGACACCAAAGCTATGAATTTACAAAAGAAATAATTTGAACCCATTTCATTTCACACAAACAAGGTAGTGAAATTTTCGAGAATATCTCTACAAAAAAACATTTCAGACTTTAGTAAACTAATCCCTTTGGAAAACATCTTTGAAGGTCACAAACACATTAGCTCTTGTTACCTGTTCAGGGAGCCAAACCTTTTGGATATCTGACTTGGCCATGTTTTGTGAGCTAACAGAATTTGCAGATAGCATTCAACCAAACACACATAATTTGCATACGAATGGTATCATAGTATGCAACCCAATGAAAATTCAATGAAAAATCATAGAAAATTTAGCATACCCATCTAAGCATGTGATTCATACGAGTGCAGGGCTTCTTCTCGTGAGAACATTCACATCACGGAATCTACCATTATCATTGCCAATTAAACCTAATTTAGGTGGAGAAGTACCGATTACATGCTCGATTTCAATAAATGGCAAATCAACGGTGCAAGTCTACTTCAAGCTGAAAATGAAAATTATG
This sequence comes from Pinus albicaulis, assembly GCA_034641835.2. Classification (NCBI taxonomy): domain Eukaryota; kingdom Viridiplantae; phylum Streptophyta; class Pinopsida; order Pinales; family Pinaceae; genus Pinus; species Pinus albicaulis. The sequence goes on from CM076580.1 coordinate 1,365,850,033, forward strand.
ACAATCCATACCAACATAGATATTGCCTAGTAGTTATTAATACCCAAAATAAAACCCTATTATATAACCTAACCAATAATAATCCCAGATAAGTGCTCGAGAAAGCTTGCATGTGCCACTATTGTAGATGTGAAGACAAGAGATTCAAAATGGGAAAAACTGATGGGCAGGGAAAGAAATCCAAAAAGATCTAGTTTAAAAGATGGTTTCTTCACTGCAAGGATAGTCATCCATCAAAAAACTACACATGAGTAACCCAGAATAGTGATTCTCCTAAAATTATCAAGCTTGAATATCTGGACCAAGATGTGGTAAGCTCCAATAAATAAAATGCCTCATAAGATGACAAAAACTAATGTATAGTGAAGATAAAAATGAACTACCAAACCCAAATATCCCAGGATCTCTATAACACCTAGACTCCAAAGGGCACTAATGCTGAAAACCAAATGAAGAATACTAATATGTGAAAATTCTGACTTATTAGTCTCCAGTATTGGCTCTCAACAGCTACGTAATAATTCAAAACCCCATCTCCATATCAAATATTCTTCCTTTGTATGTAAAACCATATTTCACTGCATAAACCAATCATGCAACTTGTTGCAGGATTCTTAAGAATCAGATAAAACAATGGCCTACCCATTTTAGGCCATTCTCAAAATCCCCCAATTTTTAATTATACCATAAAATTTATTGAAACCTCAATCACCCTTCATGAATCCTGATCACATGGCATCCCCTTCAAAGCTCCAGTTTGTTTATACCCTGGAAAATCTAACAAATACAAAATGGAAGTATCCGTTATGATAAAATCATTGTCGAATACTCATCAAAACGCATCCAATGCAAACCATGGAAGTGTCATAACATGATAAATTTTATTTTCCGGTACAATTTAAAGAATTTAAAAATTAAAATTTGTGTAGACCATGCTTATTTTCACTCAAGGAACAAGATTGGCCATGATTTAAGAAAAATTTTACAATCGTTGCTTCATTCAAAGGATAACAGCTAATAAATTGAATTATCAGATGGTTCTCAATGGAGAGAGGCTCAAATATGACAATTTTTATCTAGTTTCAATGATAGATTCATGGAATTTTCGTGTAGAGCACTCCTATGAAGTAAAAAAATATCAAAATCTGAGTACCGAATTTCCCCTTCTCGTCATCGATATTAAATCTGCCTAGAGTAGGTATGAATCTAGGCATCAACAAACCCAAGTTTAGAAAGCTTGGGTAGGCTTCCACATAGTCGAAAAGAAAGCATCTTCATCCTGTTCATACTTCTTAACATAAGCTTGCCTGCAAAACTAGGATTAGCAAGCGAGTGCCTTATCGGATGGCAAATTTGGAAACTGACTTCCTTCCTCTTCCAGTCACAAGCTCTCTAAAGTAAAATTTTCCAAAGAGAAGGGTTAGAGGTACATGGTCCTTCAAAACCAGATCTCTCCTTGTGGCATCGCCCCAAGGTGTGGGCACCAGACAAGACCACAATTTCCTTATCCCTCAACCCCATGTGACCAAAAACATCGCTCAGATGATCAAGTCCTTTTGTAGCATCAGCAAGGCGACCTTCTTCTAGAGGCTCAAGCTCGTCTTCTCTTCCGGGATGGAATGGAATGTCAGGTCCTCCGGTCACTTCAATAGCCACCACACCAGCCAACTAATAAAGACCAACATAGGTGATTATGGGGAACTATTCCTTGATTGTCTCTAGGAGCCTCACAGAAATGTCCAGACCATTTTTAGCACCATGGGAAAGCTCGGCCCCATATCTGATCGTCCTGAAAGGCCCTCCGGTCTTGGTCTTGACATCATAAGTACCAGCGTTGTGCCATGCGATTCGAACCATGATCGGCGCATAGTTCTTCTCTGCAATGAGACCATGGAGCTTCCTCTTGGCTTTGTCAATGGTAGCCTTGTACACCTCACTTACGATGGTACTCCTCGCTTACGGTGGGATAAGCCTTCACCATGGTTTCTTAACCTGCAAATGAAAAATCCAGCAGGAAATCAAGCCTTCACCATGATTTCTACCTTGTTCTAGCCTAAAATGTAGCGAAAATTAATCTTTCAAGAACAAACTGCCAACGCCTAGGCTGCCCTAAAATAAAAATACAGGGTGAACTTAATATTCAAGGAACGGAGGGGGCGAAATACCTATAACCAGTCTCCCATAACCAGTACCATTTGTAGAAATCGGGCGATCTGAAGAAAATTTTACAAACAAACATGGAGAAATCGGGCGATCTGAACAAAATTTTACAAACAAACAAGGGGAATAGGGCTGGGAAGGTTTATCCGCCCTATTTTTTGATGGGCTAAAATATAATAATAAATTGTTTTTTGGATATTTTTTGGGCTAATTATTGAAACTATTGAAAATTAATGTAATTTAAAAATTCGCCCCTTCAAAATAGGAAATCCCTTAAATTTCGCCCATGGGCTAAAATTCGCCCCTAAAATTTTCTATGGTCTACTTGATTATGCCTCGTTGTTATTTATATAGAAGCTTTTTAATGAAATTAGAGCTTAGTATCTTTCTCGGCTTCCCCGCAATACCCCGTAATTCGACTTCCTTTCCTTCTGAAAAAAATTTCAAGAAAAGTTCTTGAAAATTAAAAGCTACCGTCCCCAAAGATTGTAACCATTGTACTCCTAGTACAACATCAACACCTCTCATAGGAATGGAAAGCATTGGACTATTAAATACATATCACCCCATGGTTAGCTTGATATTATGGCATTTTCCAGAGCAATTTATAGTTCCTCCATTTGCAACCATCACTTGACATTCTGGTGCTGGATATAGGAAACAATTCAATTCCTTGGCTACTTTACAATGAATAAAATTATGGGTACTACCTGAATCAATCAACACTATTACCTTTTTCTTCTTGATATGTCCTTCTATATTGAGAGTTTGAGGAGTGGTAATTCCTGCCAATGCATTACACGATATGGTTGGACTCATTTCTTCCTCTTCTAGGGTTGGTTCATGGTGTATATCCTCTTCTTTTGAAGATTCTCATTCATTTTATTCTTCCTCTTCACAATCTATGTAAAATAGTTTCTTCTCAGCACACTTATGACCTTCAGTGTATTTTCTATCACAACTGTAGCAAAGCCCTTTTGCTCTTTTTTCTTCCAATTTTTGTGGTGTAAACCTTGTAGGTTGTGGAAGTCTAGGAGTAGCAACACTTTCATCTTTATATATGTGAGTGGTAGGGTTCCTTGTCGCCATAATTTTACATTCAATTTTTCTTGCCAACTTGGATGCCTTTTCCAATGAATCAGGTTCCCAAACACGAACTTCATGTTGGATGTTATCCTTTAAAGTCTTTATGAAGACATCAATCCTGTGTTCCTTTGGAATATCAGTTACCCTTATATTGAATTTTTGGAAGTCCTCAATGTGCTCCACCACTGAACCCTTTTGTTTGAGATTTATCAATTGGCTAAAGAAGGTGTTTCTTTTTGTATCCTCATAATGTGCTATCATTTCGTCTGTAAAAATTGACCAAGTAACAATTTTTTTATGGGGGCAAAGCCATCGATATCATACAAATGTATTTTATTCTAAATGTAAAGTTGCAAATCATATCTTTTGTGTGTTTTTCACATTATTGAGATCAAAATATTGCTCCATCTATAGTATCCATGTTACGGGATCCTTGCCATAAAACTTTCTCATATCCATATTTGGAATATGGTGGTTCTTCCATCCAACATTAGAGTTTATGAAATAACGATTAACATTTATTTTTTTCTCATCATGAGTTTCCTCTACTATATTTTCACCATTAGGAAACATTTCTTGCATCAACTTTGACAAACCTTCGATGTCTACTTTTAGATCATTCTTCATGTTTTCCATGTTGTCTTTCATTTTTTCATCGATCTTAGCTTCCATGTCATCCATCTTAGCTTCCATGTCCACTTCCATGCTGTTCATATTAGCTTCCAAACCATTCATCTTATCTTCCACGCCTTTCTTCAAACCACCCATCTTAGTTTCCACACCTTTCTTCAAAACTTCCATTTCATTTTTTGTTGCTCTTTGCGATAGCGAAATTTGGTGCACTTGCTCTTATAATTTTGATATCTCATGTTGTGTTTTGTCATCTTCACAGTCATAGTAGAGCCTTCTAAAGGCTTAATGGGTGTTGAATTATTTTTAGGGGGAATTTTATAACCCAATACTGATATATATTCTTCAATTTGCCCTTGGAATAAATTCAAACTAATTTTTTCCAAACGAGACTTATGTAATTCGAAAAAAATACACACCTTTTTCTTGATTTTGAGGAGCTCGATATTGAAACTGAATTTTATCTGTGATTTCAGATCCTCAATATTTGAAAATTGGCCTTGAATTAGCCCTCTGAATTGTATTTTGAATGCCATAGGTCTAACCTGATTTGGATTCTTCAAGACAAAGTTATGCCCAATCTCCCATGATGACCTAATTATGGTCTAGTTCAGTAGAGCGAACTTGTACAACTTGCCACGTGTCACTGTTTCCTCCTTCGGCTCTGAAATTGATATACCAAAAACTACAGTCTGTGTACTTGCAACAATTTTTACAGAATTCTAATCCGAAGCTCAGAGAGAGAGTTATGATGTTTTTCCCACGGTCACCTCTTTGAGATGAAATTCAGGAGCCTTAAAAAATCCTAACTTGCACAGATCATATCTCCAAAAATATTGTGAAACAAGATCTGAAATGTGTACAGGAGGTTCCTCAAGATTTTGGATTCGCACTGTAAAAGTTTCAGCTTCTGAAACTTCGTATACAAAAAGTTATAGTGAAATGCCACAATGACCTGTTTAGTTGAAATTTGGGAGCTTGAAAAAACCCTAACTTACCCAGATCACATCTCCGAAAATGTTGCGAACCAAGATCTAAAATTTTTACAGGAGGTTCCTCAGGATTTTGGCTTCGTGTTGTACAAATTTTAGCTTCTGAACCTTCGTAGAAAAAACGTAATTGCAAAAATTCCACGATGACCTGTTTGGAGTAGCGAAACCCTAGAATCCAAAGCTATGATACCAAATGTTATGAAACCAACTCCAAAAATAGAAGAAAAGAGAGATCAATGCCTTAGAAATCAGCCACTTCGAGGGGTAAACCTCCAATACATTACATAAATGAATAATTCTTGGATGATACAAATGACCAAAACTTCTTTCTATATATAGGAGTCCATGGGCCCATAATATAATCCTAGCCGACCTAAAAATAACAATGTAAGGGAAAAATAATAACAATATTGGTGTTACAAGGGTACAACAATAAAAATAAGGGGGCTACACTAACGAAAATGAGGGACTAAACTAGTAATATAGGGACCTAATAGGTGCTATCCATGGCTTGTCTATATAAGCTTTGATTAGATAGACAAAATCAGTGGAGAAACCAAAAGAGAGAAGGACCATGTAGAGGAAGGAAAGTTTGACCCTATTGAAGGCATTTGCCATATCCTTCTTGATCAACATTCCTTTTTCCTTCCTTTTATTTCTAGAATGCATTGATTCTTGCACTTGAATGACATTGTCCAGTATATGTCTGCCTTTGGCAAACCCCCCTTGAGAGATGGAGATGAGGTTTCCAAGCAACGGTTTGATTCTATTAACAAGGAGCTTGGAAATTATTTTATACGAGGCATTATAGAGGGAGATAAGCCTGTATCTTCTAAAGGAGCCAGGATTCACTTCTTTCGGAATTAGGGCTAGGAAGGTGGAGTTGATGCCTCATCCCACCTTGGATTTTTTTAGAAACGCTTTGATCATTCTCAAGAAATCTACTTTGATAATGTCCCAGTAGATTCTATGGAAGTGGATTGAGAATATGTCAGGACCAGGGGCCTTGTCGGGTTCCATTAACCATATGACGTTGCAAATTTCATCATTAATAAAAGGCTTTATGAGGGATAAGTTGTATTCTCTGTTAACCAGTGTGGGGATGTGGGAGAGGAAGTCAAGTATGTCCTCTTCGCTTCCAATGCTCCATTTACTGTAGAGGTTATAGAAATGTGACTCAGCAGGAACTTTGATTTGATCGAAGCCTTTGCAGACCACCCCTTCAGTGGTTGTTATTTTCGAGATGTGATTGCGAGAGAGGCGAGCTCTATATTGGTGATGGGAGTAGGAATTGTTTCTATCTCCCGATTTCAACCATAGGCTACAAGACTTAAGTCTCTAGTACTCCTCTTCAATGTGAAAGGAGCGGTAGGAGTTGCTTTGGGCTATTTGTTCCTTTTAAAGCTCCACAAAGGTGATGTATTTCCTTTCCAATTCCATTTGTAGGCCCTCCAACAACTGGACTACTTTCTTTCTCTGACTAATTGGGGTGACAGTGGGATTTTTGATCCATTCTTTCAAATATTGCTTTGTGGCCTTAATCTTCTGCTCCCACACATAAATTGGGGAACCAATGACAGACATGGACCAAGCCTTGTGGACAATGTCATGTAACCCTTCTCTATCACTCCAAAGAGGACTAAACCTAAAAGGAATCGGGGCCCAGTTATCTTCCTCTTCTAAGAGTAGAAGAATAGGCTTATGATCTGAGGTCAGTTTGGGGAGGATTTTGGAGGAGATGAGTCTCCTTTCCAACACCAACAAACTCTAGAATAGGAACCTGTCTGGTCTGGAATAAATATGCTCTTCCCCAACTTTGTTATTGGACCAAGTGTGGAGTCCTCTCGTGGGTTTGTAATCCATGAGGTCCCAATGATGACAAGGTATTTAACCAAGGGGAGCATTTGGTCCTTGCTACTGCTGCCTCCTTTATTTTCTTTTGTATCCAGGACAATGTTTAAATCTCAGGCTAAAATGATATTCTTGGGAGAGTGCAGATCTAAAAATGCAGAAATATTTTGCCAACATTCTCTCTTTTCAACATAATGCACCGAAACATAAAGATTGAAAAGAGAAAAGGTTAACTTATGCAATGCCTTAGCTCGGTGAATATCCAGTGCTAGGTTTCGAAGGAGTTTTCCAATTGAAATTGGTCCTCCGTCCATAGAGTAGAAATTCCTCCTGAGGAGCCCCTTAAACTTACTTCCTTTCCTGCATTCTTATTCCATTTCTTATTTTTTATTTTGAGAAGGGTGTCCCCTTCAATTTTAGTCTCTTGGAGCATGCGTATTTCAGGAGGTTCCATTTTCGGTAGTTCTTTTAGAGCTTCATATTTTTATGGGTTCCCCAAGCCTCTGTAAATCCAAGAGACTAATCGCATTATTTACTAATAGAGAGGTTTGGAACTCCTCCCTTTGGAGGCCTTGTTCTGGTGTTCCTCCCAATGGAAATCTCAATTATGGGTTGACTTCCTTGCGTTTTTTGCCTTTCTTCCTCTTCCTCCCTTGCTTCTTTATGGGATTTTTTTTTCAACTCTCTTTTCGAGGGCCTTTCAAAGGTCTCATCCTCCAAGGAGTAGGAGATGTCTGTTGACTTAGTTTTGGTTATTTCTGCATATGGGGATGTCTGGGGTTTCTCCAGGGAGGAATGCTTCTTCTTTATCTTTTTTTTCAGAAGAGGGGAGAATGGGCTATTCACCACTGTCCAAAATTGTTTCTGGAGGTTCTGTTGAGTTTTTATCATCTTCAATAGGATTGGCTGCTGCCGATGAGGGCATGGAGCTCCCTACCCCAAGGGCCTACCCTGATATTGGGGCTTTGATCCCTTTTGTTTTCCATTTTCCTCTAGATTTTGAGGGGGCTTCTTTCTGTAATGGGGTCCATTTCTCTGCTTCTGAGTTCTCACTTTCTTCTTCAACCTTATTTTTACAATGCCTTGCGAAATGGCCATAGCCATGACAATGACTACATTTAAATGGAAGTTTTTCATAATCCAACTCCTGGATATGGGTCTAGTCTACAACTGTTAGTTTAATAACTTCCAACAACCCAACTTCTAGGTCTACCTTTACACATATGCGAGTGCAGGAGTATTGGTGTTTTCTTACTGCTTGGTCAATATATCTATCAAGGGTGTTGCCAATGGTTTGGAGGGAATTATGATTCCAGCACTGTAGAGGAAAGTGGGGAAGGCACATCTTGGGCAGGGTCAAAATTGAGCGTCCATTTATTTAGATATAACCCTTGAGGACCCATGAAATATGGCCCGTTTTTGAATATGAGGCTTTTGTATTCTGCATTTTCAAATAGAAAAACGAAGTATCCTTTTCCAAAGAAGTGGCTTTTGATGCCTTTTGAGACAAGAGGTGTCTATTTTCTCTGCACTAGAGACCAGTGAACTGCCCTATGAGCCCTCTTTATGTGAGATTCAGAGCATACTTTCAAGTTTCCTCGACTAGGAGAGCCACCGATGAGATTCTGTCCAGTTTCTTTACAAACTTCTGCTGTGAATCAGATAGGGGACGTATGGTGCCTCCTGCTACGATTTTATTAAATGCAGTGAATTCTAGGGGAGGAGGAAGGGGTTCAGATCCCCCTCCTGTGGCCATGGCTGCTTGGGGCCTCTGCTAGGTTGGCTGTTGCGCACGCAACCAGAGCTTCAAACACCGGTGCGGGAGCTTTTTTGATGTTTGTCTAATCTTGCCAATCATGAGCTTTTAACCCATCTAATTCACCTTTATTTTTTACGATATTCTTTATGTTTGAAGAAAATCTAGTTCAAAATTTAATTTTTTCAAGAACCTCTTTAACATCCTTACTTTGATGCTTTGTCAATAACCATGGAAGGGTGTTTATATTTTGACCATCTCCATCACTATTTGAATGATTCACACTTTGTAATTCATGGTTGGCCTCCTTAATGTCATTAGAAATCTTGAGTTTTTTTTCTTTATCTCTCATTCCATCTAATATTCGCCATAAGGTCTCTGTTACATTCTTCCTGTTGTGCATTATATCCAACAAATGAACAATTTCTAGGTGCTCATAGTAAGGGGGTCTATTAAATATCTCAGGATAACTTTTCATTCCTCGTATAAGTGCCGTATTATTAATGCCTTGACGAACTACAATTTGAATCATAGTTAAATATATTATAACACCAATATAACTTTTCAATTAGTATAATGAAGAATATTCCGTAAAAATATAAAGTAATCAAAACATATCATGTATATTGATACATAGACAATTCAATCCATATCTTGAGAGACTCTATTATATTGAAACTTCCATGCATGGGGTGTCATTCTTAGTGGTATTAATCCAATCTCTTATTTGTTTTTCGGTACTTTGGTACCTATGGTTCTTAGAAAAGCATTGCCTATACTCATTAAAAACCTCCTTTCTTATGCTTCTTGAACAATGAGACTTAATCTTAGGACCACAAACTAGACAAGAAAATTTATCCTTTGTTTGAAGACCTAAAGGGATGGAATATCTTTTATATCACTTATTTTAAGCATGTAGAATGAGGGTCAAACTATTTAAAAACCATACATGAAATGAACTTCATAAAACCAAACGTTATTAAAGTGCAGGGTAATGTTATAAGATACCACAGAAATGTGTTAGCCCTGGGGCATCATGATTTTTCCATACAAGCATTGCATGGAATTCAATTTCCTTTTATATATTTACTGCTCTAGAGATATCATATATAGTGACACCATTCCATAACTCCACTAACTCACCGATAAGAGGCTTGATATATACATTCATATCTTTGACTTGGTACTTACCTAATTGATTGAACATACAATACATAATTACTACATATATGAGTAAATACAGAAAAATTATAAGACATAATTATAAGGCATAATTGAACATATATTAGTAAACAAAAAAATATAGGACATAATTATGAAATAAAAAAGACAAATGAGATGTTGTTGTGTTAAAAAAAATTATTCTAACTAAATTAATACCTGAAACAATCATTTCAAACATTATGTTCTCCCCCTTTATTGAATTCCACGGAGGAATGAAATTGTTGATAACAAAAATGGGCCACACCGAGTAAGTAGATCTGGGCTCTCGAAATGGATTGACATTGTTAGTTGCTACTGAAAGCCTAATATTGCAAGGTTCTCTTTTAAACTATGACCACTTTTCCTCTATATTCTTAAATGGAGGTCCATCTAAAGGCATTCAAAGAAAACCATCTTCACTTCTATTTGTTGCATGGTAATCCATAATTTATGCTATGCTTTTGCACCTGAACAATTGTCACAGGCATGGAATAATGGGAATACATCTAATAACCTTGTGAGGAACCTTTTTTGTTACTTTATCAGTTTGATATCTATTCTCATCACATTTTGGGAATTTTTCTTTCGACACATGCTTTTTATAATATAGAATATCATCATTAGGGCATGCATGAATAACTTGATATTCCATTCAAATATCTTTCATAATGGTATGTAAATCTTGGTACATATTAGATAAAAAATTTGACAGTGGTAACAAAAATTCACCTAACAATCTACAACATAAAAAAAAGTAGTACTGGTTAATGTAATAAATAATATTAATCGTACAAATTGCATCCAAATGTTACAAATTAATTAAATCATGATCAACATACTAACATTAAAAGAGACAAAAATAATAATTGCGTTATCATGTATATAGTAGTAAATGACACAAAATATATTACATACCTTAGGGGTTGTGTTACACATGTGTTTGAAAAACCACTCACCACCTTTTAGTTTACCAACAACAATATAACTGAGAGAAGAGATGTTTCCGAGCCTTCATAAGGGGGTTTAATTTCCCTCTCAAGTACATGTATATCAAAATTATGACCATCATACTAGTTTCCATCATCATCCATTCAAGCATTATTAAGTGTATCGTAGATCAATCTATTTGTCCCATCTTCTTCAACTATGTTATTAGCATCATTATCTACTTCCATAGGATAATTATCTTGATCCTCAATATTAATTGCTCCATGGAACCTTGAACATGTACTTGTACTACAACAACCTCTTCGTCATTGAGAAATTCTCTAGGGGGACCATATTATACAACTAAAATCAATAAAGTAATATTAGTATATATATAAAATATTTAAACATCGATATAACAACCATTTAAAAATATAATATATAAGGAAAACAAAGAGAAAGAGAAAGAAAAATTAGGTGAGACCAAGTAACAAAGAAAACGAATCAATGATGATGCTTGTGAAATTTATCAATATATTTAAGAATATGTTGAAAAAATATAAGAAATATGTTATTTTATTGACATGTAGGAAGTGAGAAAATTAATGAGATATATAATCACAACCATAATAAAAAACACATTGATGTTATTTTGCATTAATCATTGTAATGCCATGTTCTTTCTTAAGTTCACTTAGATACCATAAGTTTTAAGAGGATGGGTGAGAAACCATGAGCTTGGGTGAGAGAAAGAAACAAATACAACAAATCAATGAGACCATGAAGCTTGTGCAATTTAATACGATGTTTAAGATTATGTTGAAAAAAATTAGGAAAAATCAACACGTGTGAGCTGTAGGAATGTGTCTGAGACATATTCTAATGATTTGTGAGAAAATTTAATGCAGGGAAGTGCATCATAACTAACTATAGTGATGTGAAATGGTGCGACACATATAAGGAATGGTGTCAAATATATTTCCTTCTAAAAAAAAAGGTATTCTTTCTTTTTTACTACTTATTTAATTTGACCAAAAATTCAAAAGCTCACTCCTTTTTACTTAGTGGCAAGTGAATTTTATAGAATAAAATCATTGCACCTACTTCAAAGGACATTCAAAATGGAATTTTCTACCTTGCATGAGTGATAGTAAGTAAGATAAATTTGGAAAAAATAACCATTGATGATTTATTAAAGATTTGATTAATCTACCCTTTTTCTAGAATTATTATATCTTTGATATCACTTCAATTATTTTTCTCACAATTTACAACAAATGAGTCCCTTTACTTATCACAAAATAGACTTTATATAGAGAATTATTCACTCAATATCACTTGAGCTTAAAAAGTTCACTTTCACCTAATTTTTTTTGAAACACCAAGTGCAAGGCTTGTGTCCCATACTTTTTTCCTTAAAAATCATAAATAGTCTCTTTTATGAGATACATAGATTTTGGTTAGGAACATAAGATTTTAATAAATTTTGGTTTATAAATTTAAACTTTTCAATAAATAAAGTAAATTTTTTCTTTTATATAATTGTTTTCATAAAAAATGGTTTTTTATTAATCATCATCTTACCTAAATTAATAAAATGACTCATTTTATCTTTATCTAATCATATATCTCTATAATAAGTTTATTTTTAATCAAATTTTTATTTAATTGAATTTTTAATGATATTTATATTTTATTATTTTGTCTTATAAAATTGTATTACAATATATTATATAATTATTTTCTTCTTTCCTATAAAATTGTATTCATTATGTCCATATTTTAAATAATGTGCATAATATACTTTAAAACCTTATTCATATTGCTCCATAAAAACCCATGATTAACCTCTAAATCCTTTAGGTCCTAATTAATCCCCTAAACATACATTAACCCCGTAATATTTTAACCCCATTTTCCTAAGTCTTTAACCCCTAACCCCTAATCCCTTAAAAAATAATTCCTTATCCCTAATCCCATAAATAAATTAACGCCTAACTTGACCTAACCCCTTAATCGACCCTAATGAAAATAATCAAATAATATTTCAAGTCCACATCAAGATGAAAACATAGGTAAAACACCTCCCAAAGAATATTATAAAATACATTTACAATATAAAGACAATAAAATTTACAATACAAATATTTACAATCTAAAATACAATATAAATATAAACATTTACAAAAGAAATCTACAATACAAAGACATATAATGAATGACTTACTAATGGATGATATTCATGTCCGCCTTTAGCATGTCCATAGTATCTACAAATTTTTTTAGCTGATTTGATTAGAATTATCCTTGGCCTCAAGCCCTTGCAATTTCTACAAGGGCAATAACATATTCGACCTTTAGAATTCCCAGATGTTGATCCCATGTATCCTTGGTCTCCTTGAGGAATGTTATGTGACTATTTTGTCATCAAAATTTCAATGCTGATTTTGTTCCAAAATTAACCTCAAAATAAACCTACAAGCTTTCAAAACAATCACAACTAATATATATAACAACTTTGTCAAAGTTATTTGATGTTCGAGCCTCTATCTATATATATATATATTTTAAATAAGATATATATATTCACATAAAAACAAATATTTACATCGGTATCAGTACCAGACAGAGTTATAGGCTATTGTATTGCTACATTCATCACTTCAGACAATATTTTTGTCATCTGGGAAAGGAATTACAGGGAAAAATATAGAGGGGTTAGAGTAGTAACCAAATTAAGGGTATTTAATCCAAGAAAAAATGCCGTTTGGCCTCATAGATGAAGTGAAATTGAAAATTTTTGAGATTGCAATCACAAAACTTGGAGAGCAAGGAGCTTGGGGAGCAGGGTTAGGCCACGTCATCCATCAGGAAGTCATAGACACTGATGGGATGCTTCGAAGTGCTAGTGTCGTCAGAGCCATACTGCCACTTCTCGCTGGAAGAAGGACTCATGCCACTGGGGCTAACCTGCATAGAGAAAGTTTGAGGAGCAGAAGGAATAGCACCTACAAACTTGGTGATAGGGTTAAGTTGGTGTGTTGCAGTTCGACGCTTGAGTAGAGCATAGTGAGGGGAGATTTTATCAATGAAGCGACGATGATGCACCTCACCAAGATACATTACGGATTTTTTAGTAAGGGAGTCAATTTTCCTTTCCAGGATGTTGTTATTTTCCTTTCTAGGATGTTGTTGTAGTCTTTTTGCTCTTGCAACGCTAGAGCAAGCATAGTCTTAGTTTTCCAGTGGATTTCAATGGTCCGACTGAATAAGTTTTCCCTTGCTCTTATGAGGGAAGGGTCTGGAATCCATTTGATAGCTTCATCTACTGTCTCCGTTGGTGTTTTTCTGCGAACTGCCCTGACTTTGTCCTCGATTTCCTCAATTCGATTCTTCATATCCTGGCTGATGGTGGTAGTAAAATCCAACGCCGTGTTTCTGGCAACAAATTTCTTCTGCGTAACCAAGGGATAAGAGGGGTTGGTCCAGCAGGCACCACGACCTCATCTATCATGGGATGGGAGAGGGGAAGTGGCTTTGCGGGGGGCCATATGAGTGTTGCTGATCAGTGGGAGCAGGGCCAAAGACGCAGGCTGCAATGGAAAGCCGGGGTGACCAGGTGTGGGGAGAGACATGGATGAGAAGGGAATCGGGGAAATTAGAGACAGGGATACATGAGCTCAAAAAAGGAATGGGCCATTGTTTAGGAGGGTGTGGTTAATATAGGCGGGAGGGAGAAATGTGGGACAAGAAGTGCAGTGGGTAGATACAACATCTGGGTTATCTTCCATTTTTGGGAAATAAATGCTACAGTTTGTTAGGTCCCTATATTACTAGTGTAGTCCCTTATTATTGTTAGTGTAACCCCCTTATTTTTATTGTTGTACCACTGTAACCCCCATATTGTTATTTTTGTGCCCTTACATTATTATTGTTAGGTCTGCTAGGATTATATTGTGACCCTATGGTCTCCTATATATAGAAGAAGGTTTTGTCATTTGTATCATCCAAGAATTATTCATTTATGTAATGTAAAGGAGGTTTCCCCCTCGAAGTGGCTTATTTATAAGGCATTTATCTCTCTTTTCTTCTACTTTTGGAGCTGGTTTCATAACATTTGGTATTAGAGCATTTATAGGGTTTCACTGCTCCAAATAGGTCATCATGGAATTTTCACTATAAATTGTTTTCTACGAAGATAAAGAAGCTGAATTTTTTAGCACGCGAAACCCAAATCCCAAGGAACTTCGTGTAACAATTTCAGATCTTGGTTCACAACATTTTCGAAGATATGATTTGTGGAAGTTAGGGTTTTTTCAGGCTCTCGAATTTCATCGCAAAGAGGTCATTGTGGAATTTTCAATATAACGTTTTTTCTACAAAGGTGAAGAAACTAAAATTTTTATCACACGAAGAAAAAATACTAACGAATGTGGTGTAGAAATTTCAAATCTTGGTTTGCAATATTTTCGAAGATATGATCTGTGGAAGTGAGGGTTTTTGCAGGATCCTGAATTTCATCTAAAAGAGGTGACCTGGGGAAAAGCGTCATAACTCTCACTCTGAGAATCAGATTGGAATCCTGTAAAAAATGGCTAAAATTACACAGAATTTGGTTTGATGTATATCAATTTCAGAGCTAAAGGAGGAACCAGTGACACACGGCACGCCATACAAGTTCACCCTACTGAACCAATCCATAATTAGGTCATTGTGGGAGATTGGGCATAACTTTCTCTTGAAGCATCCAAATCAGGTCAGACCTATGGAATTGGAAAGAATATTCAGAGGGCTACTATAATACCTAATTTTAGATATTGAAGAACCTAAATCACAGAGATAATTTAGTTTCAATATCGAGCTCCTAAAAAGTAAGAAAAATGTGTGTATTTGTTTTTTCAAATTGCATAAGTCTTGTTTGAAAATCAGTTTGAAGTGATTCCAAGGGCACATTGAAGCATAAATATCAGCATTGGGTTCTACATTTCCCCCAAAAAAGAATTCAACACCTATTAAGCCCTCATAATACTCTACTATGTCTCATAAATATGAAGAAGTGCACCATGATATATCAAAATTATAAGAGAAAGTGACCAAATTTCACTCTCGTAAAGAATAACAAAAAATGAAATAAAAGTTTTGAAGAAAGGCATGGAAGCTAAGATGGATGGTTTGAAGAAGGGCATGGAAGCTAATATGGATGGTTTGAATAAAGGCATGGAAGCTAATATGGATGGTTTGAACAAAGGAGTGGAAGCTAAGATGGATGGTTTGAAGAATGTCATGGAAGACATGGAAGTAAAAATGGAAGGTTTGAAGGAAGACATGGAAAGTTTGAAGGAAGGTTTGACAAAGTTGATACAAGAAATGAGTCCTAATGGTGAAAAGATAGTAGAGGAAACTCATGATGAGAGAAAAATAAATGTTAATCATGATTTCATAAACTCGAATGTTGTATGGAAGACCCACCATATTCCAAATATTGATATGAGGAAGTTTGATGGCAAGGACCCTGTAACATGGATACTACATATAGAGCAATATTTTGATCTCAATAATGTGAAAAACACACAAAAGGTACACATTGAAACTTTATATTTAGAAAAAAATACATTTGTATGGAATTGAAGGCTTTGCTCCCGTAAAAAAATTGTCACTTGGTCAATTTTTATGGAGGAAATGATAGCATTATATGAGGATACAAAGAGCAACACTTTTTTTAGCCAATTGATAAATCTCAAACAAAAGGGTTCAATGGTGGAGCACATTGAGGACTTCCAAAAATTGAATATAAGGGTAACTGATATTCCAGAGGAACACATGATTGATGTCTTCATAAGGACTTTAAAGGATAACATCCAACATGATGTTTGTGTTTGGGAACCTTATTCACTGGAGAAGGAATTCATGTTGACAAGAAAAATTGAACATAAAATTATGGTGACAAGGAAGCCTACCACTCCCATATATAAAGATGGAAGTGCTGCTACTCCTATAATTCCACAACCTACACGGTTGACACCACAATAATTGGAAGAAAAAAGAGCAAAAGGGATTTTCTACAGTTGTGATACACAAAAGGTCATAAGTGTGTCGAGCATAAATTATTTTACATAGATTGTGAAGAGGAGCAATAAAATGAACAAGGAACTGCAAAAGAAGAGGATATACACTAGGAACCAACCATATAGAAATAAGAAATGATTCTGACCATATTGTGTAATGCATTGGCAGGCATTACCACTCCTCAAACTCTCAAGATAGAAGGACATATCAAGAAGAAAAAGGTAATAGTGTTGATTGATTCAGGTAGTACCCATAATTTTATTCATTGTAAGGTAGCCAAGGAATTGAATTGCTTCCTATACCCAGCACCAAAATGTCAAGTGATGGTTGCAAATGGAGAAAATATAAATTGATTTGGAAATGTCTTAATATCAAGCTAACCACGGGATAATATGTATCAAATAGTCCAATTCTTTCCATTCCAATGGGAGGTTCTGATGTTCTACTAGAAGTACAATGGTTACAATGTTTAGGGATGGTAGCTTTTAATTCAAGAAATTTTCTTGAATTTTTTTTTGGAAGGAATGGAAGTCAAATTACTGGGTATCACAGGGAATCTAGGAAAGATAATAAGCTCTAATGTCATCACAAAACTTTTAAATAAATAACAATGAGGCGTAATTGCACAATTATTCTCACTAGAAGTTCCAACATCAAAATCATCTATTTATCTAGATCTCCAAAAAGTTTTGGAAAATCATTATAAGGTATTTGAAACTCCCAAAGGACTCCCACCTAATCATGATCATGATATGCATTTGATTCCAGGAAGTTTTCCTCCAAACATAAGGCCATACATATATCCTTATATCCAAAAGAGCGAAATTGAACGTATGATTGCAAAAATGTTAGAGGATGGTATAATTCATCCAAGTCAAAGTTATTTCTCTGCTCTAGTAGTATTGGTGCACAAGAATGATGGATCATGGTGAATGTGTCTGTATTATAGGGTGCTCAATAAGATCACTACTAAAGATAAATTTCCAATTCCTATGATTGATGAATTATTGGATGAATTACTTGGAGAAATTTATTTTACCAAGTTGGATCTTCATTCATGATATCATCAAATTAGAATGATTACTGAATATATTTGGAAAACAACATTTCAAACTCATGAGGCTCATTATGAATTTTTGGTCATGCATTTTGGCCTTACCAATGCACCTTCTACATTGCAAGGGTTGATGAATTCCATTTTCAAACCCTTCCTTAGAAAATTTATGTTAGTATTTTTTTATGATATACTAATATGCAACAAGTCTTGGAAGGATCATGTTCAACATGTTGACAATGTGCTCAAAATATTGGAGGAGAAACAATTATATGAAAAAACCTCCAAATATCTCTTTGTAGTACAAGAGGTGGAATATCTGGGTCATATTGTATCTCACGAGGGTGTTAAGTTAGACCCTAACAAAATTAAAGCCATTAAGGAATGGAAAGTCCCCACAACCATAAAACAACCGCGAGGATTTCTCGGGTTAACATGTTTTTTTTGAAATTTTGTTAAGAATTATGGGAGAATAGAATCACCTATAACAATATTATTGAAGAAATATGCATTTTCATGGACTCCTAAAGCAACTAAGGCCTTTGAACATCTTAAAGAGGCAATGTGCCTAACACCGGTCTTAGCTACGCCAGACTTCACAAAAACCTTTATTATGGAATGTGATGCCTCAGAAAATGGAATTGGTGTTGTTTTAATGCAGGAAGGAAGACCCATTGCTTTTGAAAGTCATCCAATCAAAGGAAAGTATTTATAGAAACCTATTTATGAGAAGGAAATGTTAGCAATACTGCATGCACTAAAGAAATGGCGAACTTACCTAATGGGAAGACACTTCAAGGTAAAAACTTATCATGATAGTCTTAAACACTTTTTGGAACAAAGACTATCTTTAGAAGAGCAGCAAAAATGGGTCACAAAGATGTTGGTTTATGACTTTGAAATCATCTACAAAAAAGGGAAGCTAAATGTTGTTGCAGATGCACTCTCAAGAAAGGATGAAGAGGTGGAAGAATTTCTTTGTGCCATTTCTATTATCCAACCATATTGGATAACCGAAGCAAGGGATGAATGGAAGAAGGACGAAGAAGTGTGGACACTCATTCAAAAGTTGCAGAAAGATCCTAGTACATATGATACATTTAGTTGGAAAAATGATTCCTTATGGTACAAAGATCTCTTATATCTTTGTAAGAATTCCCAGCTAAAACAAAATATTCTTTTGGAATTGCATACTTCTCCTTTAGGAGGACACTCCGGATTTTTAAAAAATTACTACAGGGTGAAGAAATATTTTTTTTGGGATGGCCTTAAATCTTATATTCAAAAAATTGTGGTGGAATTTTTGGTTTGCCAGCAAAATAAAGTTGAGAAAATTAAGACCCTGAGTCTTATACAACCTTTATCCATTCCAAGTCAATGATGGGATGAGATTTCAATGGATTTTATCACAAGTTTACCTAAGTCTGAAGGGAAGTGTCATCATGGTGGTAGTTGATAGAATTACCAAGTATGCACACTTTTGTGCATTATCTCATCCATTTAAAGAAGGTACAGTTGCTACTACATTTATGGAAAAAATTCAAAATCTACATGGAAACCCAAAGATTATTGTAAGTGTCAGAGATCCCATTTTTACTAGAAAATTTTGGATGGAATTATTTTCTTGTTTGGGTACTCAACTAGCTCATAGCTCATCTTATCATCCTCAATCTGATCGTCAAAATAAGATAGTGAACAAACGTTTGGAAGGATATCTTCATTGTTTTTTATCTAATAAAATAACACAATGGGTCAAGTGGTTACCTCTGGCTGAGTGGTGGTATAACACTTCCTTCCATACTGCAGCAAAAATGACCCCATTTATGGCACTTTATGGATATCATCCATTGTCCATCACATAATATTTAAGAGAAAATTCTAAGGTTCCAGCAATGGAATATCACATTGAGCATCAACAACAAGTTATAAAATATTAAAGGATAACCTAAATTTGGCACAAAATCGAATGAAACAACAGGCATATCAACATCGCAGAGAGAGAAGTTTTGATGTACGAGACTGGGTATTTTTATGGCTACAACCATAAAAAAAATGTCCCTCAAGAAAGCTAAGAGGGATAATAAATTATTTCCAAATTACTATGGTCCTTACAAGATGTTGCAAAATATTGTTACTATGGAATACAAATTGGAGCGACCCGCTTCTTCGCGAGTGCATCCAGTTTTCCATGTTTCATGCTTAAAGAAGGTTATAGGTGAAAAAGTTCCAGTTCAAACAATATTGTGAGAACTTGAAGAGGAAGAAAAAATCATATTAGAACCTAAAGCAGTCACGGAAACAAGAACTCAACAACTACGAAATCGATCAATTTCAGAGTATCTCATCAAGTGTAAGAACTTACACACTGAAGATTCTACATGGGAGGATGATAATTTTATACAGAAGCATCCAGAGCTACTCAAGCGTTGAGGACAACAATTTTTTGAAGGAGAGGGGCATGTTAGGTCCCTAGAATACTAATGTAGTCCCTTATTATTGTTAGTGTAACCCCCTTATTGTTATTGTTGTACCCTTGTAACCCCCATATTTCTATTTTTGTGCCCTTACATTATTATTTTTAGGTCAGCTAGGATTATATTGTGACCCCATGGACTCCTATATATAGAAGGAGGTTTTTTCATTTGTATCATCCAAAAATTGTTAATTTATGTAATGTAAAGGAGGTTTCCCCCTCGAAGTGGATTATTTCTAAGGTGTTGATCTCTCTTTTATTCGATTTTTGGAGTTTTTTTCATAACACAGTTGGAGCGGTCATTCAGACGTCTGACAGAGATAGAGTCGTGGGCACGCTCATATGGATGGAGAGAAACAAGGGAGCGTGAGGTTTGGATCATAATTTCCGTGAGGGAGGGGCAATGATTTAGAGGGGATGGGATGTAGTTCGACCGACATTTCAATGTCCCTGATGTGAGAGCATTCCTTTCTAACATCTGGAAGATTGAAGGCGTTCCACGAATTGGACAAGAGACGTGTATTACTGTTAACACCAATGTTTTCCAGCAAGTTAGCCAGTTGGTTGGCCTTGTGTCTGACCGCATGGAAGGTGACACCTTTGGAAAGGCTGATGTGGAGTTTAATTCTTTGAAGAATTTTATTTAGTCTCCATTTTTCTGAGACCTCATTGACATTTCTGCCTTGCTAGAGCTTTTTGAAGTCTTGAGTAGCGAATCATATAATATAATATTAATATATATATATATATATATATATATATATATATATATATATTAATATCAATAATATATTAATATTAATATTATATTATATGATTCGCTACCCAAAAATCAGGGCCATAGGAATGGTACTCCAAGAAATAGTCTCCATAAGTTGTATCCTCTTGGTCCTGTTGCCCTCCAGTTCTAGATGTTAGGAATGTGGAAATGGTGGATCTACGGGGTGTGTTTGGAATAACAGGCAGATTTGGATTGAGGGATGAATGGTGTTGCGAGGTGCCCTGGAATTCCCCTTGGACTCCCTTACCCTTGTTTCCATTGTTATTCCGATGGCCCATATATATATATATATATATATATATAATTATAATATTAATGTTATATTTATTATATTTAGTTAAACTCAACGTAAAGCGGTCCCATATTAGACATTGTTGACAAAAAAAACCATTAGTGGTGGGATTAAATGTTATTCAACGATTAATTTCCATTTCTCATATATTGGAAAATAGATTTTTGTATTGGATAAAGCATCAGATATTCGATGGTAACAAAACTCCCATTAGATATTCGATGATAGTAGGAATTATAGAAAAAAAAGAGTCGGATAATCGATATGAAAATATCTCCATCGGATATTCGTCAGTTAAAGAACTCCCGTGAGATATTCGACAATTAAAGAAGTCTAGTGAGATATTCGACAGTTAAAGAACTCCCGTTAGATATTCAACGAGCATATGAATTTAAGAAAAAAACAAAAAATACATTTAACTTCTGAGACTTTTTTCGACTTTATTCGTTCTGTCAGATTCTGCCGTCATAATTTTTGTAGTGTTACATGAGACTCTTTGATGCACTTCAAAGCCCTGAGGTTACTTAATATACACCTCCTCCTCAATCATATAATTGAGGAAACTAGTCTTCACATCCATATGATATATCATCCACCCCATCCCTAAATAAATGGACATGAATACTCTAATGGATGCATATATGGTGATATGTGAAAATGTCTCCTCATAATTCATTCCCTCCTACTAGGAGAATCCTCTCACCACAAACCTCACTTTGTGCTTCTCAACACTTCCATCAACTACATATTTGATCTTATAGATCCATTAATAAGTGACCATAATATTTCCCTTTGGTCTCTAAATTATGTACCATACACCATTCCTAATGTTGGAGCTATACTCCTCCACCATGGCATCACTTTAGACCTACTCATCTATAGCCTCCTCAAAAGTGGAAGGCTCAAACTTAGTGATGCTGCTCGATAAGGAAAAATAATTGGAAAATTATGCTAGTGATATACTCTACCTAAAATTGCTGCTAGAAGCCTCCACATGCTCCTCCCACCCCTCAAGGTTTTTTTATCCCATCTCGGCCCCCCCTTGGTAGATCTAAATGGAATATATCGCTCCTCCTATAGATCTACATGTTGTATCCTTGCTGTTAGTGTTTCTAGTCCATGGCTAGTCCTTGATCAACCTTAGGATCCTATCACTCCTGATCCTATATCCCTGTTGGATCCTTTTCATGATACATAATATAGGTCCCGACCTCATCAAATATAACACCTCAACTAATTATTACTTTATTTTTTCCTGGAATGTTGACTTATTAGGCCTTTGATACTTCACAGTAGCCCAAAAATACACCCCTTTCTTATAAGGGATCCAAATTAGTACTCTTCTTCATGGGAACATGGGCATACACTAGACTACCAGAGATGCACAAATGGATCACATCTGGTTTCACTCCTGTAAACATCTCCTCAAGAATCACATCCATTAAATAAATTTTGAGGTCTAAAATGGGCCTAAAAAAATAAATTTAGAAACAAGATAAACTTTATAAGAACCAGTAGGATTCAAGATGATGTTGTCAACAATGGGAGATGATTCACCATTTTTGGAGTAAAAAAGTAAAAAGATTAAAAAGAAAATAAAAAAACTATTTTTCCAATTTTATTTCAACTTATATTCCTATGGTTTTACTCAAATTCCAAGTGGGAGCACTTGTTGGATGTAAAATTTAACTCCTAATCCAAGGAGAAGCCATGTTGCATATTTTCTATGGAACCCGATACACGAAAAATGTGATTGCAATAATGATTTTTCATGTATTTCTCATTTTTTCGTATAGAAGGGTCCATCAAAAGTATGAAACATGGGTTATTATTGGATGAGGAATTGAATTCCACATTCAATGAGTGCTCCCACTCAAAATTTGAGTAAAACCGTAGGGAGATAAGTTGAAAATACAAGTTGAAAAGGTTATTTTTTCTTTCTTCTCTCTAAAATTTGATAATGTAATTTAATATTATTTCATTCTTTCCACTATTATTTTATAATATTCCTCAGGAGGTCCATTTTATACCTAAAAAACTCTCTAATGCTCCAATATCCTATGAGTACTCCTGTCTTGCATGTAAATAATTGTATTGCATTACCTCCTCCCACAAGAAC
The DNA here is from genome assembly GCA_034641835.2 of Pinus albicaulis. Lineage (NCBI taxonomy): Eukaryota > Viridiplantae > Streptophyta > Pinopsida > Pinales > Pinaceae > Pinus > Pinus albicaulis. The sequence goes on from CM076580.1 coordinate 1,365,873,423, forward strand.
ATAGGAAATTCCTTATTATAGATCATTACACTCGCTGCCTACATTATGATCATGTTATTCCTCTTAGAAAACCCATTCTATTGAGGGGTTGTAAGGTACCATGAGCTCATTCTTAATCCCCATTACCTTTCAAAAATCATAGAACTCAATGGAGGTATAATCACCCCATTATCTGATATCAACACCCTAATCTTCTTCTTGGTCTATTAGGTCCCTATAATACTAGTGTATCCACTTATTGTTATTATTATTTTATCCCCTTATTTTTATTTTTATGCCCATGTAGTCCCCATATTTTTATTATTGTTCCCCATAGAACCCCACTATTGTTATTTTTTTGCCCTGACATTATTCTTGTTATGTCGACTCTGATTATATTGTGACCCCTTCGACTCCTATATATAGAAAGGAGGTTTCATCATTTGAATCATGTAATAATTTTTAATTTATGTAATGTAAAGGAGTTCCCCCCCTCAAAGTGGATAATTTTTAGGTTTTTTATCTATCTATTCTTCTATTTGGTGAGATTATTACATAAGATTTTCTATTAGAGCTTTGGATTCCAGGGTTTCACTTCTTCAAACAAGTCATGTTGGAATTTTTGCTATAATTTTTTTTCTAAGAATCTTCAGAAGATGAAATTAAAACCACATGGATTCAAAATACTGGTGAAGCTCGTGTAAAAATTTCAGATCTTTATTCTCTATATTTTTGGAGATATGATCTGAGGAAGTTAGGATTTTTACAAGATCCAAAATTTTATCTCAAACTAGTGACCGAGGGAAAATCGTCATAACTTTTAGTTCATGCATCAGATTTGAATTATGTAAAATCAGATGAAATTTCATGGACTTTAGCTTATTTTGTATCAATTTCAAGGCCGAATGTAAAAAACGTGACGTGTGGAATGTCGTACAAGTTTTATCTACTGAACTAGTCCATAATTAGGACATTGTGGGAGATCAAGCATAACTTTTCCTTGAAGAATCCAAACTAGGTCTGACCCATGGAATCGAAAAGAAGACTTAGAGGGATAATATAGGACTAAATTTCAAATATTGGGGATCCAAAATCACAGAGATACACCAGGTTAAATATAGATCTCCTCAAAAGCAAGAAAAAAGTGTGTTTTGTTTCTAAAAATTGCATAAATTTTGTTTGAAAAATCAATTTGAAGTGATTCCAAGGGAATATTGAAGCATTGATATCAGATTTTGATTCTAAAATTTATCCCAAAAATAATTACACACCCATTAAGACCTTATAAAGCTCTACTATGACAAACTAAGAGGAAGAATTGCAACATGATATATCAAAATTACGAGACCAAATGCAACAAATTTCGCTCTCGCAAAGAGTAAAAGAAGAAGAAATGGAAGGTAAGATAGATGTTATGGAAGCTAATATGGATGGAATAGAAGAAAAAATGGAAGGTTTAAAGGATTTCTTGAAAGAATACATGGAAGGGTTAAAGGAAGGCTTGATAAATTTTCTACAAGAAATGATTCGTAATGGTGAAAAGGTACTAGTTGAAACTCATGATGAGAAAAAAAGAAATGTTAATCATGATTTCATAGCCTCTATCATGGATTGAATACCCACCATATTCCAAATATCGATATGAGGAATTTTGATGGCAAGGATCTGATAACATGGATACTACATATGGAGCAATACTTTGATCTCCATAATTTACAATACACAGAAAAGCTACACATTGCAACTTTATATTAGAACCCAATGAATTTGTATGGTATCAATCGATTTGTTGTCATAAAACACTTTTCACTTGGTAAATTTTTACGGAGGAAATGATATCATGTACAAAGAGAAACACCTTCTTTAGCTAATTGATAAATTTCAAAAAAAGGGTTCAATGGTGGAGCACATTGAGGACTTTCGAAAATTAAGATTAAGGGTAAATGATATTTCAGAGGAACATATGATTGATGTCTTCATAGGGAATTTAAAGGATAACATCCAACATGTATTTCACCTTTGGGAACCTGATTCATTGGAGAAGGCATTCAGGTTGGAAAGAAAAATTGAAAGCAAAATTATGGTGACAAGGAAGCCTACCACCCACAACTATAAATATGTTAGTGTTGCTACTCCTATCCTTACACAACTTACAAGGTTGACACCACAACAATTGGAATAAAAAATAGCAAAAGGTCTTTGCTACAGTTGTGATAGAAAATACACTAAAGGTCATAATTTTGTTGAGAAGAAATTATTTTACATAGATTGTGAAGAGGAGGAAGAAAATGAACAAGAAACTTCAAAAGAAGAGGATATACACCAAGAACCAACCCTAGATAAATAAGAAATGAATCTGAACATATCTTGTAATGCATTGGAAGGAATTACCACTCCTTAAACTTTCAAGATAGAAGGACATACAAAGAAGAAAAGGTAATAGTGCTGATTGATTCAGGAAATACCCATAACTTTATTCATTGTAAGACAACCAAGGAATTGAATTTATTCCTATATATGAAGAAAAATTTAACGGAGAACATTAAATTATTTACCCAGAGAAACATATATCAATTAGTAACAATAATAAAACATAAATGAATAATATTTAACCAGGGAAAACCCCAACTCCAGGGAAAACCCACCCTAATGAAATTTTATAAGCCTTGGAAAAAACCCCTTTCCAACCCAACCATGTGAGACTTCACCGCTCACCTCCCTGGCCTACCTTACAATGAAGTCTTCCCAACCTTTTATAGGCTTCATTACATGCAATACCATGGACCAAAAATCATGGGTGCACAATACCATGTGCCTAAAAACTACTCAAATTTTTAACCTGGTCAACATTGACTCTAACCCCGAGTCAACTTACCTAATATTCCCTCGTTAAAATTGACTTGGGGTTCCTTGACTAAATCCAGCCAACCTTGCCAAGTGAGTCAACCCAACCTTACTCACTCTGGCCCTCACCCCCCTCAAATATTTTACCTCGGATATTTGTTAACCCAACATCCCCCCTATCACCTAGGTCTAACCCAGAATTTACCAATGATTACCTAGGGGTATGCATTCCTTACCAGGTCTTACAAAAATATACCCATTTACATAAAATTTGAATCCATTGTCATTTTGTTGTTGTTTTTCATTGTTGAAATCTTTTAACACATATTCTCTTGCACATTTATTTGACTTCAATTGCATATAAACAATGCTTGAATTTGCTCTCCCTTGGTCATATTTAAGGTGAATTCTTGCATTGTGGTATTCATTTATGAATTCTTGTAAAACGCATACGACTCTCCTCTAATAATCTATCTTTTTCCTAATGATTGTTGATATGTTCTGCTCTTCTTAGTCTGCCTTTGCGGCTTCTTCTCGACAATCCCTTGAACTTTCACACTTTCATTCTCTAACTAGATCTCTTCTCACGCAAAAATATTTTATCTTGGAAGTGGAATCATCTCCATAAAACCTGAATAGGGCACCAAAAGTAGGTCTTGACACCATCATCCACTGCAACACTTGAAAAGCTTACTATAAAACCCAGATTTTCTCTTGATCTCTATCTTGAACCCATTGAAACCCGCAAGCGTCGTATCAACCCCTAGGTACCTGTCGTGCTTCCATATTATGTAACTATCCGAGGGCACAATGCAACCCAAAAAGAGGATAACGGAGCTCTCGAACTGGAAATCTATCTCCACGTAAAAGTACCGCATCCGCCTCATGCATTTTCCTTCTACACAAGTTCCCATGCCTTCGCCTCTGCTTGTATTTCTTGCTCCACATGATCCTCCCTCAAAATTCTAGGAGTCGAATATGTAGGCACCAAGATTGGCATATATTGGTTCCCACCTATGATTCACCTCATAGGACGGGCACACCCATTTGTTTTTTTCGGTCTTGACGTTCATCCAAATCGAGGCAATGAGGGCAGTGCTTCTGCAGGTTCTATAATGACTAAGGAATCATGTCATAGGACTACAAAAATTCCTAACTCATTCTTTTCAGGCTGAGAATCTATGCCACTAAGTGATCACTTGCTTCCCACTGCCCATTAGCTAGCTATTGCGCTCAACAATCATGTGTTGCACTCATCTCTCCTCTATATCCTTCTCGACGACAATGTCATGGCCCAAATGCAGGTTGACTGTGCATCCCAGTCTCCTCCACTACTCCACTGTGAAGAACCATCAATGGCATCCATATCCACCAATTACTGACCTAAAATCCATGTTTTAACATGATTCCTTTCTTCATCGTAAAACCGACTTATCCATGCATTCTCATGGCACAGAAATCGTCAAGCCCTTCAATCTCATTTCCAGCTTGGTTTCCTGGTTCCTTAACATCATTGAGTGATAGATATATATCATTCACGTGAGTATTCATAGCCATTTTCTCTAAAGGATCAGTAGTTGTGGCCTCTGTGTAAACCATCACCAACAGGGATACCTTTTGCTACCCAATCAAACCATTATATTATAGTTGATCACTCGAGCACAAATCTACTTGTACGTGGTACGCTACACTCACCACACCATCAAACTCATTTTTCCTAGTACCGTGAACAAATTCTGCAGTCAAATAAACCCTTCAATCTGTTGAGTCAAATAAACCCTTGACAGCAGAGGTGTCCCTTTGAAGCCAATATTTGGCTCTGATACCAAATGAAGAAAAATTTGACAGAGAACATTAACTTATTTACCCAAAGAAGCATAAATAAATCAACAACAAAACTAAAACATAAAAACATAATATTTAATCGGGAAAAACCAAACCCACCCTAATGAAATTTCATTAGACTTGGCAAAAACCCCTTGCCAACCCAACCATGTGAGCCTTCATCGCTCACCTCCCTGGCCTACCTTACAATGAATTATTCCCAAACTTTTATAGGATTCATTACATGAAATAACATGGGCTGAAAACCTTGGGTTCACAATACCATGTGCCCCAAAAATACTCGATTGTTTAATCTGGTCAACTTTAAATCTAACCCCTAGTCAATTTACCTAACAATATCTAACACCAGAGTGTTAAGTGATGGTTGAAAATGGAGGAGCTATAAATTTATCTAGAAAGTTCCATAATATCAAGCTAACCGCGAGGGAATATGTATTAAATAGTACAATGCTTTCCATTCCAATGGGTAGTGCTGGTGTTGTATTAGGAGTCCAATGGTTATAAACTTTGGGTACAGTAGGTTTTAATTTTCAATAAATTTTCTTGAAATATTTTTAAGAAGAAAAGGAAGTTGAATTCATGGGTATCATAGAGAAAACAGGAAATATAATAAGCTCTAATTTCATGAAAAATATTCTAAAGAAAGAGAAACGAGGCGTAATTTCATAATTATGCTCACTAGATGTTGAAACATCAAACTCATCTATTTCTATAGATCTCCAAAAAGTCTTGGATAATCATTCAAAGATATTTAAGAATACCAAAGGCATCACACCTATTCATGATCATTATCATGCTATTAATTTTATTCCAAGAAGTGTTCCCCCAAATATCAGGCCTTACAAAGATCCTTATGCCCAAAATACTGAAATTGAACATATGGTTGCAGAAATGCTAGAGGCCGGTATAGTTCAATATAGTCAAATTTCTTTATCTACTCCAGTAGTATTGGTGCACAAGAAGGATGGATCATAGTGCATGTGTCCGGATTATAGGGAGATAAACAAGCTCACTATTAAAGATAAATTTACCATTCCTGTCATTGATGAACTATTGGATGGATTACATGGAGAAATATACATCACCAAGTTGGATCTTCATTCAGGATATCATCAAATAAGAATGAAGACTGAAGGCATTCGGAATACAACATTTAGAACTCATGAGGGTCATTATGAATTTTTGGTCATGCCTTTTGGCCTTTCTAATGGACCTTATACATTTCAAGGTTTGATGAATTCCATTTTAAAACCCTTAGAAAATTTGTGTTAGTATTTTTTTTTTCTATAATAATCTACAATAAGTCTTGGAAGGATCATGTTCAACATGTTGACACGGTGCTCAAACTATTGGAGGAGAAATAATTAGATGCAAAAACCTCAAAATGTTTCTTTGGAGTACAAGAGGTGGAATATTTGGGTCATATTGTATCTCATGGGGGTGTTAAGGTATACCCTAAAAAAATTAAAGACATTAGGTAATGTAAAGTTCCCACAACCATAAAGCATTTGCGAGGGTTTCTCAGGTTGACAGGGTATTATCTTAAGTTTGTGAAGAATTATGGGAGAATAAAAGGACCTCTGACAACATTACTGAAGAAAGATGCATTTTCTTGGAATCTAGAAGCAACTAAAGCCTTCAAAAATCTTAAAGAATCAATGTGCCAAGCAGCGGTCTTAGCTACACCAAACTTCATAAAAACCTTTATTGTGGAATGTGATGCCTCAAGAAATGGAATTAGTGTTATTTTAATGCAAGAAGGAAGACCCATTTCTTTTGAAAGTCATACAAAAAATGAAAGTATTTACACAAACCTATTTATGAGAAGGAAATTTTGGCAATACTACATGCACTTAAGCAATGTCGACCTTACCTAATGGGAAGACACTTTAAGGTAAAAAAAGATCATGATAGTCTTAAATATTTTTTAGAAAAAATATTATCTTCATAAGAGTAGCAAAAATAGGTCACAAAGATGTTGGGTTATGAATTTTAAATCATCTACAAAAAAGTGAAGAAAAATGTGGTTGCATATGCACTCTCAAGAAAGGATGAGGATGTGGAAGAATTGCTTTTTTCCATTTCTATTATCCAACCAGATTGGATAACCGAAGCAAGAGATGAATGGAAGAATGAGGAAGAAGTGTGGGCACTCATTAAAAAGTTTCAGCAAGATCCCAGTACATATGATACATTTAGCTGAAAAAATGATTCATTATGGTACAAAGATCTCTTATATATTTGTAAGAATTCTCAACTCAAACAAAATATTCTTTTGAAATTGCACACCTCTCCCTTAGGACGGAACTCCAGATTTTTTTCTGGGATGGCCTTAAATCTGTTATTCAAAATTTTATGGCAGAATGTTTGGTTTTCAAACAAAATAAAGTGGGGACTATTAAGACCCCAAGTCTGTTACAACCTTTATCCATTCCAAGTCAATGTTGGGAGGAGTTTTCAATGGATTTTATCACAGGTTTACAGAGAGTGTCATCATGGTGGTATTTGATAGAATTACCAAGTATGCACACTTTAGTGCATTGTATCATCCATTTAAAGCTAGTATAGTTGCTACTGCATTTATGGAAACCCAAATATTATTGTAAGTGACAAAAAACCCATTTTCACTTGAAATTTTTGGACAAAATTATTTTCTTGTCTGGGAACTCAATTAACTCATAGTTCATCTTATCATCCTCAATATGATGGGAAACCTGAGATATTGAACAAATGTTTGGAAGTATATCTTTGTTGCTTTGTATATGATAAAAAGACACAATGGGTCAAGTGGTTACCTCTGGCTAAATGGTGGTATAAAAATTCTTCCACACTATAGAAAAATGACTCCATTTATGGCATGCTATGGATATCATCCACTGTCCATCACATCATATTTAAGATAAAATTTTAAGGTTCAAGCAGTGTACTATCACATCGAGCATCAACAACAAGTTCTCCAACTCTTAAAGGATAACCCCACTTTGGTGCAAAATCGAATGAAACAACACAAAGATCAACATTGCAACGAAAGAATTTTTGATGGAGGTGACTAGGTATTTTTACAGCTAAAACCATACAAAAAAATGTCCCTCAAGCTAGATAAGAAGGATAATAAATTATCACCAAAGTATTATGGTCCTTAAAAGGTGTTTCAAAATATTGGTACTATTACATACAAATTGGAGCTTCCTGCATCTTCTTGAGTGCACCCAATTTTCCATGTTTCATGCTTAAAGAAGGTTATAAGTGGCAAGTTCCCAGTTCAAAAAATATTTCCAGGACTTGACGAGGAAGGAAAAATCATATCAGAACCTGAAGAACAGAAACAATAAATCGACAGCTACAAAATTGATCAATTTCAGAATATCTCAAAATATTCCACATGGGAGGATGGAAATTTTATCCAGAAGCATTCATAACTACTCAAACGTCGAGGAAAATTTTTTTTTGAAGGAGAGGGGCATGTTAGGTCCCTATAATACTATTTTATCCCCTTATTTATTTTTTATTGTATTCCCCTTATTGTTATTGCTGTGCCCATGTAGTCCCCATAATGTTATTATTTTGCCCCATAGAAGCCCACTATTTTTATTGTTGTGCCTTGTCATTATTATTGTTATATCAACTCTAATTATATTGTGACCCCTCGGACTCCTATATATAGAAATAATTTTTTTCAATTGAATCATCCAATAATTGTTCATTTATGTAATGAAAAGGAGGTTTTCCCCTCGAAGTGAATAATTTTTAAGTCGTTGATCTATCTCTTCTCCTATTTTGTGAGATGGTTGCATAACATGGTCTGGTCCTCCACAAGAGCTTTGAACACTTGAAATTGACCGAATACCTCACCCTTGGTATTGAGGAAGAAGATGAAGTATTCTTGGAAAAATCATCAATGAATGTCACAAAGTACAAGGAACTTGTGATCGACTCCATAGACATAGGACCATAGGTTTGTAAGTGTGACAAGTCTCGCAATCCCTTAGACCTGGTCTCGCTATGAGAAAACACATATTTGGAATGATAACCAAGTGAAAACCATTTATAAACTTGTTAAATATGTTGGATACTACTATTAACATACAGGGGATATCCCTGATATAATGATCTAGTGCTAAAAAATATGCTCAAAAATGAAAGTTTTCAAAATGGATCAAAACATTGCGCTTGCGTAGATATCGTCGTTATAAATCTGATGCAAATCATTTCGTGGAAAACCGACACTATATGCTCCCAGAAATGTGTTCTGTTCATTTTCCGAGACATGCAAATTTTGGCAAAAGGATGTGCAGGCTTCCCAATCCTAAGTTCATACTGCTGACTAGGCCTGCTAATTGTGCAAGGTTGACTGGGCTTCAGGAGCCCATCAAACATGACAAGTGGCATTGGGTCATTGTACTAATAGGGTTAATTTTGATTGGTTTATGGGTTGATTTAGTGGGAAACCATAGGATGCCACGTGGCCTGACCAGAGGCCACCACGTGGAAGCATGGGGTCCACCAATTTTTTTGGTAAAAGTTTGAATTAACTCCATTGGAATTGAACATGAGACCTCCACACAACAAAACCAACCGTTTACCAATAGGTCACATGTATTTCCTGTAATATATGGCAATATAATTTATTATAAAGGTCATTGGTGGCACATATGGCAAGGGGCGGCGGGCTAAGGCCTAGCCCTTGGCCACCCTAGAGCCACAAGGCCGCGGGTAGAGGGTTGGGGGATAGACCCTAGCTCAACCCTATAGCACTAATCATAATGTCCAGTCGACCTTCACATGTGATACCACAACCATAAACTGTTATTAGCTAACCAGGCGACCAACCTAACCTTCGCTGTGACCATGCCATGTGAATAACCACCACCTTGACTACCAATCATGACCACTAACTGGACTGTCAACCCTCACCTCCACCAAAACTTCCGACATACGACCACTTAACTACTACCCATAACTGTTATTGTAACTTCCAGAGGAGGGGGCTAGCCCCTGGCCTTATGAATGCCCACGTGACCAACAACATGGATGTCGGGCCTTATTGGCCAAAATAATGGTCCTACAAATTTTCCCGCTGAGTGGGAATCATGCGAGGTTTGGAGGGTAGTTTCCATGCATGGGGCACCCATGCTACGTTTGGGCCGAATTGTGTGGAGTTTAGCTACAGAATTGGGGAAAAGAGAGAAAGAGGCAAAAGGGTAAACCCACGAAGGTGGGTTACACTTTTGTGAGAATCAAGGGTGGAAAAGTCATTTTTGCAATAGTTCGACTGAACATTTTTAAAAGTTCGGCCGAACTGTTTTAGAGTTTAGCTGAACTTTTGAAATTATTTTAGCTGAACTAATGCTGTTGTTTACATTGACGGCGTATTGATGACATGGGCAAACAAATTTTTGGCTGGAGATGGGAAAACAAACAACAAAAGTTCGGCCGAACTTTTAAAATAATTCAGCCAAATTGGTTTTAATAAATATATCGGCCCGAAAATCATAACGATTTTCAGGCGTATTAATGTTGTTGTCTTGCGTCTGTCCATTGTTCTGTCTCACATCTGTCCGTTGTTCTATCTCGTGTCTATTCGCTATTCTGTCTCTCATCTATGTTTGCAGGGGTGACGAGGTGAGGTGAGGTGAGGCGTTGCTCTGTTGTGCTGCGGTGACGAGGTGAGGTGAGCTGTTGCTCCTATTGCTCTGTTGTGCCGCGACAACGAGGTGAGTTGAGGTGTTGCTCTATTACTCTGTTTTTTTGTAATTTTTTTTGTTTGATTTTAATTTTAATTTTTTTTGGTCGCAGGGAATTTGGTCTGTGTCCTCCATTTGTCTTCAGTGATCTCCCAACTTGTTCTCATATTATCGGTGCGGCTTTGTCCTCTTGCTGGCTGCAAATATTTCCAAGTATGCTATCCCGATCCTCTGTAATCTTTCAATTAATAAGGATAATTAAAATTGAAAAAAATTATAAATAACAATACCCATAAAGATCAATAGGCCACAGTACGCATATTAAAATCACAACTTGGAGGTGAAAAATAACTTGTAATTTGTATTTGATATTCTTATTATCTTAGAAGAAAGGTTTCGTGTATTAACTTCTCGTAACTATGGAAATTTCTATATCAAGTTTTATTCTCCAAAGCGTATGTGCGATGCCATGAATAAAATTCAGTCACAACCCTTTGAGATAAACAATAAAGTCTTGTTGTTCATTAAGGAAAGTCGTTCTCTCTTAGAAGATGTGGGTCTTATGATGAATAGAAGTCTAGCTCAGGTTAATCTACAAGATGCTTCTGACCTATTGAGGTTCTGTTACTTCAATGAAAAAGAAGTTTAGGAAGTGTGTAGTTGTAGCATCTTATAATGTGGAAAAAGTCAATATCCAAGTGGAAAGGCTAAATTAGAAGTTTCAAGGTTTGGCCTTATGTGAAAGAAAAGGGTTGCACACACATTTGGTAGAGTATCGCATGAAGTAAATTAATTATTCAACCAACTGTTGTAGCCTCGACAACACCCTCCAAAAATCCACCCTCTAAAGTTTTTGGAGCCCCCTGAGCATCGAAACAACTAAGTTAAAATCTGTAAAAGTTAAGAGTCGTTGAGTCACAAAAATGGTTCTTTTCGCCAAATCTACGACCTAGCGACCCCGTGACCTCTCTGGTCGCTAAGTCGCTAAGTTGCAGATCTCTTAGATTTTTCAAGACCACGACCCCGCGACCCTCCAGGTCACGAGGTAGTACCTCCCTTAAAATGTAGAAGATTGCGACCTAGCGACCTCATTAATGGCCCTCACGCGTGACCCTTTTATAAATAGGAGGGTCGCTAGGTCGCATTCTGTTCATGTGACAGCGAGAAATTCTTCTGATAAGCCAATTGGAGTGCGATTTTCCTGGGTAAGTTGTTGTTTCCTCCTATTGTTTCCTTTTTTTACTTTTTTGCCCTGTTGCCTCTACCTTAGCCTTTTTTAGCCATCCATCTTTCCTCCTCTTTATCCTTTAGGACTTGATATGCCCTAACTACCCTAACACTCCTCCTCCTTGCATAACCCTGTAACCACAATTCATCCAGCCTCCTTGATATGTGTTTTTCTCCTGAAACTGCTTCCCCTCCTTTGTTTTGATGGCCCACTTAGCCTTGCATTATTTAAAGTTAAAAGGGAATCTATTACAATAATGCAACGGACCACGTCGCGTGCTAAAAAACCCGACCAAACCTAATGCGACTTCCGACCTTTGCGACTTCGCGACTCGTGCGACCCTGCGACCCCGGTCGCTAAGTCACCAAGTCGCAGCCATACTCCAAACTGATGTTTGCGACCCTTGAGACCCAGCGACCCAGTCGCAAGTCACAGAGTCGCACCCTCCTCGAACTGCCAAGCGTTTGCGACCCAACGACCTCGCGACCTGGTCGCAACATCGCGAGGTCACAAGGTCGCTGCCTCCTGAAGTCTTAAACCTCGCGACCCTTGCGACCCAGTGACCCAATCGCAAGTCGCTAACTCGCCCCTTCGTGTGTTTTCAGTTGGGAAAATTTAATAAGATGTACCTAGGCTTTTATCATTATGGCATCTTTCTTATCTCGGGATTATTTCATGAACATGACAGGTGAATTCGAAGCAGACTTAGAGTGTATCCCCATCTCTTCAGACTTGAGTGACATGGGACCTCCGGTGGCCCGCAGAAAAAACAAGAGCCCAGAAATATAAGACATAGAAATGGATATACCAATGTCCCCGCCCCTGATATATAGGGACACCTCGTGTACATGTTCCAAAGGGGACACCATGAGTTGGTATCAAGTATACCAGGAATTTTCTCGGCCAGAATTCCCAGAAGACCTCCCCGACCGGTAAGTATACATACAAGTTAAAAGGTCGAAGCTCCACTATGCAGGTGCTCACCCTGCTATATTCCCATGTGCGGAGGTCATTGAGTGGATCATACAAAACACCGACCCCAACAACTGGGTAATTCAGGACTATGAAGGTAAAGCATTTACTGACACTCAAGGGCTCGGATGCTGAGTTTTACTACGCACTATCGAAACAAGAGCAGAACTTCATAGAAGAATGGGCCACCACCCATGCAGTCGCCATAACAGATACCATGAGAGGGTGGTGGGAGGAGCCCGAAAATTTCAAAGTCAAGAAGGATCAGGAATATCCAGTGGCGGGTCTCAGGAAGGTATATAAGCTAGTGGCAGCTATGCTTTGCAGGATATACGGTTGTCCTGATGCCACCACTTTCAGTGGCACATGGGTATCCTTGATGAATTATGTCACTGTGCATGGCACTCATTTCAACTTGGCCAACATGCTGATGGTGTCTCTCTAGAAAAACATATCATCGGCACTAGCGCTAGAGGAGGGATATTCCTCTAAATTCTACATGGATTCCTACTTGTTGGATGTTGTTTGTTCCTGATGCCACTTTGAGGGATGGGCCCACAACTGGGATCCGGAGTAGGCACGCCCAGTTCACATAGAGAAAAAGGTATTTTGGGACTCCAGGTATAAGCAAGACATAGAGTGAATCTCACAACTCTTCATCCCGACACTCTACAGGAAACTATTCGGTCAAGACACTCCATGCATGTCCTGGCGAGCCATGGAGACGCTAGTCAAGGTGGCACATTGGTTCCCACTCGCAGAATATACCTTTCTTCAAGTCTTTGGTTCATTCAAGACTCCCCATGCCATGCCCCGATTTGTTATGGATAAAATGCTCCTTTAGGAGGTTTGTTATAAGATGACTTCCGGCTTCTCTAAGGTCCTGACTAAAGGTAAGAAGAAGTCGTGGCCTACACTGCCTCTCACCATCGGTGGCTACACAGTCAAGGATTTCAGAGAAGTAGAGGTAGAGGCAAAAGAAATTAGAAGTTTTCACCTAGGGCCATTGGATCACTGGACATATGACCTAGAGAGGATAGTCCCTGATCACTGTAAGCGGGCTAAGTTCAAATGGAGCTACCAACATACTAAACGCCCATATGAGGATGAGAAAAGAAACTGGTATAACTTGGATAGGGAACTTGCCCCGGGGGCGTGGTCTGATCAGGAAGATCCAGATGATCACACGTTGGAGGAAAGAATCCGCAAATTAGGAGGCGCCTCTTCTTCTCAAGCCAAGAATCCTTGAACCAACACAAGTCACAACACTACTACCCAGTATAAAGAGCAAGAAGCCAAAGCTCAGCGTGACGCTGAAAAGAATACAAAGGAAGATGAAGAAAAGCGTAAAAAAAACCTAAAGGCAGAGCAAAAGAAGAAGCAGGCATAAGAGGCCCGAAAAAGAAAGGAAGAGCAGGAGGCAGAGGCTAAGGCGGAATGACATCTCAAAAGGGAATTAGATCAAGTGGAGGCCGAATGCAAGAAAAAGGAAGAACATGAAGCAGTGGCAGAAGCGGAGCACAAGAATAAAGCAGAACAGGAAGCAGTGGCAGAAGCATAGCGTAAGCAGAAATCAGAATAGGAAAAAGCAGAAGCGGAACGCAAGCGGAAAGCAGAACAGGAAGCAGCGGTAGAAGCAGAGGACAAGAAGAAAGCATAACAGGAAAAAGAAGAAGCAGAGCGCAAGCAAAAAGAAGAATAGGAAAAGGCAGAAGCTGAGCGGCTTAAAAAAGAAGAGGAAGAAAAGAAAAGAAAAGAAGAGGAAGATCGAAGATCAAAGAACATCGCGACATCTCCTCCAGTCACAGAATTACAAACTGGTACAGCCCCGCCCGAGGTGCACAGTAAACTGTGTTTTACGCTCTCAGGGCGGCTCTTACGAAGGGGAGAAAGTGTTTGTGAACATTTGAGCTCGTGTGATCAGATGCTCCTTCAATATCCGGCGATAGGAAAGGAGATGTGCGGCACTGAAAACATACCCCGCACAATCATCGCCGATGAAGAAAGATACGTTCTGGATATGGGTTCTTCGGTCGTGATAGCTTGAGCGTGCTTTTAAAAGTCACGGAGGAAAATGTAAGCCGAATGAGTAGAGAGATCCTCTCTCTACAAAATAAGTTACAAGAATTTGAGCTAAGGGAGGAAAGGTCAGAGCAAGAAAAGACAACATTAAAGGAGGAAATTCAATAGCTTCAAGAAAAAATTTCTCCTGTTAACGAAGTACCGCTCACCATCTGACGAGATTTGGAAGTACTGGAGGTCACCATGAGACAGGTTTATGTGGAAATGTTCACTATAAAACAAACAGTTGCTCCCCTACTGAGAGTCCAAGCAGAGACAAAGCAGAGGATCGCGCAACTGAGGGAGGCCTCCACCGCTTTGGACAGAATGATAGAATGGACAGGTCGGTACCCTCAGGCTCCAGAAAACTTGCCCCAGAAAGACTGGATCCACACCCAGGATGCTAAGGTCCAGATTTGTATTAAAATGCAGTCCAAGGAAAAGTTATCCAAGGACCTAGAAAAGGTAATGGTTGCATATGAGCATTTGATCAGTGGCATCGACTCAATGCATGCACTACACCACATTCCATCGCTAGGTGCATTGAGCGAGGAAAATACATGGGGACAGGTGGATCAGGAGATTCAAACATTTCTGCAACCTATCAGACAGGCCGCTGCTATTCCTGATCTTGCAGCATCGCAGGAGAACTTGGGTAAATTCATCGTTACACTAGTTTGGATCTACACTAAATTGGCCTTTTTAGCCAACCAAGTCACGCTCAAAAGAGAGACTCTGATTCCAAATGCCTTGGAGTGCTTGCACCGGTTAAGGGAAGAAGTTCCCTTTATTTCCTCAGTAGCGGCAGATTATCGTGCATGGCAGAACTTTCTCAGAGAGCAACAAGTTGATGCCCCTGACCTCACGATCACGCGCACATTATCATGATCAGATGATAATAGGTCGTAGGTCACACTTTGCAACTGGGTCACAGGTCACACTGTCCAATTGAGTCGCAAGTCGCATCCTCCATTCAGGTCACAAGGCAGCCCAACGGTCAAGAAAGCGAAGACTCTGGTAGCCCAAAGGGAAAATTTTGGTCTATAAAAACTTCCTTCGACAAGATTGTAAGGATCTTTTTTGGAGGGACTCAAAGAGTTAGAGAGCATTGTATAGAAGGACTACACTTTTTTGAATATGAATACATATACTTGTTAAATTCCTTTTGGATCTGATATGGTTTGATGTGTGAACACTATGAGTATTTTGTTTTCAGTTTCTAACATCTTTTGATTAATGAAACTGTGTTTCCAATTACGTCATTTATGCATTATAGTTTTCTAAATATGTGTTAATGGAGCTAAGTTTATTTTGATTTCTCATGAATGTTAATAACTTTGTTTATTGACATTTATATTTTCACCAAAATCATTTAAGGAAGTGAAGGGTATTCTGCCATAAAGAATTTTTTCTTCTGTGGTTAGAACAACGTACAAGCATGACCCTAATGATATGCTATTGACAGCATTTCCTTCGGCCCCATGCTTTATTATTCAGCTTTCTACACATAGTGTTATATATTCATTTAACTCATCAATCATGTATCTTGTATCATCCGAATAAGCGTGTGTCTGCAGGTCCGTTGAAGTCCTATCGAGACCCAAGGAAAAGAGAATTTAGGGGTAGCCGGACCCACACCCCAGATGGGATCCCTATTCCAAACGGTTTAGAGTATAGTTGGGACTTTTTATCGGGGAGATACCATGCTATTGGCCAGACCGATTTTCCCGTCAACAGATTTGGCACTAGAAGGAGGGCCTGAATGGCAGCCTCCCAGCACATGAGTAATATTCCGTTACAAACTCCCCAAGGGGAGGCCATAAATGATGACACTGGTCCTCCCCCTTTGGAATATTTCCAAGGGGAGGAAGATCCTTATTACGAGTTCACCAGGGAGTATTTAAGAGTTCTGTGCCCTGTTTCCTGTAACCTCATCAGGGATTTGCAATTCACTCTAGTCATGAGTTTCCTGACCCATGCTAGGAGCCCTGTTGCTAACCTCGCTTGCAATGGTGCCCTTGTAAATTCTCTGCCTTAGTTGATAAATTTTATGGTTGAAGACCTCGCAACGGCTGTTGAGAATAACGAACCTATTTTAGAGCCTCAAGGAGTTGAAGAAGAATATCCCGACGTGAATGAAACCCATCCTGACCCTCAGCCTAACCAGACCCAGAATAACAAAAATAAGGTCCACCGTCCACCAAGAGGAGGTGAGGGAAATAGAGGCCGAGGGAATAGAGGTCGAGGAGATAGAGGCCGTGGCCAAGGTCACCATGCCGCCCACTGCCTTCAAAACCAAAATAGGGCCCCTATCTAAAATTAGAGATATCTTAGAAATATGGCCAACTGCGAGGGACGTCAAGACGAGCACTCTCACCATGAAGGGGAAGCATCCGCTTCAGGTGCGGGAGGTGAATCTGAATTTGAAATCAGGCACCATAAGCATGCCAGGCAGTGCAACCACTTGCTTAGATGGCCCAATCCCCATTAGATCTCCTGGGCCCCCTCCATGACATGCCTAGGCACCCTGAAAAGCACCTCCCCAAGTTTGACCCCGAGAAAGGCACGCTGGCCGAAGACCACATAAGTAACTTCTACCTTTCACTGCAAATTATGAGAGTTCAAACAGATGATGTTGCCTACCGTCTCTTTCCCCACACTCTTAAGAACAAAGTAGCCACCTGGTATCGCTCTCTCCCAAGTGCCTCCATAACGTCATGGGACCAATTCCGTCACATTTTCTTATAGAAGTTTTCAGAGGACAAAACCCCCTCCATGTTCCTCACGGAGTTAAGTACCATCAAATGCCAAAATAAAGAGAAGGTCAGAGATTTTAATCAGCGTTTTGCTACCATATTGAACAAATTCCCCCCCAACTTGGTGTTGGATGACTCCATCACCATAGACTACTACACAAAGGCTCTTCCCAGAGACATTTCTATTTTCGTAAAGCGCGAGGCTAGGGCTACCCTTGCAAAAAATTACGCAGCTGCCCTTGCCGTAGAAAAGGACATGCTTTCCATAGGGGTCATCGACCATGAAGGACGAGACGATCACAAACCCACCTCGAAGAAGAATCAGTCTTCCACACTCAAAACCACGGATAAGGACAAAGATACTTTTGACTTCGAGAGTATAGCAAAGACCCTTAAGCTATTAACCAATGAAGTCTCTGATCTAAAGATAAGGGCATTGAATCCACTACTGGCACCAAGATGTAAAAGCCCTTTTTTAGAAATAATACCCCCACAACCAGCCGACCTCCATCAAACAAAAACACTGTTCTCAACGTGGAAGAAATCAGAAAAAATAATTTTTGTTCTTTCCACCAGGTCGCCCACTCTGAGAAGACATGCCCCTAATGGATTGGAAGCATGAATACAGTAGTAAATCAACTCCTGGATGATCAAAACCCAGGGGACGCAGGAGAGGATGATGTCTCTAACAATGAAGAAGATCTTCCCCCTGATGAAGAACCAAGATTTACCGTCCTTGTGTTTGATGTGATACGTGGGGAAAGCACCCATACCATCACTGATATCAACGTGGCCGATGACCCTAAGGTCAAGCCCGTGGGAAACTATGGCCTAAGAAGCAAAGGAACAGTTCCTGAATAGTCCTTTGAATAGAAGAAGAGGGCCTTCTTAAGGAAAATCTTACCACCAGGGAATGAACACCAAGCTGTTATTCCTGAGAAGTCCACTCCTAACAACACCCGAGTAAACCAAAAGAGCAAGCTGCTGGCAGGGTCGCCCAAAACCCCCACCAAGACTAGTCCACATTTTGATTCTAGTTACAACATTGTTGAAGACATGAAGAAAACTAGAGCCAACATCTCCCTTTATGAGCTTGCCTGCATCACCAACCAACGAGAGCTTATTCTCAAAGCCTTCGCCAACGCCTTGACAACCAAACCTGTGAGCAACACATCTACCCAAGCTAGTTCGAGTTTCCAGTCTATTGTGAACACCGTAAATGCGAACTCCAGGGGATCTAATCTCCCCTTTCTCCTGTCGTTTAAAAATTTTAACTTCAACGTCCATAACTTCCTGGTTGACTTTGGCGCATCCAAAAATTTCATGCCCCTGTCTATTTGTAAAAAGTTGAACATTCGCTCGGAGAAAAATGATGCTAGGATTATTCAGCTTGACAGATCGCAAGTTCCGTTGTAGGTGAACTAAATAATGTCATCATCTGCCTGTCCTCTGACTCCAGAGTCCACCAGTGTATAGACATTGTAGTTGTACACATCCCAGAAGCCTACTGTCTCTTGCTAAGCAGGAACTAGTCCAGCAAGCTACAAGGGTACTTTGATACCGATTGGTCTCACCTGTGGCTTCCCTACAAGGGTCGAAACAACCAAATTAGAGTTGAAAGTGAACCTTATATGAAACATATTGTGAATGACTTGGATGCTACTAATGAACCTGTTAGCTTTTCCCAAGAGGAGCTCAACATGTGTTTCTTAGAGGCCATCTTTGGATGTTACCACCCCCCTCAGTCCCCAGTAAGCCCAGAGGTCCAATCAGAGCTAACACTTGTCACTGAAGACCAAGTTGTTCCCATTATACACCAAGCTGAAATCTCTCCCCAACCCACAGCTCCAGAGGAACCAGAAGATGATGTATGGAACTTGTATTATGATGGTTCCAAGACACATGACGGAGCTGGCGCGGGCTGCATCCTGTTGGATCCCCAAAAGAACAAATTTTTGATTTCATGCCGGCTAGAATTCCAGTGCACCAACAATACCACCGAATATGAAGCTTTATTCCTCGGACTTAAAAATGCGTTGGACCTAAAGGTAAGATGCTTAAAGGTTATTGGAGATTCTGAGATCATCACTCGTCAAGTACGCAATACCATGCATTGCTTGTCTCCGCACTTAAAAGCTTACCAACAAGAGGTATGGCGTCTAATTTCTGCTTTTGATGTGTTTGGTATTAAATATGTGCTTAGAATGCATAATGCGGCAGCTGATACTCTGGCTAACGCTGTTGCTAGGTTCACCCCTCTAAGAGATGGTTTTTCTATTGAAATAGCATATAAACCATCTGTGCCAGATAACATCACTAATTTATGCGTCTTTGATAATGACCAACAGATACTGGAATTCATGCTCAGCACCAAGGTGTTCAAAGACGCAGTGATAGAAGAAGCGGACCATGATCAATTCTTGCAGGAAGAACATGATAAATGCAAGGAAAATCCCATGCCCAAGGGAATAGTGTCGCTTGAAAATTTGTTCAATTTGCAGAACAGTTTCCACGGGCCCCCAAATACCAAAATACAAAGTTGCACCTTGGCACATTGACAAGTAAACTTAGGATTAGATGAGGACCCAAAGTTCATCAACCTTGGGAAATATTGTTCCGATCAGGAGAAGAAAGCTTTCACCCAACTATTCCGGAAATACCGAGACGTTTTCTCTTGGACGTATGATGAACTACGTATGCATGACACTCGAATTATTCAGCATGTGATCCCTATGAAGGAAGGAGTGAAGCCTTTCTAGCAAAAGCTAAGAAAAGTGCATCCTACACTAGAACCAATGATTCATAAAGAACTTAAGAAGCTTTTGGATGCGTGCATCATCTTCAAAGTTTGGCACTCCACTTGGGTATCAAATCTGGTCCTGGTACGGAAAAAATCCAGTGAGATCTGTTTGTGCGTGGATTTTCGAAATCTGAATAGGGCCTCAGACAAAGATAATTACCCAGTGCCCCCTATAGAACAGATATTGCAAGCCGTATCCAGATCCGAAATGTTCTCCTTGTTGGATGGGTTTTCCAGGTATAACCAAGTGCTAGTAGCTGAACCCGACAGATTAAAAACTACGTTCCAGACTAAGTGGGGGAGTTTCGATTTCAGGCGCATGCCCTTCAGATTGATAAATATTGGGGCAACTTTCCAATGGGCCATGGATATAGCTTTCCGAGGTCTAATAGGACAAAGCGTGGTAGTATATTTGGACGACATCACCGTGTTTTCGAAACACCGGGGCGATCACTTACGCCACCTCAGGAAAATTTTCGGAAGATGCAGGAAGTATGGGATCTCACTCAACCCAAAGAAAATTCTTTTCACCGTGTTAGAGGGGAATTTGTTGGGCCACATCATAACCAAGCATGGTATTGTTGTAGATCCCAAGCGAGCGAAGGTCATCGCCCAGATTCCACCTCCTAGTAGCAAAAGGGCCATGCAATCTTTCCTTGAGAAAATCAACTTTGTACGGAAATTCATATCATATTTTGCCCAAATAGTTAGGCATTTGCTGGGGATGATCAAGAAGAATGCGATTTTCAAATGGAATCCACCTGAGAAGGAGGCTTTCAATAAAATCAAGCAGGCCATAGCAGAAGCACCATCTCTCCAAAGTCCAGACTTCAGCAAAATTTTCATCTTGTATACCTTCGCCTCGGATTCATCACTTGCAGTTGTCCTCATGAAAAAAGACGCTAACAATGATGAATGAACCATATCATTCATGAGTACTGGGTTGTAAGGCGCTGAACTGAATTACCTCGAGATTTACAAGCAGGCTTACGCAATATACAAAGCGGTCAAGCATTTCTGGCCATACATCTTAAAAAACCATGTCATAGTGTTCGTTCGCCACCCAGCTGTTCGTTCACTTTTCGTGTAGAAAGAGCTGGGTGAGAGACGAGGAAACTGGATGGCATGTCTCCAAGAGTATGACTTGGAGTTCAAACCGACACATACTGTCAAAGGACAAGGACTCTGCCAAATGGCCACAGAGGCTGCAAGCTCACACAGGGTTGAAGAAGAATGCTGGGAACAAGAAATCGACATGTATCAGAGTGACCATGCACCTCAGCAGAGAAACCTTTCTTGGTACTATGACATTTTGGAATATTTGGCCCACTGCATAATGGATCCCGTTTTGACTACTCGGCAGAAATGCGCAATAAGGCTAAAGGCTGCATCCTACCAATTAATACAAGGAAATTTTTTCAAGAAACATTATGATGGAGTTCTACTACGTTGCCTGGAACACGATGAAGCACATAGCATCCTGACCGAACTACACGATGGACCAGTCGGAGGACATTTTGCAGGCAATACCACTGCCCACAAAATAATGCGCGCATGCTACTATTCGCAAACTCTCTTCAAGGATGCTCACACATATGTCCGAAAGTGTACCCAATGTCAGAAGTTCGCCAATCAGGAAATGCAGCCAGCCGCTCCATTACAGTTAGTGGCAGTAGAGGAACCTTTTCAACAGTGGGGGTTGGACGTGATTGGAGAAATCTTACCGCACTCCTCCAAGCAACAACGAAATATCCTCACCGCTACCGAATATTTCACCAGG
Organism: Pinus albicaulis; assembly: GCA_034641835.2. Classification (NCBI taxonomy): domain Eukaryota; kingdom Viridiplantae; phylum Streptophyta; class Pinopsida; order Pinales; family Pinaceae; genus Pinus; species Pinus albicaulis. The sequence goes on from CM076580.1 coordinate 1,365,895,372, forward strand.
TGGGTTGAAGCGATACCATTACACCAAATCAACCGTCAAGAGTAATAGAGTTTGTCACTCATTCTATCATAACCAGGTTTGGCATTCCAACTTCCCTTGTTTTTGACAATGCAACTTATTTTTCGTCTTTCAATTTGTAATATTTTTCTTTGGAAAATGGTATTGTACTTAAATACTCTGCAAATTATTACCCCCAAGGAAACAGGTTAGCCAAGCCGACTAATAAAAACCTTATTCGCATCATAAAAAAGAATATGTTGTCCCACCAGTGAAACTGGCATAACGCCCTCCATAACGCCCTTTGGGCTGACTGGGTCACACCCAAATCCTCGCTTGACACTTCCCCGTATTTTCTTCTATATGGAAAAGAGGTCGTCCTTCCTCCCCACCTATATCTCACTGCCCTCTAGTTGTCCCAAGAAATCCATGGCACCCCATGCCCCACCTTGCAGGCCCGAATCGACACATTACTAAGACTGGAGGAGGAGAGGCAAAAAACCCGGGAAAAATTTTCCATCCACCAAAGTCGGATTAAGAGATGGTTTGATAAAAAATCTGCCGAGAGTAAAATTTTCGAAGTAGGAGACCTTGTTCTTAAATGGGATAAAGCTCACGAAGAGAAAGGGAAACATTCCAAATTCCAAGCTCTTTGGACAGGTCCATTCCAGATTAAGGAGAAGCTAGGTACCCACACTTTTAGACTGCAAACTCTAGAGGGAAGAATCGAGGTCCTCCCGGTAAATGGGCATGACCTCAAGCATTACTTCACTTAATAGCCCTCGGAGGGCTGTCCCACCCCTATACCATATTTTATTGTTTTCTGTTTTAGTTTTCGTTTTTGTAGGCGTCCTTCTAAAAAATTTAATAAGGTGGAAGGCATTGTAGAAGTCAGGCAATTGGCATACTGCACTAGGATCTGTGCTGATGATAAGTATTTCCTGAAAATCACAAAATATGGCAGGAGCTTGCCTGTGATTGACACCCAAAGGTAATACATGACCTAGTCCGAGCTACTAAGCATAGGTAGCTCACCTAGCAAGCTTGAAAGGGTGTCTATGAAAAGAAAGTTGGTTGAAGAGGCAACTAGACCAAAAGGGAACAAAGCTAACTTCGGGTGACGTAAGGATATCCAGGAAAACCCAAAGTCCTCATACAGACCAGGAGCAACCTCTCTTACAAGTAAAATAAGTTGGGATCCCTCATCCGCCCAGGCAAAATTGCCTCTCTCAAATAAGTGCCATGAGCACATCTAAATAAGTTCCTTGGGCACATTTAAAATAAGTGCAATAGCAAACCAATAAAGGGTAAAGGATTGAGAAAGGCTTTCTAGGTAGAGAGGCAATGCAACGACTCTTCCAGGGTACTGACCAGGCTCGCTGGCAGCGGAGCAACGTCAGTGACTCCTAGGCAGTGGCTCCGCTAGGACCCCGAGGTTCGTAGGCAACGGAGCAACACAATGAGGACGAAATAATTATACCGAATCCTGTAAATACCTGAAGTGTTCCAACCCTTTTGGTTCAGAAACCAGAAGCAAAAAAGAAAACTCGGTCAACCAGCACCTAAACAGGCAAGCAGGAAAAGAAACCTCGCAAGGTGCGAAAGGCAAGATCATGGGAACCTAAAGGTGAAAGGAACAGCCTGCTAAGGCCCCTCCCTCCCCCCACAAAGGCAAATCATCAATAGAGGTTTTGGGCCCGACCAGTGAATCGCCATTTGTTGTAGCCTCTACAACACCCTCCAAAAATCCACCCTCTAAAATTTTTGGAGCCCCCTGAGCATCGAAAAATCTAAGTTAAAATTTGTAAAAGTTAAGAGTTGCTAAGTCACAAAAATGGTTCTTTTCCCCAAATCTATGACCTAGTGACCCCACGACCTCTCGGGTCGCTAAGTCGCAGATCTCTTGAATTTTTCAAGATCGCGACCCCGCGATCCTCCAGGTCACGAGGTTGCAAGGTTGCACCTCCCTTAAAACACAGAACATTGTGACCTAGTGACCTCATTAATGGCTCGCATGAGCAACCCTTTTATAAATAGGAGGGCCGCTAGGTCACATTCTGTTCATGTGACAGAGAGAAAAAACACTTCTGACAGGCCAACTAGAGCGCAATTTTCCTGGGTAAGTTGTCGTTGCCTCCTGTTGTTTCCTTTTTTTATTTTGTTGCCCTGTTGCCTCTACCTTAGCCTTTTTAAGCCATCCATCTTTCCTCATCTTGATCCTTTAGGACTTGAGATGCCCTAACTACCCTAACACTCATCCTCCTTGCATAACCCTGTAACCACAATTCATCCAGCCTCCTTGATATGTGTTTTTCTCCTGAAACTGTTTCCCCTCCTTTGTTTTGATGGCCCACTTAGCCTTGCATTATTTAAATTTAAAAGGGAATCTATTACAATAATTCAACGGACCACGTCGCGTGCTAAAAAACCCAGCCAGCCCTAATGCGACTTCGTGACTTGTGCAACCCTGCGACCCTGGTCGCTGAGTTGCCAGGTTGCAGCCACACTCCAAACTGATGTTTGCAACCCTTGTGACCTAGTGACCCGGTCACAAGTTGCAGAGTCGCACCCTCCTCTAACTGCTAAGCGTTTGCAACCCAACGACCTCGCGACCTGGTCGTGAGGTCACAAGGTCACTGCCTACTGAAATCTTAAACCCGCGAACCTTGTGACCTAGCGACCCAGTCGCAAGTCGCTAACTCGCCCGTTCCTGTGTTTTCAGTTGGGAAAAGTTAATAAGCTGTACCTAGGCTTTTCTCATTATGGCATCTTTCTTATCCTAGGATTCTTTCATGAACATGACAAGTGAATTTGAAGTAGACTTAGAGTGTGTCCCTGTCTCTTCAAACTCGAGTGACATGGGACCTCCAGCGGCCCGTAGAAAAAACAAGAGCCCAGAAATAGAAGACATAGAAATGGATGTACCAATGTTCCCACCCTTGATCTACAGGGACACCTCGTGTACATTTTCCAAAGGGGACAACAAGAGTTGGTATCAAGTATACCAGGAATTTGATTGGCCAGAATTCCTAGAAGACCTCCTCGACTGGCAAGTATACATACAAGTTAAAAGGTCGAAGCTCCACTATGCAGGTGCCCACGCTGCTATATTCCCATGTGCGGAGGTCATTGAGTGGATCATACAAAACACCGACCCAAAAAGTGGGTAATTCAGGACTATGAAGGTAAAGCATTTGCGACTCTTAAGGGCTCGAATGCTGAGCTTTACTACGCACTGCCGGAACGAGAGAAGAGCTTCACAGAAGAATGGGCCACCACCCACACAGTTGCCATAGCAGATACCCTGAGAGGGTGGTGGGAGGAGCCTGAAAAGTTCAAAGTCAATAAGGATCAGGAATATCCAGTGGCGGGTCTCAGAAAGGTATATAAGCTGGTGGCAGCTATGCTTTGCAGGATATACGGTTGTCCTGATGCCACCACTTTCAGTGGCATGTGGGTATCCCTGATGAATTATGTCACTTTTCATGGCAGTCATTTCAACTGGGCCAGCATGCTGATGGCATCTCTCCAGACAAACATATCATCGGCACTAGCACCAGAGGAGGGATATTCCTCTGAATTCTACATGGCTTCCTACTTGTTGGATGTTGTTTGTTCCCGGTGCCACTTTGAGGGATGGGCCCACAATTGGGATCTAGAGCAGGCACGCCCAGTTCACATAGAGATGAAGGTATTTTGGGACTCCAGGTATAAGCAAGACATAGAGTGAATCTCGCAACTCTTCATCCCAGCACTCTACAAGAAATTGTTCGGTCAAGACACTCCATGCATGTCTTGGAGAGCCATGGAGACGCTAGTCAAGGTGGCACATTGGTTCCCACTCGCATAATATACCTTTATTTGAGTCTTTGGTTCATTCAAGACTCCCCATGCCATGCCCTGATTTGTTACGGATAAAATGCTCCTTCAGGAGGTTTGTTATCAGATAACTTCTGGCTTCTCTAAGGTCTTGACTAAAGGTAAGAAGAAGCCATGGCCTACACTGCCTCTCACCATTGGTGCCTACACGGTCAAGGATTTTAGAGAGGTAGAGGCAGAGGTAGAAGAAATGAGAGGTTTTCACCTAGGGCCGTTGGATCACCAGACATATGACCCAGAGAGGATAGTCCCTAATCACTGTAGGCGGGCTAAGTTCAAATGGAGCTACCAACATACTAAACGCCCATATGAGGATGAGAAAAGAGACTGGTATAAAGTGGATAGGGAACTTGCCCTGGGGGCGTGGTCCGATAAGGAAGATCCAGATGATCACACGTTGGAGGAAAGAATCCGTGAATTAGGAGGTGCCTCTTCTTCTCAAGCCAAGAAGCCTCGAACCAGCACAGGTCACAACACTACTACCCAACAGAAAGAGCAAGAAGACAAAGCTCAGCGCGAAGCTGAAAAGAAGACAAAGGAAGATGAAGAAAAGCGTAAAAGGAACCTGAAGGCAAAGCAGAAGAAGAAGCAGGCAGAAGAGGCCCGAAAAAGAAAGGAAGAGAAGGAGGCAGAGGCTGAGGCGGAACGACAGCTCAAAAGGGAATTAGATCAAGTGGAGGATAAATGTAAGAACAATGAAGAATAGGAAGCAGCAGCAGAAGCAGAAAGCAGAATAGGAAGCAGCGACAGAATCAGAGTGCAAGAAGAAAGTAGAATAGGAAAAAGTAGAAGCGAAGCGCAAGCGGAAAGCAGAACAGGAAGCGGCGGCAGAAGCAGAGCGCAAGCAGAAAGCACAACAGGAAAAAGCAGAAGCAGAGCGCAAGCAAAAAGAAGAACAAGAAAAGGCAGAAGCGGAGCCGCTTCAGAAAGAAGAGGAAGGAAAGAAGAGGAAGATCGAAGAAGAACATCGAGACATCTCCTCCAGTCACAGAATTACAAACTGATCTGCAACCCATCGAAGTGCCTGTAATCAATACACGTTTTGCACTCTCCGAGCCGAGCTCTTACGAAGGGCAAGAAGAAGAAGTATTTAACCTTACAAGGCTCACGTATGATCAATTCTCCTTCAAGATCCGACAGGAGAAAAGGAGATGTCTGGCACGAAACCCTTCTGCCCTAATCACAGCCACGACAGAGAACCCAGTAATGATAGCATCGGCCGACACTTCTTTTGCTGCAGCCATGGAGGAAAATGTAAGCCGAATGAGTAGAGAGATCCTCTCTCTACAAAATAAGTTACAAGAATCTGAGCTAAGGGAGATAAGGGCAGAGCAAGAAAAGACAACGTTAAAGGAGGAAATTCAACAGCTTCAAGACATAATTGCTCCTGTTAACGAAGTACCGCTCACTGTCTGAAGAGAGTTTGAAGTACTGGAGGTCACCATGAGGTAGGTTTATGGGGAAATGTTCACTATAAAACAAACAGTTTCTCCCCTACTGAGAGCCCAAGCAGAGGAGTAAGCAACTGAGGGAGGCCTCCACCGCTTTGGACAAAATGATAGAATGGACAGGTCAGTACCCACGGATCTGGAAAAATTGCCCAAGAAAGACTGGATCCACACATAGGATGCCAAGGTCCAAATTCGTATTAAAATAGAGTCCACGGAAAAGCTATCCAAGGACCTAGAAAAGGTAATGGTCGCATATGAGCATTTGATCAGTGGCATCGAATCAATGCATGCACTACACCACATTCCATCGCTGGGTGCATTGAGTGAGGAAAATACATGGGAACGGGTGGATCAGGAGATTCAAACATTTTTGTAACCTATCAGACAGGCCACTGCTACTCCTAATCTTGCAGCATCACAGGAGAACTTGGGTAAATTAATCGTTACACCAGTTTGGATCTACACTAAACCAACCTCTTTAGCCAACCAAGTCACGCTCAAAAGAGAGACTCTAATTCCAAATGCCTTGGAGTGACCGCACCAGTTAAGGGAAGAAGTTCCCTTTATTTCCCCAGTAGCGGTAGATTATCATGCATGGCAGAAATTTCTCAGAGAGCAACAAGTTGATGCCCCTGACCTCACAATCACGTGCACATTCTCATGATCATATGGAAATAGGTTGCAGGTCCCACTTTTCAACTGGGTCGCAGGTCGCACTGACCAATTGAGTCGCAAGTCGCATCCTCCATTCAGGTCGCAAGGCAGCCCAACGGTCAGGAAAGTGAAGAGTCTGGTATCACAAAGGGAAAATTTTGGTCTATAAAAACTTCCTTCGGGAAGATTGTAAGGATATTTTTTTGGAGGGACTCAAAGAGTTAGAGAGCATTGTATAGAAGGACTACACACTTTTGAATATGAATACAGATACTTGTTAAATTCCTTTTGGATCTGATGTGGTTTGATGTGTGAACACTATGAGTATTTTGTTTTCAGTTTCTAACATCTTTTGATTAATGAAACTGTGTTTCCAATTACGTGATTTATGCATTATAGTTTTCTAAATATGTGTTAATGGTGCTAAGTTTATTTCTCTTTCTCATGAATGTTAATAACTTTGTTTACTGACATTTATATTTTCACCAAAACCATTTAAGGAAGTGAAGGGTATTCTTCCATAAGGAATTGTTTCTTTTGTGGTTAGAATATCATAAAAGCATGACCCTAATGATATGTTGTTGACAGAATTTCCTTCGGCCCCATGCTTTATTATTCAGCTTTCTACGCATAGTGTTATATATTCATTTAACTCATCAATCATGTATCTTGTATCATCCGAATAAGCATGTGTTCGCAGGTCCGTTGAAGTCCTATCGAGACCCAAGGAAAAGGATAACTAAGTGGTGGCAGGACCCACACTCTCGACGGGATCCCTATTCCAAACGGCTTTTAGAGTCTAGTTGGGACATTTTTACCGGGAGGAGATCCCCTATTGTTGGCACAAACGAGATTTTCCTATCAACAAGGCGCTTACTTTGGAGATGGATCCACATATGATGATTGGATTTAGGTTGACATGTTATGATTGGAGATGCTTCTCATCGCAGAAGTGTTTGGATTGCTACTATAGGTATCGTTGGTGTTTGGATGTGAACAATATTCAAACTTTTCCACATAAATTATCAACCGGAAGGGCATTAGTTATTTCAAGACTAACGACACAATATGTGCGAGAGCAATCACATAACCTCGTCTCTGCTTTATATCACAGAGCCTAATCAACTGGACACACACACGGAGCACTACTACAAAGCGTGTAAATAGATTGTAGAATTAAAAGACATTCACAAAAAGAATTTAAGATTTATACCGGAACAACGGTGACCAAATAAACATGAAACCAATATGAAAATAAAGGTAATGCAACACCTGATCGAAAGTGCACTTTTTGATTAGTCAAAGTGGAAAGCCTACTAAATTATAGGTGTGAAACATCGCAGTGTTATGCATCTCAATTAATTACATAATATACTATTACAAAATCAGTAGTGTAATGGATTAGCCCGATTCACGACCCGCATGCCCTCTTTATACAACTATTCATGAAATCGCGATTTCCTCCATAACTACATATCTACAATTATATAATTTTTTGTAACAACAACCTAATCGCAAAAAGGAAACCATGAAAAATCTTAAAATTTTTCTAGGGTGAAAGTCGATTTTGTTCCATTGTAGCGGCAAGTTGCGTGTAATGCTAGAAATTAGGAGAGTCGCTCCACAACTCACACGCTGGTAAGCTTCCCACTTTTTCCGGGACCGCAGCAAAAATATGAGAGTTAACATTTGAAAAATGTAAAACCTCATCGACTCATTACTTCATCAATCAAACATCCCATCTAAAATAAGGAGAAGGGGTTTAACTTGTGTGTTTAAGAATAATAATGACACAAAGAGATGAAAATGTGGGGGAAAATGGGGAGAGAAAAGTATAGAAATCCGGTACCCAACATCTCAAGCCTGGTCTATACGCATGTCCTCATGCGGACTCGTCGTCTCCTCATATCTAGTTTTGACCGACCAGGATCTGGCATGCGCGCAGGCGTGTGAGATCATATTATTTGGCCATTTCTTGTCCCAAAGTTTATGCACCGTCATACGAAACAAATCCTTCCACCAACTCGTCGATGTTGTATATAGGAGTATATTGCTCGGTTGGCAACCAAATAAGGGAAAGTCGAAACTTCAGACCCCATCCATCTGAATCACGAGGTGCGAATGCATGCTACAAAATAGTGCATCCTCTCTAGAGCCCGTGCAAAGTTAGGTGCCCCAAAATGGTTCTCGCCCTTTGGATGAGCACGAGGGATAACAACATCCACCTTCTTTGAAAATTGTCCAGTACTTTCCTGCTGCAACATTTGTAACTCGCCTAACACATAGGTCAACACACCACTTTACGGGTTGACAACAAGCGCGTGCCTCTACGCCCTCAGCTGCGCAGAAATGTGTAATGCCATGTTATAAATGTTTTGATCGAGCGCGATGCTCCTTCCTCATCATTAGCGGCCTTATGACTTGGTTCTCTTCAAACGTATCACAAGAATTTCTCCACTTAATGTATCGGTGATATAGGAGGTGTAAAATCTCTTAAATGAATGTCTCCCATGAATGGAGCGAGGGTTAAATACGCGATCATGCATCAAGAAGTACCCATGCATGTAAGAGCTCGTACATTAAGTGTTGTCCTATGATATCATGAATTTTTAAGATATCGGAGAAATTGAATGGGGTCCTCGGAAATCAAAGTGCCAAATATCCTTATATATACTTTCAAGACAAAGGAAAAGAAATTTTTCATGAAGGAATAAGGCATAGCTATGTGCGGGAGGTCCGTAGGCCATTCCCTTTGTTGTGTGCCGTGGGAGAACTTCTTCTCCTTATCGCGACTGCAGAGCGGTGCACTCTGTTCTTCCAATTCTTCTATTATGGCCTTCTATTTAGCTTACTTCGGGCACACCTTATCGAACGCGTTCTCATGTATTTTTGTAGACGATCTCGGTAGCATATTATCGAACCTCGCATCGTTTCTTTCTTATGGCCGCTACGTAACAAGATCGCCACTTCTAGATCTCGCCGGCCAAGAAAAATTCTCGGCCTTTAAAACAACTCTTCTCATCGAGGCCGAGCTACGATGTAGCTATAGAGGAGACCTCAACTTTGACTCTTGCGCTCTCCATTTGTAGATCTTTACCTTCTTTTTCAAGCTCGAGACTCAGCCTCTTCAACTCCCAAATCTCCCTCTTCAAACTCATGGTTTCATACTTACGCAAGCCGATACCTCTTCTTAAGAGGTAATTCGTATTTTCTCCTTTCACACCGTTCCAATCCATTCTTGTTTGACAATACTCTCGGCTTCTCGGGCCTATAACGGGCTCAGGAGGTGGTAGAATTTTGTTGGTATTTTCATTTGGTTCTTCCGGTAGGCTCCCTACGGCCAGGGCTCCCTATCTTCGGGGGCTTCTCCTCTATATTCACATCGGGGACTCCTGCCATTTGGTAATCATTTCCATCGACCACTCTGTGTCTCAGTATGATCACACGCGGGAACCTCGATCTCTCTTTGTGAGTCTCGCGAGTGTTCCAACAAAGCTTCAACGATTACTTTGGGTCGATATTGGCCATGTCTTCTCCTAGGTCAACAAATTTAAACACGAAATGGGACAGCTACCTCCTCCATCAATCGTTTGGGTGAGTGGAATCAATTCACCCCTCTAGGCATCATAGACTGGAATAGAGAACATGGGACAGCCTCATCATCCTGATCTCCGCTTGCACGCAGGTTTCATGCATTACTACCCAAGTCGGGGTCGATGCCGTTCGTGGCGCATCATGCGATTCCGAAGCTTGTTTCCATTTTTTCCTCTTTGCTCTTTTTTCATAATTTCTTCTTCTAAGGTCAATGCCGTTCTTGTGCCGCATCGACCCCGTGGGTTATTATTCCTCTATCTTCCTATTCTTTATGGATTTCTTCTTCTTCCATAGTTGATACTATTCCTCGAGGGACAACATTGATTTCGCGGTTGACTCACTCCCCTATTTCCCTATTCTGGCCAAATCGGGGGTGGTTCTTGTGTAGCACCCCCACTTGTTTCAACATCCATATCTACTTGGGCAAATGATGTTTCTTGCAAAACAACATCACTTTCCATTCCTCTTTTTGGCATTCCACTTCCCCTCGTTCTTCATTGAAAAGATTCAACGACTATATGACAAGCTCGACCTCATGCACTATATTCATAATTATTTCATGCTGTGGGTTCTTTGGGTGAGGTCTGGTTCTCGTGTGGCGTGCCTTCGGTCATGTTGCCAAGCTCCGTCTCCTCCATTCCCACTTTCTTTGGGTTCTTCCCGATCAGCTTCTATAATTCTACTTCTTTGGGTTCCTCCCGAGTCAACCTCCATTTCCATTTCCTCGCTCCTCGCGATCAATTTCCTTCGAATGTTCTTCTTCTGCTAAACTAGCTAGAGAGATTGTTTTCCTCTTTCTCTCAGTAGCAATAACGACTGCCTATCTCATTCTTCTCGAGGATCCACAAAGTTTTGCCCGGGAGACCCGAAATTTTTTAATTGCATGCATGACCATTAAACGCACCAATCCATGGTTGGAGAGCACTACGACTCGGCGCGAATGTCGAGTGGACCGGTGCCATATGCCATAACTATTTTTAATAGGAAGAAGGGGAATATTTAAGTGAATGTACACGGGCACACGATGGAAATCAAAGGTGAGTTAGAATTTTAAAAATGGTATTTAAATAGAGTTGTAGTCCGACCCTCACATGTTATATACTTCATTACAAAACCTAAAACTTCATTCGCGGACACGGACACGGACTTGTGCTCATATGCTCTACCCATTTGAATGACACTTTCTCTCTCGCGGCAAGAATAATTCGGGAAAACTGCGGGAGAGAAACTCTCACGAGAAAACCATTGCTACCCATGCAATCTCAACCCTGTAGCCTTCTACAATTATCTCTTCGTCACGATGTGAATTTCCAATCCTCGCCACCTCGTGAGCCATTGTCATCCAAATTAGGTGTGAAATCCATTGTTATTTCCCTATCAAACCCCCGTAATTGATTGAAATAGGTATCCCAACTTGCATTGGACAAAGATTTTCCATACCTGCCGCCGACCTGTTGTAAAGAGCCGTATTTTCAGTTCATGTCTGCACACCGCCAGTCTGCCCATCGTGGGGATCGTAACAAAACTTCTTCGAACAACGTGACCATTGGACATAATATTGGATGCTCAAATTTTGATAAACGGCATGCAGAAAATGAATGGTGGTAACGGTAAATACGGATGGCACACGAGAAACCAAAAACAAAAATCATGAAAAAGTATGGTAAGTGCAAATGAATAGAATGGTAACTATTTCTTATGAAATGGAAAGGATGTGTTATGGATCCCAATGCATACTTAATAATTATACAAAGTGATGATTAGTCGTAAGGTGTGCCACATATGGCATAGTAATAATGACTCACAAAGTCATACATTATCTTGTCATTAAATTGTGACGGCATTCGCCCCTCAATTTTAAAAAATTTATGTCCGTGACATTAATGCATTCAGCATGGGATATTTAATCAACTGGTAAAATTCATGTGGAGGCGTACACCGCGGCCTACCTAAACGAAGTGACGGGTTGGTAGGATGACATCGTAGTAATGATGCGAGCTGGAGCAACAACACTATGAGTGGCGGCATCCGCAGTAACAACATTTGGAGTAACAACATCTAGAGGTAAAAATAGTGAGAGTAGCAACATCTAGAGTAACAACAAGATGCGAGTAGTAGCATCGAGCACAACGGTAAGTATCGTTGTCCCGAAATAACATACTGGAGTAACAACGGTGTGAGTAGCGACGATCCAGAGTAACAACATTTGGAGTAACACCAATGTGAGTAGCAACATCCGATGTAACAACATCGCGGAGTAACGATAATACGAGTAGCGACATCTAGGTAACAAGTATCGCGGAGTGACGAAGAGAGTGAGTAGTAGCATCATAAGTAGCGGCAATCCGGAGTAACAACACCACCGAGTAGCAGGCAACCGAGTAACAGCATCGTGAGTGTTAGGGTCCCATGATTTGGGCCGATCGGGCAAGCCAAGTGATAGGGTAACATCAAACCAATCTTTGGAGCCCAAGGACCTAGCCTTCCCAGACTCAAAGAGGGCTCTCTCTATTTGTGTAAGGGATGTACAATTGTTTGCTTCGTGTGTTTTTTATTTTTAGGCTAGTTATGAAGTAGGTTTTTGGTTTTGTTTTTAGGTTTTTGAGGGGAGGAGGCCTGATCAAAGACTAAAATAGATAAAAAATATTTTTAGATCAAGCTGGGCTATGGGGTCAAAAAAGGTCGAGAAAAAGCCTCGGATGGTGTTCTGCAAGGTATGTTGAAGCACATTTGAACAAGGTGCAAATGGATTTTTAGGTAAAAATGAAGTGGGATGGACACTAAGTTTGTGAAGGACAAAGGCTTTCAAACATAAATAGTTCAATATCAGAGACATTTATATGGTAGGGCTAACCATTAATCATGATAAATGTAACTTCAAACTAATAAATGCATAAGAAATAAACATTCAAGCAATACATAGAGATATATGACTCTCTAACTTCGCGGGAAATTGCTATCGGACTTTGGGGAAAAACAATTAAGACTAACAAATAATTCAAAATACTAAGAGGGAACTCCTCAGACATATTATTTTAGGTTATCGGGCACTTTTAACTAAGATTGCGCAGTTTTAGGCAAAGGGCAAGATCGATACAAGACCTCCTTCATTCAACTAAGACAATCAACCATTCAAAGAAAGGCTTTCGAGAGGTGGAAGCTTTGACTAGCCATGAGTAAGCGAGAGTACCTTGAATCATACTTAGCATGCATAACAACCATAAATGAAACAAGAAAATAATTTCTTCGGTGATCAAAGAGAAATTAAGAATTCTTTGATACGACTAAGAAGGAAGAAAACATAGAAGTCGTAATGAATCGGGACGCTTTGAGGTGCCTCCATGGGCATGTCTCCAAATCTATTCTCCTCTACCGTCTTACGACAAGAAAAGCACATGAAATTTGTATGAAAAATAAGGAAACATAACGAGAGAGGGACACTATACCATTTTACCAAGTCAAGGAATCCAACAACGCTCTTTTCATCATCCAAAACATTCAAGAAACTATCCAATGCATGAGACAAGTATTTCTTCCAAGCTTGTATAACCATATATTGCTCTATATCGTCAATTTTAGCCTTTCTTACAATGAAGTCTCTTGGAATATATAGGTCAAGATGAAAGGACAACCTCCTAGTGCAAATATGCGAGGCTCATTGGCCCATCAAAAATATCCGATTTTGTCCTTGAGGATTTGCAAAGCCCAAGGCACAAAATATCTATAAAAACATCCTAAAAAATGCTAAAAAAGGAAATTAAAATTGACTTTTCCCAACCAACGATGGCCCAGGCTAAACGCACATTTGTAGCCACTTCGGAAGATTGCGTCTTACAAAAAATATCTTTCGTAAATGTAGCGAGCTGAGTAAAATCCCGTCCTGTGGGCAACTTTTTTGGAGGACATAACGATGTCTCAAACGACGCTTTGTGATGGCTTTTTGGAAATCCCCGGATGTATATATTCTGAAAATACCTCCCAAACTGATCACTAGAAGCCAATGAAAATCTCAACTTGTGTGGAAAAATCCAGCAAATTAGTCTTTGTTGACATGCGCGAGTGTTGAAAAAGTGAATGTTTTTTCGCCACTTGGGGGATGTGAAATCATCTTCAATTGATCTGAAATTTTCTGATTAGATGCCCCTTTGAAATTATGGCATCCAATTATACCATTTCAACATTTTAGGATGCTTCAAACTAAAATGGCGATGCCCATGATCAAGCAAAAAGCCCAAAAATGCCGAAAAAACAAAAAACTTGTCGAATTATGCCCTATTTTTGGTGAGCATGACCCTCATGGGTTTTCGGAAGCATGCTGAGAAGTAGAGGCCAAAATATCAAGCCTTGATATGCCTTCTTTCACTTTTGTGTGTCGAGCGCCTCTTTCGGGCCTCCTTGAGCTTTCTCTTTGTAGCCTTCCAAATTTCCTTCGGGCGAATTGATTAAGCTTCTTATAGTGCCTGAGTCGTTTTTCTTTGAAGGTTTAAGTCTCTATTGGCCTTTTCCAGCTTTATTCTCCAAGTGTTCATTCACCCTTTCAAGCCATGCTTCTCTATTGTTTTCTATCTCTTGGGTGAATAAAGCAGTAAAGAGCAAAATATTGGAAAAGGGCGTCACCCTCTTTCCTCTTTCCAGGTCCCATAGTCCTTGGCCTCTTCCTCCTTGGGCCGATCTTCTTCTTCGGTGTCATTGAATCTGCTTTATGAGTTCTTCCAACTTAATTTGTGCTTTGGAGTCTTATTTTTGGTACTTGACAGCTCGTGTCTCATAAACCTCCATGTGGACACTCATTTGCTTGTTCTATGTTTGCAGAAAATGAATGAGTGTTTTAGACCTCTCTAGACCTGCTCTTAGATCATGAATTTTTTCTTTCTCTGATGGCCAAGAGAGACTCTAGGATTATGGCCTCATTGTCCACCTGGCCATCACCTTTGTTTATCCGAATTATGTCAAAATCCCTTTATTTCTCATGGCTACTTTCCCCCTTCTCTTTTCCCTTTCTTTGGGTGGCGTTCTTGGTCCTCCTCCTCTTTGGTATTTCAACAATGGATTGCTTGGGAAACTTGCATTTGCTTTTAGAGTGCTCTAGTAACATTTGGGGTTACAATTTGAGCCAATTTTTTTCTTTCGATGTTCGGGGCTTTGTTACCTTTGGAGAAGAAATAATGGCCCATTGCCCAGGAGAGGCAACTAGCACATGGTCTATTTGGTCTTTTCCTCTGCTACTCCCCTCATCATCCTTGCCACTTTGCTTTTATTCCTCATAAGTGCCTCGCTATCACCTCGCATGTCTCCTTGAGGGGCTACCTATAGTTTCCTCTTTGGGATCTGCTATGTTCTTCATCAACTTTGTCTCCACCTCTTCATCATTTCCCTCTTCTATGCGTCGATCGTTGTGCTTGGATTCTTCATTTTTTTCCTCACTTATCACTTTGCTCTTCTTCACCACCGTGCTTCTCTTTCTCACTGGGCTCTTTCTTCATCCACTATGTTTCTCTTTCTCTGCCGTGCTCTTCTTCATCACCGTGTTGCTCTTTCTCACTTTCAATTATAGGAGATTTTTTTCTTCTTAGGATTAGACTTACTAGAAAAAGGGGAAAGATGATGAGTGGATGGTAAGAAATCGAAATGCAGCGATGAAGAAAGGCGATGGCAAAATCGGGATGTGAAATGAAAGTGCCCCAAGAAATTCCCCTTTTCTCTCGAAGTTGATGGAGAATGATAATCTTTGATAAAGGAATGATGGAAAAGACAAGCTTGCTATTGAGAGGAAGGCTTTCTTTTGAACGGTTGGAAGCCATATTTTCAATACTTCTTATAAAGGAAAAAGAGCAGGTTTAGGAAATTGGCTCGTGAAGTGCCATGAATGACTGATATGGTAAGCATAAACCGAAAACCTCCCTTTGCATGTGAAATACCTCATGATGATTTTCATGAGAGGAACATAGTTTGCGATCAATAAATATGAGGAAAGATAGATGGGCATGCATCCCGATGCTTTCGTTTTCAAGAAGGGTTTGTATTGATCTCAAATCTCAGGTAGTTCTCCTTAAACCATTTTTCTCCGACATATGGAATTTTGGTAGCTCGCGGAACAGATCTAGGAGAGAGCTTTGAAGTCTAAAGCCTCGCTAGATGAACATGCTTCCCTTGCAGCCTTAAAGAAAATAGATGTGTAAAGGGAAGATAAATTTTCACGAACCTTTTGAAAAAAATCCAAACATCCTACTTCATGAAAGTTAAAAAGCATGCGATGGATGGGCATTCACTTCCTCGGTTGAAAAAGGTTCATACCTTTTGTGAGGACCACTACTCGCTATGTTGCTTGGGAGGCATTTTTCTTCCGAGATATTTGGCCGATTCTTCAAGGAAAAGAAAGCTGCCTCAAATGTTTACGTGATAAATCTTCAATCAACACACTCTTTTACTTTTTGATAAAAACCACACGTTTGTTTTAGTTAGCCCACAATTTTGTTAGGACACAATCATCTCTCCTTTGATTTGACCGGTACGAACTCCTCCTCCCTGCCGGATCACCTTTGTTTATTGTGGTTTTTTGAAGAAATAAAGATGTCCCCTTGAAAAACTACCGGCTCTTTAGGTATAGCTGATTCAAGGCACGCGAATTAAAACACGGTACCGTACCCTTTTAGCAAACAATGTGTTTTTTTTAAAGAAATGCTCTAAAGCGCCTCCTTTGTGATGAATGATGTTCTCTCCATAGCAAAAGAGCAGACTTCTTGTCACTTTGAATAACAAGCCTCCTAACAAACTTTGTCTCCTCTTAAATGATCACCGTTTTTTTCAAGGGATTGATTTAAAAACAAAGGTTATACCCCTTAGGAAACATTTTGCTCGATTTTGAATAAAAATGTTGTTCTCGTGATGGTTATTGTTTTTTCAAAACAAAAATAGCCCTTTTGTTATTGAGCAGTAATCCTCCTAACAAAATTTTTCCTTAGATGACTGCACGAGCTTTTCTTTTGTGTTTGGCAAGAAAAGTGTGGGAAAATTTGAAAGCAAAATGTGTTTATGAAACACAACCGTTTTAAAATACTCCTTCAAGCCGGTTATGAGACCTTTTTCACAAAGCTCTACTTCCTAGTGGAATTTGCACACATCCTCTCGGCTTCTTTAAAGCACAAATAGAACTTTTATATTGGCATGTTTAACCCTCTCTAACCACTTTGTTTCTTCTCTGAAATCACAAAGTAATGATAAAAACCCTTCTTTTAACTCCAAATTTGACCAAGAAGCGAGGGAAATACCTGAAAATGAGTTTTTGGACCACGTTGATTGTTGGAGCAACGTTCAAAAGGAGTTTTTTTAAGATTGGTGGATGAGCGCGAGTGTCATTGATGCTGGTAAAGCCGCCGCGTCGCAGAGGAGGGAGCCGAGCCGGCTTTCGGGCGCGTACGGTGACCACATGGGCGTGCCGCACGTCGTACTGCGAGACGTGCCGCGCCTCGGTGAAAATTTCTGTGAGTCGAGGCACCTACGGGCGCGCCGTGCAAGTGCACGGGCACGCCGCGTAGAGATTTAAGCTCAAAAACTTCAAAAATGCCCGAAAAAATCTTCTCTTTCTTCCGTGAAGAGCCAAGGGAATGTTCGTTTTGAGTTTTTAAATTTTCTACTGGGCCCTTTTTAAATACCTTCTCCTTCTTTTAGAAACGAAGAAAATTATGTGCCTTTCGCGTACCCTTTAGAGAAGGGTTTTGATGCCTTTTGGAAAAGTTTTTTTATAAAAACATCAATCACGCCTTCAATATTATATCACTTTTCATAGAGTACCATAATGACCTATTGATTTGAAAAAGACTCATAGTAAATAATGTTATGGCCGGCCTCATTTGAAAACACTCATATCCATGGCTTTTTTGACAGCAGGAGTTCGCCTCTTTTAAACTCAGATCTTTCTCACTTTGCTTTTCATTTAGGAAATGACCCCCGAAACCATTAATGTAACTTTCCTCAAGATTATGTCTTTTTCTCATCTCTTTTACTATATTCCTTTGCATGCATATGCGTAAACCATCGTCAACCTCGAGCTAGCTCTCTCTTCTTTGTGGTTAGCTAAAGTCTGAAATTATTTTTGGTCAAATTTTCACCCTAATTACGAGCTTTTGAAGGAAACCTTTATAAACAGCAGGAAAGCAGAGACCATTTAACACTTAGAAATTCCATCCTTTTGCTTGATGTAAAATAGGTTTTTCAACCTATGAACCCTTATGGTTTTATCACCATTTGTCGGCTCGTCACTTTGTCTTTCGGTCGATTTGAAAAGGTAACTTCTTCCAAGTTTTACTTCTCATCCATAACTTGGAGGGAGTATTTTCAATAACAATGCCACCGATTTTTAACTTTGTATTTTTGATAAAGGAAATTTCACACATATTTTGAAAACAACACCGATGTATCTTTGCCCATCTCTCGAAGAGTGACTCAAAAGGCATCCAGAAGACATGGACAACTTAACCTCTCGCTTTTTAGCCGAAGGAGGTTCTATCTATGCCCAACCATCTACTCTTTTTTGAAGGAGGTTCTTACTGTGCCTTTTAACCATTCTACTTTTAATGAAGGAGGTTAACACTATAGACATTTCATCTATTTCTAAAATGCATTACTGCTATTTCGCCAAATCACATGTCTCTACTTAGTGTCATGTCAAATCGGCAATAATATGCTCTATGAGATGTGTTCTAAGATATGTTTTCTTTGTAAGAGATCCGTAAGAACCCTGAGACCAAAAATCACATGACTTGTGTATGTAGAGTATTTGCTTGCTAGACATAGTTGACTAATTTCTCTTGATTGTGTTTGCGAGATGCAAGTCGAAATTTCCTTTTCGGAAAGAGGATGCCGATCAATATCGTTGATCGGCTAAACATTAGCTCTTTTCATTAATAGGACTTGGAGGGAAATCTGCGCTTTCCGTTTCTTTAGATAACTACGCTTTTTAGAATACAACCATAGTAGCTCCTTACTATATTTCACTTGTTTTGCGTAGGACAAGCTAGTTCATCATGCGGGACCTTCTTTGACTTTGTTCTTTTTCTCCTTTACACATGGATCATTGATGCAATCACACCTCGTAGATATGTACCAGAGATAATGAATTTGAACTGCGAAGAACTTCCTTGGGATATGATGAAGATTTTTCTTTGACCTTAAGCATGCTCCTTTTTGGACAAACGGTGAACATACTTATCTTCTCCTGTTCTAGTATCATTGTAGAATTTCTTCCGCATTGAGACAAAAAAGACCTCTTAGTGGTGCGACCTATGGATGTATCAAGATTTGTTTTTGTAGATTAAGTGCTAATTTAGGAATCTTTGGATGGTGCGAAAAAAGGCCTTTGCCTCGTGGATGTTTTTGCCAAGGAAGGGATTCCCTAAAGCGCCATTACCTAACTTGGGGCGACTTTTGACATATTTTGAGTATTTTCTTTTGGTATGATTAGATCTCAAAATGACATATGACCGCAGATAGGGTGGCCCGACATTTTGCTCAACAGCTTGGATAATGAATGACTTGGGAATGAGGGTAAAATGACGACGCAGACGACCTTTAGCTATGGCAACTTGTGGACGGGATTATATAGACCGAAACTAGATAAGACTTGACAACTCAGGTTTTTTCTCATCATGGGATGACCGGAAAAGGTAGGAGGACAAAAATTGTTTGGGGTGTTTTCTAGATGATAGATTTGACAGAGCTTTGGAGATCGACTTCTAGAAAATCCTGGGCTTAAAAAACTAGTCATCATCGACGAGGTGAAAAATGCTGAAGATTAACAAAGTGAGTAGCAAGACACCAAGGTAACATAATCATGAGTAGCGACAATCGATACTTGAGAAAAATTCCCTTTCTAAATACATCTCCTTAGTAGTAACTCCCTACGGAAGAAGACAACAAAATAAATAGTAACAGTATAATTATTTATTCTTTATATATATATATATATATATATATATATATAGAGAGAGAGAGAGAGAGAGAGAGAGAGAGAGAGAGTGAGGGAGGCTGCCAGAGGAAAGAGTTCTTTGCACGATTAACCTTCGAAACCAGATTTCTCGAGGAGAGGTGTTTGGAAAAAAGCATCCTTATAGGTTGGGCGGTGGTGGTATGACCCAAGGCGATGTCCATTTGCTATGAATGAAGCACGTGTATCGTCAATTGTGACCAGCTCCGACTCTTCCATTATCAAATACATCGTCCACCTTGTAAGGTCCCATCTAGCCAGTGAAAAGATTTTCCCTTAAAATCCTTAAAGAGGGAGTCATAGCAGTGTAGGTTTTAACTATAAATAAATTATCTACAAACGAATCTTAAAAACGACGTAAAAATAAACAATAGCAAGAGCGTAAAGCATAAAATAGATATACACGAGATATTTTCCCCTAGATCCCACTGGGATGACTAGCTTGATTTTTCATTATATTCCTTTCGGTGTCGCAACACATATATATACATTCCGAAGCATACATAAACCCCAATCCATTAACCCTAGATTAGAACATGGCGTAGTTCCCGCCGAACGGATTTACAAAATACTAGGGACCGAAAACCATCGTCCCACCATGTGCAAACTTATGCACAAAACCATGGGTGGAGTCCGCCTATGAGTGGGTCCGCACACCATTCCCGGGGGCGGCGCACCCAACACAACGTACGCGCGTGCGCTAATCGTGGAAAGAATATAACACATACCTAATCAATTTCCCACTTTTTGTTTTCTTTCAACACGTGGGCACGAGAGAGACTTAATAATCGGTCCAACTCACCCATTTTTTTCTCTACACCAAGAGGACTTCCGAGTGCTCACGGACTTCGTCAATGCATCCGAAACATTCTTCCAAAGTGTCCACCTCTTACGAGAAACACCCTTTTATCCTCAAGCATATCTCTCACAAAGTAATATCGAACATCAATGTGATTTTGTCTTTGAATGATAAGCGGTGGTTCTTAGCCAAGAAAATTTTCACTTTGGCTATCACGGTCTATAATTATAGCTTTGACGCACCAACCCCATACTTGACTCACACAATCTCTCGCCTTACCGCATGCTTTCCTTGCTTGCATGAGTGGCTACCATGTATTCTCGCCTCTCAGAAGTTGAAAGTGCTGCCACCATAGGCCTGTCTTTTACTCATCCAATTGACTTTCGCACCTCCAAATAGGCTAAACCTCATACCCATTTGAAGATCTTCTTTGGTCTCAGATCTCACGACTCCAATACGCATCGACAAAACCACGAATGTCCAACACTCTTTCCAATCCTAGTCTTCCTTGGTAGCGCAAGCTATAATCACTAGTGCTAGGAAAATATATGAAAACCCGCTTCACCGTTGTCCAATGCCTCCTTCCCCGGGTTTGACATAAACCTTCTCAATATTCGTTGTCGTTCCTAGAGATAGCCTCGAGTTGTCAGAGAGACCGATGTCTCAGGGACATCTTAGCTAGTAAAGAGTGTAAGGTATATCCTAAGACCATTATCAGCTCAGGGCTCTTTACCATATCAATTTCTCTGATGAGTCACGAAATTAGATGGGACCAGACAGCTTTCAGATCAGCAACATATAAAAACATACAGAGGCAAGAGGAGAATTATTTACACAGATGCATCAGACAGCTTAGAAACAGCTTTCATTAAGGGGGGCCGGTTCCCAAATGTTATATAGGGGTTACTAAATCAAAGGTGTTTGCGGTGCAGAAGGTAAAAGAGGCGTACTAATTACCAATGGAATGGTACTCAGAAAACATATTTTGCTATAGCATGGGCTTAAGAACTAAGAATCCATACATACCAATCAGTTCTGAATGAATAAGATTCCACGATATTCAATACAGAAGAAATCTGAATGAAGTGTAAAACGAAACACCATATCATGCATGAGCCATATTTAAAGTAGCTAGACCAGTCTCATATAAGTACCACATAACGATAAATTTATATCAGAACTGGCGAGTCAGTCGCATTCCAAACATGATATAAAGAAAATGGAGACAGTGAAATAGACAATGAAATAATACTACGAAGAAAGAGTCACAGACCATACAACATCCGGACCGCAATCCTCACATAAAATAGAACTTCTCTTCGCTGAGACCCTACGGGCTCTGTGCATTTGCATTAATAATTCAACCACAAGCATACAAAATATTCTTACACAGCAAGTTTCTTCAGAAAATCTGGAACCTTTTTTTCTCATTCGATCTTACTTATATAGACCTCTTCCTATCTCAGCAAGAAGATATTTTTTGAGAAAATATCTTCTTCGCATGACCAAAATCTGTTAAAGGTCCTTATCAAAACAACAAAACTCACGATGAGGAATCAGGCCTCTCATCATGGATAGTCAGGCACTTGGCCGTTTTTAAAACAGAAAGTTAAACAGTAGTCTGATAAAAAAGATAAAATGTTGGAGTGGAGCAAGTAGCCCACTCGAAACTTTAAAAAGTAACTAATTCAGTAAAAAGTAAAAAGGCCACGAGGGCCGAATCATGAAATAACAATTCATCATTTGTGAGAAGGGGTCGAGGCTGTTGCTGATACTGGTGGCGGCGCGTTTTCGGATGAACTGGAAATTTGGCTAACGAACTGGTCGCACCTCTACTGACTGTCCGCGGCAGGCTCAGGCATCATTGCAAATCCTTCTACCCTGATGAAAGCCTCAGTGAGATCGCTCGGATTTGCCTCAGTAGGGACTTTGTGATTTAACAAGTGAAGGAGAGCAAACTCTGGGCGCAGTGATGCGATCATGGTTTCGGCCTTGAGCCGGGTGGTTTTATCTGACATGACATATGTCCGGTCCCTTTCTTGCTTCAGGCATGCTTCATATTCCGGTAATGGTCGCAGCAGAGAAGGGGTGGTGGAATCCCAGCACGTCGGAAGCCCTGCTGTCGTAATTTCAGCCCAAACTGCATCAAACCGGTCCACGGTGTATACCAACTGCTGCAAGGCCTTCGAAGCCACGGCGCGAGCCGATTCCTTTTCGATGAATTTCTGACATTCCAAGGCCTCTTTGTGCCGGCTGGTTATGTCGTGCTGCTCTGCTTCGTTAGCTCTCAGCTCTTTCAAGAATGACACATACTCTCTAGCACGCTGAGCTCTGTTGACTAAATCGATATCCCCTTCCTGAAATCGCCTTCTGAGATAGAGTACTGAAGATTTCATCTCCTCGATGACTTGCAGAAATTCCCATTGCTTTGTTACAGCTAAAATGATCTCGGACCAAATAATCTTTCTACCCTCTCTGAGAGTGAGGTTACCTTTTAGGCGTGCTTCGAGATCATTTATAGTCTTCTGCTGGTCAGCCCTCGTTTTCTTTTCCTGTTCAATTTCTTTCTGCAATACTTCTATCTTTCTGGTATTCTCTAACAGGGATTTTTCCAAATCCGTGATCCTTTGCCTTGCAATGGAAGACTTTTTCTGCAGTATGTCATTTGCAGCTTTCGCTGCGTCCATCTTTTCTGAGAGTGAACTCGTCTCAGGTGGCGTTGTAGCTGGCGCAAAACTGTGCGTGTCCCAAGTGTTCTGTAGCTCTGACAACCTACTCTGAAGAGTAGCGATTGTTCCTGCCAACCTCTCCTTCTCTTCTCTTTCTTGTGACAAGGTGCCGGCCAATTCCCTTTTCTCTTTCTCTACTTGTGCCAGCTCGGTTGTCTGCACATGTTGGGAGGCTGGCATGTGGGCTTTGCCTTTCAGTGAGGTAACTTCCTTCCGCAATTGTTCTATTAAAAAGGCCTGCGGGTTTGTTTCCCCAGTTTCTTTCCCTTTGATTTGATCCTGGAGACTGCGTATTCGATTTTCCTAGGCGCGGGCACTTGCCTGCTCATTCTTCAGGGTAGTCCTCATCTGTTCATGCTTTTTCTCAAGCTTCCTCAGTGCAAGGGTAGCTCGCATTACCTCATCCTTTAGCATATCCGCTACAACCTGAAACAGGTTACACATATCAGTTGCTGGCACCTTAGTCATGTCAATTGCATGTTGGAGTACCCGGTAGCTAGTGGCGCCTGTATCAGGGTCCAGAAGGGCTTCGGCCATAGACAGTACCAGATGCTCAGTATCCATATTCATGGTGGCGGAAATCCTGGTGTGATACTTTTACACATACCCCTCCAGCTCAGTTTTGTATTTATCTCTGATTATACTGTTTTTCTTGATCCTTTCGGCTGCCACTGGTGAGGTATGATCCCCCATGGCCTGTGAAACCTCAGTGAAGTCGGAGGAGGTGGTGTTGTCCCTCAACACTTTGATTCCGGCCTTGCTGCTGTCAAGTGGCGCATATGGTATGAACGGTTCAAGCAGTTGCTCCTCTCCTATAATTTCGGCTTCACTTGAGACTGTTTTCTATTTTTTACGAGAGGGAGAACCTGTTCCTGAAGGACCGAATTCCTCTTCTTGGCCTTTGTTGATGCCTTCCTCTTCCCCTGTGGCAGATGAATCTGTCTCCATCTGCGAAACCAAAGGCCAAGTTTCCATGTTAGCCTTCCACTCTATAAACGGTCTTGGCTCATGTACATAAGGTGCAGACCGATTCCTTTTTATTTTGTTTGAAATAATCTCGCGGGGATCATAGGCCCAAGTCTTCCCCTGTCTTAGGTCCATACCCTGCAATAGCTTTTCGACAATGGGAAGGGCGTGTCTTGAATTCACGACGAACGGGCCGATTTGGGTAGGAAGCCTCAGTATGTAACCTTTCTTAGCAGGGACGAAGTGGAGTTGGTCAGCCTTGAGGATTTGACGAATATACTCCAGAGCATAAACTCTTCGGGCGGGAAACACCAGTAGCAGGTAAGGCGCGACCTCAGCTCCATAGACCCGAATTTCGGTATAGTTATCAGAGAGATACCAGTCCCCAGTGCTCTAGATTTTACCAGCTTGTAGCCAGTTCTTCATTTCAGGAAAAACCCTAGGTGAGGGCGACCCATGAATGATGGTGTAAGCAATGGACATGAAATCGTTCAAGAAACTAGAGTAACCCACCCCTTTTGGCAATTGGCGCACTGCAGAGTTCCAGTCAAAAACAGGTCGGGGCTGAGAATTGACCTCGTATACCCTATCCAAGCCCAAACGCTCGAACCTATCAGCATGCTGATACAAGAAAAGATAGAACACCAATGAACAGAAACGAAAATGACTGGTTTCGAGAAGTTCTTGGAACTGGGTGTGGATGCTGGCAGATAAGTAACTCGGGATATCTAGGACAACCCCCTTCTGAGACATTAACCACAGAAAGAAAACACATACTTTGGAGGTTTCCCCCAACCCGCCTACACCTAACAGACCCGCAATGAGCGCAAGGATGGGTTGTACTTCTTCCTTGAACAAGTTTAATGGGAAGAGTCCCGTTCTGGGAAGGGTAGTAGCCTGGCTACTGGAAATAGAAGCAATGAAGCTTTTTTGATGCTCCCATGGCGATTTGGTAAACTGGGAAGTCAAAGCTTCGTCGCTGAAAGCAGTGTAGGTGGCGCTGGTGGGAAAATGGAGGGCTTGCTTGATGATGTCGGGCGAAAGGGAGAAAATCTGGTTTCCTTGGGCGGAGGTAAACATGCCTCGGTCTTCATCGTAGGCGTCTCTGAGCCAGTAGATGAACTCGACCACCGGGAAGACTGGGGGGGTAATCTGATGGTAAAAGCCTGACACAACCACCCGGTATCGATCCCTATTATGAACATGACACGAAAAAAGCTCAGGCCTTATACTGCTAATGGGGAAAGGGTACTGGTGGTCGCAGACTCCAGCTTACTTGTCGATGAAAGGCTCGAACCCGAGAGGGTTTCTGGTTTCTCGGACCTGGGGAGTCTCTGGTTCGTTTTTCTTGGGTGTGCCCCTTCCCATGACTGACATATGAAAACTGAAAAGAAAAACGAAAGGAAAAAAAAGGGAATTGAAAGGAACGGAGTACCTGCACAAGAGGTAGATTTGCTTGGGAAAGCGACGCAGAGGGTAGTCTGGTGATGATTGGGTAGACCCGGTACTTGTTCCCGCTTGGTATATACCGTGACCGGAAGACCTGAGACTTTTACCGCAGAAAACTACGGGAAACTGCTGTGAAGACTGGTAATTCTGAGGCAGGAAGGGGTAGAAGTGAAATAGGTAGGGCAAGTGTCGTAAGGACACTGACAATGGGGCACGCGGCGTGTAGGGATTGGGTGTTATTTGGGGACAGGTGAACACCACGTGCCGGGTTTACTACTGGTACGGGCCTTAGTACCAGCTCATCTAGGACTTACCTTACCTCTTTTGCCGCATGCGCCGTATAACTCCTGAAACATATTATCCCCAAAGCGAATTAAATACATAACCTACCAGCAGTAAGGGTCCACATTTCGTTCCGCCACGTCACCCTATCACGCGACACGCTCCTACCACCTCACTCTGACCTTGGGCCCCCCACCACGTCACGCTATTGCAAATCCGCGGGGGTATGAGTCTCTTCCTCTCCTCGTTGCTTGACCCCCGCGGAATTCCCCTTGCGTATTCATATGGCGGCAGTTCTTCTGACGTTTTCGCTCTGCGCTCTTTGTACCACGTGCTTGCGCCTTTTATATTTTCCGCTACCCTTTTTACTTTGTACTTCGGTCTTTTCGTATTGCTTCCGCTTTTAACTTTAAAGCACGTGATTTCCCTTACCTTGTTTCATTTCGACCAACTTTTGAAGTATTTCACCATTTGATATAATGTTCAATGCATGACTTGTCAACATTTTAATAAACCAATGACTAATGTTAAATATTAAACAACATTGGCTCCACCTGGGGACGGCACGTTCATCCTTGAATGTGTCGAGAACTACGCAGACCACCTGTTTGTCTTCTGTGAACGCCACTTCTCATTTCCTTCGACTCTTACCTCTTCTCCCCATGATTCATCAACAAACGCACATTATTCAAACAAAGTTTAAAACAGTGAATAATATGCAATATGGTACATCAGGCTCTCACGGCCTGGATCAGTACTAGAAATAAGGCTTAAGGAATTGCCCATTGACAGGGGCGTCCAGCACATCCCCCTGCAAATTTTCCAACCTAAAAGTATTGTTGCTACCTTGTTCTGCAATTTTGAAAGGGCCGAACCAGAGGGGATCGAATTTTCCGTGTTTTCCCTTATCAGCCCTTCGTACGTCCCACCTGAGTACTAAGTCCCCTGTCTGTAGCTTTTTGTCTTTGGCGTGTTGATCAAACAGCTCTTTCACTTTCTCCTGGTATGCCTCTAGCCTCTGATTTACCTGACTACGCGTTTCTTCGACTCCACCAGCTGGCTAATTCTTCTAGTCACGTCATCCGGTTCTTCCTGACTCTCTTGCAGGAACCGAGCTACCGGTAAAACCAGCTGTACAGGAAGAACTGCTGCTCTCCCATAAACTAATTCGTATGGGGACTTCCCAGTTGCCCTCTTGCTAGTAATTCGGTTTGCCCACAGAGCGAATTTCAGCTGAGAATCCCAATTCTTCTTATTCTCGTTGATAGTCTTCTTCAGTGCTCGGACCAGAGTTTTGTTAGAGGACTCTGCAAGGTCGTTCCCTTGGGGGTAGTAGGCCGTAGAGTGACCCAGTGCAATATTATACTGCTGGAAAATTTTGACAAATTTTGTGGATTTAAAAGCTTGTGCATTGTCAGTTACTATCTTAGCGGGACAACCAAATCTGGATATGATATGTTCCTCCATGAATTTTATTACCAGAGTGTCAATTGCATTCCTGGCAGGTACAGCTTCCACCCATTTTGTAAAGTAATCAGTGGCTGTCAATATCCATTTATGCTGTCCACTTGAGGGGGGATGTATTTCTCCTATGAAGTCGATTCCCCACTGCTGGAATGGCTCATCTACGTGGACAGGGATCATGGGGAGCGGTGCTATTTTCTGTCTCTCGGCAAACCTCTGACACTTCTCACAGGCTCTAACTCGAGCGAATACGTCTCTGAACAATTTAGGCCAAAAGAAGCCAGCCTTCAGAATCTTGTGAGCAGTAGCCCTCCAACTATAATGGCCCCCACAAATTCCCTCGTGGAACTCAGCCATTATACTTTCCACCTCCTCTTCCGTAAGACATAGGAGTAGGATACCAGAGGGATCCCGCCAATACAACCGACCGTTTGCAACCATATACTTCTGTGACTTCAATCTCAGTGATCTTTATTTAGTCTTCTCACAGCTGGGCGGGCGACTGAGGGTTAGGAGGTACTCTACCAACTCTTTGTACCATGGGCTGATAAGGTACTTCATATGTACCTTCTGGGAGGCTATTTCTATTCTTTGTGCTTCCTCCCATGCTCCAGTATCTTTGTTTGCTGTCATAGACAAATTGATACCCAAGGCTTGACAATTTGATTCAGACAGGATCTTGGCTAAACCTTGCCCCTTGATTAATTTGGTAGGACGGATATCTAACTCGTATTCCTGTATTTTCGCTATCCACTTTCCTCTTTTTCCTTCACCGTCCCCCTGGATAAGAATGTCTTTAACGGCTGTTGTAGGAACAAATGCAGTGATGTGGGACTGCAAAACATACATTCGGAAAGCTTTGAGGGATTTCACCAGAGCATACGCTTGCTTCTCCAATATGTTATATTTCAGTTCAGCATCACGAAGCACCTGACTGAAAAAGGCAATAGGCTGTTCATACCCCCTCTTCGTTTTTCTGCAACAAAACTCTAGCTACTGTATGGGGGATGCAAAGGAGAAGATCATAAATGGTTTGGCATAATCTGGCCCGGCTAACACAGGAGCTTCAATAAATGCATTTTTAATTCTGGAAAAAGCTTCCCTTGACTCTGGCGACCATTTCACTTCATTATTCTTCTTTAGCATATCAATTATGTGCCTAACTATCTCAGCGTAGTTAGGGATGAATCTCCTCAGGAAGTTTATACGACCTAGGAACACCTGCACTTCCTTCTTGTTTCTGGGCAGGGAAATACTATTTATGACTTCCACTCTTTTGGGGTCTATCTTTACTCCATCTTTAGTTACAATTTGTCCCAGGAGCTTACCCTCTTCTAGTGCAAACAAAGACTTATGTGGGTTAAGGCAGAGGCCATACTTTCTACACTTCTCAAAGGTTCTGCGCAGGTGTTCTATGTGCTCTGCATCATCCTTTGAAAACACAGTAATGTCGTCCAGATATACCACCACGAACTGGTCCTGTTCTCCAATAAAAGAAATATCCATGGCCCTCTGGAAAGTGGCCCCTGCGTTAATCAGCCCAAAAGGCATTCTGGCATACATAAATGTTCCCCATGGGGTGGTGAAGGCCGTCTTCTTTTGATCTTCTGGCAACACAGCTACTTGATTATACCCAGAGAACCCATCCATCATCGACATCCGGGCAGCCCCTACCACTTTCTGCAATATGTGATCCATCTTGGGCAGTGGGTAATTATCTTTCAATGAAGCCCTGTTTAGGTTCCTAAAATCAACACATAGTCTTATTTCTCCATTCTTCTTCCATACAGGGACTAGATTAGCTACCCACTCAGAGTACCTCAATGGTACAATGATTTTAGCCTTCAGCAATTTCTTAATTTCTTTCTCAATAGAAGGTAGCAATAGTGGATTTATCTGTCTAAGCTTTTGCTTATGTGGCTTTGCATCTCCCTTCAGTGGAATCTTATGCTGCATAATGCTGACATCGAAGGTTTTTAGGTCTTGATAAGACCAAGCAAACACATCCTTGTAGGACTGGAATAACTTCTGATACAGTTGTTTATATTCTCCCGGGACCTTCTTAGATAGCTTCACGATTTTAGGGTCAGCCTCAGTGCCTAGGTTCAGGTCCTCTACCTGATTCTCCTCTACAACTTTGTTTGGCTGTGATGAGACATCATTCTTGTTAAACAGCCTTTCTAAGGGTACTAATCCTCAGGGAATGACATTTCCTTTCAGCTGCAGAAATTTATGACCAGCTACCTTTTCTTCCCATTTGTTTCCTGATGTTTCTTCAGTCCCTTCTTCTTCACACATGTCGATCTCCATGTTGGAGAACTCCCCAACTGTCTCCAAGAATCTCTTGACTTGCTCATCATCTTCGAATACTTGCCAGTGCTTGATGTTGTCTGGGATAGATGGCCTATAAAGCACCTCAATCTCATATCTCAATAGAGGGTTCTGAGGTGGCCGAAAAGTACTAGCAGCCACTGCTAAAGAATCTTCCATTCTGTTTTGCTCCCGAGGCATGAACTGGATATTAAATGCTAAGAAAAAGTTCTCCACCAGATCCCAGACTTCATTCCTATAGGCTCTCAGCCTAGGATGTTTAGCTTGACACTGATTCTTCACCTGCCTGACTACTAGTTCTGAATCTCCCAGAACTTTTAGACTTTGTATGTTCATGCTCCTGGCTGTCTGCAACCCAAGTAAGAGTGCTTCATATTCGGCCACGTTATTTGTGGCTTCATACTCTAGCTTGAAAGATAGGGGCACCCATCTTCCTGCGAGCGAAATCAATAACACCCCAGCTCCGTTTCCTTCTCTAGAGTTGGCTCCATCAAAGTGAAGCGTCCAGATTTCTGATTCAGGACTTTCTTTGAACTGTTCTGTCTTGATCTGTAAAAATGATGGTTCATGTGCGTACTCTTGATCTTCCTCAAGAATTAAGCATGAGAAATCCCCCTCCCTGCTATAAACCGGACAATTCACTGAATCATCTACTTTAGTGACTGTCTTAACAAATCTGGTCTCTCTGTACAGCCTCCTCTCTTGGCCGCCAAATACAGGGATAGTGGCATAGGTCAGATCCAGCTTAATCGATCCCCCAATTTTGGTTCCCCAAGACCTTGATAGTAACATGCCGAAGCGAGCTGGGATGTCAGCCACCACTATATCCATCTCTATGCTTTTTGCTGGGATCTGAGCCAGGTTAACCACCAAGTCTTTTATCATGCCCAAGCACTTGACTCTTTTGGAGTCGAATGAGTAAAGTTCTTTGTATGGACGGGTGATCTATAATCCTAGTTGCTCCATGACTGAGAGGGGTAAAATATTATGGGAGGCTCCTGAATCTAACATGCAATTGTGCAGCAGCAGGTCATGTATTACTAAAGACACATAAAATGGGGGAGTGGCAGCATCTAATTCTTCAACATGCGGGCCGAAAACAACCATAGGCCTCTCTTCCTGAAGATTCAGGCTGTCTGGAATGTTTATTATCTCAGGAGGGAGCATAAAGGAGGTAACCTGGGACTGATATGCAGGTTGTTTTAGCAATTCAATCAAAGGGACCGGGATTTTTACCTTCTCGAGCTCCTTTTGTAAGTTGAAAGCAGAGGAAGACTTATCTATTGGAGCCTCTTTTAGTTCCTTATCTTTGGGGTCTGTTCTCTGAGGGGAAGGTTGGACTTCTTTTAAGGTTGGTTTAACATTAGGAGGTGCAGGCCCTTGCAAAGAGGAAGGAATTTGATCAGCAGACTGTGAGGATGGGTTAAGAGGCCTCTTACCTTTTTCCGGGGGTTTATGAGGAGTGACCCCCTTCTGTGCAGGTACCTCTTCCTGAGGTGTGTCCTCCTCTTGATCCTGAGTGCGAGTCCTCTTTCTGGAGGACCTGAGGTCATATCTTCTGTTGAACTGTGCTTGCATGAAATCAACAAACTGCTTGCAGTAATCGTCAATTTCAGGATCCTCTGTATCTTCATTAGCTTTCATTTCTGAATGTGGTTGCACTTCTACTTCGTCACCTCCATGTACGGGGCATTCAATGTCGTTACTATCTGAGAAAACAAGGCATGCCTCCTCTTGTTCACAAGAAGTGTCTTCAGTAGAACCCTCTAGTTGCCCCTCCAAGTATAGAGGGTGCGGTACCTGATCTTGCTGCTCCTTCTGTCCCCTCTGCAGTATCTGCAAGGGTGGCTTTCTGTATTGAGGATTGAATCCTCTGTTTGGAGCATTTTGGAAATTATTTGGGGGTGAATTCTTGGCCTCCATCTCAAGCTTGATCAACTTACTTGAGAGATTCTTGATCATCTTGCTCATTTCTTCGATCTTGTCATTAGCCGAATCTTTGTCTTGGCTTGAGGTGGATACTTCCTCTTTTCCCCTTCCTCTAGCATCCTGTTTGTACTTCCCTTTGGATTTGCCAGTAGAGGCAAAATTTGCTTCTATCTCCAATGCGTCGGTCTATGCATCGTCCAGAGTGGCTGGCTTCCTTTCTGTCAAGGAGAAACCGAATTCAGAATCAAACGCTGTCACAAAAACGACCTTGGCAGCGGTCTGGTGAGGCTTCATGTCGGCGGGGAGACTCAGGTACAATTTGTTAAATCTTTTAATAAACTCTGACACCCCTTCATTATGTTTCTTTTTTAGAGTGTTGAATTCAGTGAGAATATTACCATGATCTTTCTTTTCTCCCCATTTTTTGATGAAAGTATCCTCCATTCCCTCCCATGTAGTGATAGAACGAGCTCCAAGTGTCTTGAACCACTTTCTAGCTTCCCCATCTAAAGATTGCACAAACAGCCTTAGGAATACGTCCAGATGTTCCACATTAAAATTTTCTGCAAAAGAGCAAAAGACTTCGATATGTTTCTGGGCTTCAATCTCATTCTCACCACTGAATTTGGGCAGAATCTTTAAATAATCTTGCGGCATGTCATTTAATACTGCAGGTAGCTCCAGAGGAGCATATCTGTTTTGCAGGAAGCCAGGGACATTAGCCATTGGAGGAGGAGGTGGAGGTAACAAGAGGGCTTGGTGAGTAAGTGGGGGGGTAGGTGGAAGTGAGGTGTGAATGATAATAGGGATATAATGAACAGCACCTTGGGATGATGGAGACAAGGGTGGAGTGGTAACAGCAGATACTTCCGTGACCTCTTTAACTTCCTCGACCTCTAGAGTAGGATGAAATGTGTAACGGGTGGTATCTACTGACTCAGCCTCGTCCTTAACTTGGATATTTCCCGAGGGTAAATAGTCTGAGTAATAGCCGGTTTCACCCAGAGCGGAGTTAGAATCGTGCCACTGGGCAACCTAAGAAGAGGAAGAAGGAAGGTCTTCTAGAGAGACTGGTGGAATCTCAGCATGAACAAATGGTCTCCCCCTCTAGCTTCTTCTATGTAAAATTCTTTATGGGTCAGACACAGAGGGCGTCTTTGGCTGAGAAGTATCTGACCTAAGGTGTGGCTTCCGAGGAGCCAAGACTGTAAAGAGATTTAGCAAGGAAAATGAATGTGGAGTCGCCAAGGTGAGAGATATACAACTCTCAACTCTCCATGCTCACCTAATTGAAGAGTGAAATAGGGTTTTGTCGAGGCCCAGGGATTTCAATTTTTCATCAACTTCGTTCCCCGACAACGGCACCAAAAAGATGTTGTCGTTCCTAGAGACAGCCTCGAGTTGTCAGAGACCAGTGCCTAGGACATCTTAGCTAGTAAAGAGTGTAAGGTATATCCTAAGACCATTATCAACTCAGGGCTCTTTACCATATCAATTTCTCTGATGAGTCACAAAATTAGATGGGACCAGACAGCTTTCAGATCAGCAACATATAAAAACATACAGAGGCAAGAGGAGAATTATTTACACAGATGCATTAGACAACTTAGAAACAGCTTTCATTAAGGAGGGCCGGTTCCCAAATGTTATATAGGGGTTACTAAATCAAAGGCCTTTGTGGTGCAGAAGGTAAAAGAGGCATACTAATTACCAATGGAATGGTACTCGGAAAACATATTTTGCTATAGCATGGGCTTAAGAACTAAGAATCCATACATACCAATCAGTTCTGAACGAATAAGATTCCACAATATTCAATACAGAAGAAATCTGAATGAAGTGTAAAACGAAACACCATATCATGCATGAGCCATATTTAAAGTAGCTAGACCAGTCTCATATAAGTACCACATAACGATAAATTTATATCAGAACTGGCGAGTCAGTCGCATTCCAAACATGATATAAAGAAAATGGAGACAGTGAAATAGACAATGAAATAATACTACGAAGAAAGAGTCACAGACCATACAACATCCAAACCGGAATCCTCACATAAAATAGAACTTCTCTTCGCTGAGACCCTACGGGCTCTGTGCATTTGCATTATTAATTCAACCACAAGCATACAAAATATTCTTACACAGCAAGTTTCTTTAGAAAATCTGGAACCCTTTTTTCTCATTCGATCTTACTTATATAGACCTCTTCCTATCTCAGCGAGAAGATATTTTTTGAGAAAATATCTTCTTCGCATGACCAAAATATGTTAAAGGTCCTTATCAAAACAACAAAACTCACGATGAGGAATCAGGCCTCTCATCATGGATAGTCAGGCACTTGGCTGTTTTTAAAACAGAAAGTTAAACAGTAGTCTGATAAAAAAGATAAAATGCTAGAGTGGAGCAAGTAGCCCACTCGAAACTTTAAAAAGTAACTAATTCAGTAAAAAGTAAAAAGGCCACGAGGGCTGAATCATGAAATAAAAATTCATCATTTGTTAGAAGGGGTCGAGGCTGTTGCTGATACTGGTGGCGACGCGTTTGCGGATGAACTGGCAATTTGGCTAACGAACTGGTCGCACCTCTGCTGACTGTCCGCGGCAGGCTCAGGCATCATTGCAAATCCTTCTACCCTGATGAAAGCCTCAGTGAGATCGCTCGGATTGCCTCAGTAGGGACTTTATGATTTAACAAGTGAAGGAGAGCAAACTCTGGGCGCAGTGATGCGATCATGGTTTCGGCCTTGAGCCGGGTGGTTTTATCTGACATGACATCTGTCCGGTCCCTTTCTTGCTTCAGGCATGCTTCATATTTCGGTAATGGTCGCAACAGAGAAGGGGTGGTGGAATCCCAGCACGTCAAAAGCCCTGCTGTCGTAATTTCAGCCCAAACTGCATCAAACCGGTCCACGGTGTATACCAACTGCTGCAAGGCCTTCGAAGCCACGGCGCGAGCCGATTCCTTTTCGATGAGTTTCTGACATTCCAAGGCCTCTTTGTGCCGGATGGTTATGCCGTGTTGCTCTGCTTCGTTAGCTCTCAGCTCTTTCAAGAATGACACATACTCTCTGGCACGCTGAGCTCTGTTGACTAAATCGATATCCCCTTCCTGAAATCGCCTTTTGAGATAGAGTACTGAAGATTTCATCTCCTCGATGACTTGCAGAAATTCCCATTGCTTTGTTACAACTAAAATGATCTCGGACCAAATAATCTTTCTACCCTCTCTGAGAGTGAGGTTACCTTTTAGGCGTGCTTCGAGATCATTTATAGTCTTCTGTTGGTCAGCCATCATTTTCTTTTCCTGTTCAATTTCTTTCTGCAATACTTCTATCTTTCTGGTATTCTCTGACAGGGATTTTTCCAAATCCGTGATCCTTTGCCTTGCAGTGGAAGCCTGTTTCTCCAGTATGTCATTTGCAGCTTTCGCTGCGTCCATCTTTTCTGAGAGTGAACTCGTCTCAGGTGGCGTTGTAGCTGGCGCACAGCTGTGCGTGTCCCAAGTGTTCTTTTGCTCTGTCAACCTACTCTGAAGAGTAGCGATTGTTCCTGCCAACCTCTCCTTCTCTTCTCTTTCTTGTGACAAGGTGCCGGCCAATTCCCTTTTCTCTTTCTCTACTTGTGCCAGCTCAGCTGTCTGCACATGTTGGGAGGCTGGCATGTGGGCTTTTCCTTTCAGTGAGGTAACTTCCTTCCGCAATTGGTCTATTAAAAAGGCCTGCGGGTTTGTTTCCCCAGTGTCTTTCCCTTTGATTTGATCCTAGAGACTGCGTATTCGATTTTCCTGGGCGCGGGCACTTGCCTGCTCATTCTTCAGGGTAGTCCTCATCTGTTCATGCTTTTTCTCAAGCTTCCTCAATGCAATGGTAGCTCGCATTACCTCATCCTTTAGCATATTCGCTACAACCTGAAACAGGTTACACATATCAGTTGCTGGCACCTTAGTCATGTCAATTGCATGTTGGAGTACCCGGTAGCTAGTGGCGCCTGTATCAGGGTCCAAAAGGGCTTCGGCCATAGACAGTACCAGATGCTCAGTATCCACATTCATGGTGGCGGAAATCCTGGTGTGATACTTTTCCACATACCCCTCCAGCTCAGTTTTGTATTTATCTCTGATTATATTGTTTTTCTTGATCCTTTCGGCTGCCACTGGTGATGTATGATCCCCCATGGCCTGTGAAACCTCAGTGAAGTTGGAGGAGGTGGTGCTGTCCCTCAACACTTTGATTCCGGCCTTGCTGCTGTCAAGTGGCGCATATGGTATGAACGGTTCAAGCAGTTGTTCCTCTCCTATAATTTTGGCTTCACTTGAGACTGTTTTCTGTTTTTTACGAGAGGGAGAACCTGTTCCTGAAGGACCGACTTCCTCTTCTTGGCCTTTGTTGATGCCTTCCTCTTCCCCTATGGCAGATGAATCTGTCTCCATCTGTGAAACCAAAGGCCAAGTTTCCATGTTAGCCTTCCACTCTATAAACGGTCTTGACTCATGTACATAAGGTGCAGACCGATTCCTTTTTCTTCTGTTTGAAATAATCTCGCGAGGATCATAGGCCAAAGTCTTCCCTTGTCTTAGGTCCATACCCTGCAATAGCTTTTCGACAATGGGAAGGGCGTGTCTTGAATTCACAACGAATGGGCCGATTTGGGTAGGAAGCCTCAGTATGTAACCTTTCTTAGCAGGGACGAAGTGGAGTTGGTCAGCCTTGAGGGTTTGACGAATATACTCCAGAGCATAAACTCTTCGGGCGGGAAACACCAGTAGCACGTAAGGGGCGACCTCGGCTCCATAGACCCGAATTTCGGTATAGTTATCAGAGAGATACCAATCCCCGGTGCTCTGGATTTTACCAGCTTGCAGCCAGTTCTTCATTTCAGGAAAAACCCTAGGTGAGGGCAACCCATGAATGATGGTGTAAGCAATGGACATGAAATCGTTCAAGAAACTAGAGTAACCCACCCCTTTTGGCAATTGGCACACTGCAGAGTTCCATTCAAAAACAGGTCGGGGCTGAGAATTGACCTCGTATACCCTATCCAAGCCCAAATGCTCAAACCTATCAGCATGCTGATACAAAAAAATATAGAACACCAATGAACAGAAACGAAAATGACTGGTTTCGGGAAGTTCTTGGAACTGGGTGTGGATGCTGGCAGATAAGTAACCCGGGATATTTAGGACAACCCCCTTCTGAGACATTAACCACAGAAAGAAAACACATACTTTGGAGGTTTCCCCCAACCCCCCTACACCTAACAGACCCGCAATGAGCACAAGGATGGGTTGTACTTCTTCCTTGAACAGGTTTAATGGGAAGAGTTCCGTTCTGGGAAGGGTAGTAGCCTGGCTGCTGGAAATAGAAGCAATGAAGCTTTTTTGATGCTCCCATGGCGATTTGGTAAACTGGGAAGTCAAAGCTTCGTCGCTGAAAGCAGTGTAGGTGGCGCTGGTGGGAAAACGGAGGGCTTGCTTGATGATGTCGGGCGAAAGGGAGAAAATATGGTTTCCTTGGGCGGAGGTAAACGTGCCTCGGTCTTCATCGTAGGCGTCTCTGAGCCAGTAGATGAACTTGACCACCGGGAAGACTGGGGGGGTAATCTGATGGTAAAAGCCTGACACAACCACCCGGTATCAATCCCTATTATGAACATGACACGAAAAAAGCTCAGGCCTTATACTGCTAATGGGGAAAGGGTACTGGTGGTCGCAGACTCCAGCTTGCTTTTCGATGAAAGGCTCAAACCCGGGAGGGTTTGTGGTTTCTCGGACCTAGGGAGTCTCTGGTTCGTTTTTCTTGGGTGTGCCCCTTCCCATGACTGACATATGAAAACTGAAAAGAAAAACGAAAGGAAAACAAAGGGAATTGAAAGGGACGGAGTACCTGCACAAGAGGTAGATTTGCTTGGGAAAGCGACGCAGAGGGTAGTCTGGTGATGATTGGGTAGACCCGGTACTTGTTCCCGCTTGGTATATACCGTGACCGGAAGACCTGAGACTTTTACTGCAGAAAACTACGGGAAACTGTTGTGAAGACTGGTAATTCTGAGGCAGGAAGGGGTAGAAGTGAAATAGGTAGGGCAAGTGTCGTAAGGACACTGACAATGGGGCACGTGGCGTGTAGGGATTGGGTGTTATTTGGGGACAGGTGAACACCGCGTGCCGGGTTTACTACTGGTACGAGCCTCAGTACCAGCTCATCTAGGACTTACCTTACCTCTTTTGCCGCATGCGCCGTATAACTCCTGAAACATATTATCCCCAAAGCGAATTAAATACATAACCTACCAACTGTAAGGGTCCACATTTCGTTCCGCCACGTCACCCTATCACGCGACACGCTCCTGCCACCTCACTCTGACCTTGGGCCCCCCACCACGTCACGTTATTGCAAATCCGCGAGGGTATGGGTCTCTTCCTCTCGTCGCTGCTTGACCCCCGCGGAATTCCCCTTGCGTATTCATATGGCGGCAGGTCTTCTGACGTTTTCGCTCCGCACTCTTTGTACCACGTGCTTGCGCCTTTTATATTTTCCGCTGCCCTTTTTACTTTGTACTTCGGTCTTTTCGTATTGCTTCTACTTTTAACTTTAAAGCACGTGATTTCCCTTACCTTGTTTCATTTCGACCAACTTTTGAAGTATTTCACCATTTGATATAATGTTCAATGCATGACTTGTCAACATTTTAATAAACCAATGACTAATGTTAAAGATTAAACAACAGGTAACATGGAGGCTTGTGATAATGACTTTGAGCCAGCGATGTTGGATGACACTGCTTCTTACTATTCTAGAAAGGTTGCATCATGGATTTTAGAGGATTCTTGTCCGGATTATATGATTAAGGTCAGTGGTGAAATAGGTGCTAGTGTTGTAGACATGTGTTAGAGTGCTGGTATCAAATGGATATTGGGTCTTTCAAGAGGCTAATGTATATCTCCTTCTTTACTATAGGCTGAGGAGTGTCTGAAATGAGAAAAAGAAAGTTTCCCAAATTTATTTACATTCCAACAGTGAACAAAAGTTGTTGGAAGTGAGTGTGTTAAAAATAATTTCTTTCCATTATCTAAAGTTCGTTCTTGCATTTAGCTTATTGCTGAAATAATTATTTTCGTTGTTTCTTTTACTCAGTGAAGTACATATATTCCACTACTTCAACTATCATGATTAATAACTCATCATACACACAATTTATAGAACAGCTGAGATTTTTTTTTTTTTTTTGGGCTTTGGATGCAGAAAGTAAAAAATGAACTACTTTCCCAGTTCGAGAGTCAACTTCTAGAGAAGGAGCATTCATGGTGCCATGCCTTGCTAAGGGATGAAAAGGTGCCATGGCATTTTCATTTGATTATTGCTGTGTTGTTGGGGACTCTGAACCTGTTTTTTCAAAATAATTCCCTAGTCAAAAAGCTGATTTCCTTATTTAACTTTTTGTAAAGGTAGATGATCTTTCAAGGATGCATAGGTTGTTTTGTAGGATACGTAAAGGCTTGGAACCTGTGGCTCAAATTTTCGAACAGGTAGACACCAATTGGTGCATATTGATTGAAAATATCCCAACTCAGCTACTTTCACAACTTACAGTGAATTTCTGTAGGCAGAGGATTTTTTCTTTCTTTTTTTAACACCCCCTATTCAAACTGCTTTGTCATTGCAGTTCAAGTTGTTTCACATGTCTTTAGGTTTTATTGGTTTATGAGCTACGCCATACTGGTTAAATTAATTATTAGTTATATCTGTTTGACCAGATATGGCCTGTTTCTCTCTTTCTATTCTAGAAAATATAGTTGTTTTACCATTCCAACATTTAGGAGCCTGTTTCATATCTGTGTTACTTTGAGTTAGCCTTCAGGAAGAAAATAAGGTTAGTGCACAAGAAAGGGTACAATCTTATTTGTAACTTTCTTTATCTCTGATTCCTTCTACTTAGGTAGACTTAATCTCTTTCCATTTGAACGCTCACATGATGAAGCTAAATTTATGACCTTTATATATGATTGGGGTTACTTGGCATATTATTATAATTTGGTAGATGATGACCAAACATGATATGCTGAACATTGCAAAAAGACATTAGCCTTTATGGAGATTATCCACATGCACCTGCCATGGTACCCAGTGCATCAGATTCGCTGTAAAATGTTGTGAAGGCGTACTTCCATCCATTGTTGGCGTAAGCAGCTGAAGTGGGAGTTATTATTAACTGATTCCACCAATCCATATTTAACAGCAGCAGCAACAGAGAAGCCATCCATGATCCCCTTCTCGTCTGCATACTGTTGTTGTGTCGTAATAGAAGCTGAGTAGAGAAGAAAAACATCAACAGCTTTATCAACTATAGTGTTAGATATAGCAAGGTAGTGAACTAAAAATCTGTGCGTTGCTCCGACACGGGGGCCCTCTGTCCCCACTGTTTTTGCCGTTGGGTCGTCGGATTTATTCTCTGCAATTTATTTATCGATGAAGGTAAGGTATGTTCCATAGCACTCGAATTTATAAATAGCAGTTTCACTTTTACATTGTCATGAAGGCCCACTATCAACAACGAACACTTCGAAAATAATTTCATGTCAATCCACCATAGGATCAGTCACTTAATATTTATATATTATGATAAATTTAAATAATATTTACACCGAAGGTGTTTTATGATAGGTTTGGTTGGGCAAATTCTGTGTATTTTCTTCCTTTTTCACCAAATAAAAATTGACATGTGGCATTGCAATCATCGTGGAATTAGTTAGAAAGTGTGTTGTCTTTTAAAGTTCTCTAAACCACATCCTAAATGAAAAAAGAAAGATTATAATCTCTAAATTTTAAGATATTTTGATTTTTTATTGGTTTTTAAATTAATTTATCATAAAATTAAGTTTTATTGGGTTTTGAAAAATAAATTTATAAATATTAAAATAATAATTTATAATTTTATATTTAAATATTTTTAAACCAATTTATAATATAAAAATTTAATATTTGTTATACAAAATTTTATTATATAAGTATTTTTGACAAGGCACTGAAGAAAGTGATGTCCTTTAAAGTTTTCTAAATCCCATCCTAAAAAAAAAAGAAAGGTTCTAATCTCTAGATCTCTAGATCTTGAGATAATTTGATTTTTCATTGGTTTCTAACTTAATTTATTATACAATTAAGTTTTATTGGGTTTTAAAAATAAAATTATAAAAATCTTAGAATAAAAAATTATTTACTTTTATATTTAAATATTTTAAAATCAATTTATAAAAAAAAAATTTAATATTTGTTATACAAAATTTAAATATATATTATTATTATTATATAAGTATTTTTTATTCTTTTATTATATTTATACTATATTATAATATCGTAAATGAGGGAACAAAAATATTTAGCAACAGTGAAGAACAATGCAAAGATGTGATGGAGCTTTAGCTAGAATGACGTAAAGATATGATGGAGCTTCAGCTAATGTATAAGGAAATATTTAATTCTTGTAGATTAATCATGGAGTAATGTCGCTTTTGTGTCAACTTCTTTTAAGCAATCTGATGGATTGGATGTGTTTGTAATCTATCAAATTTTTGGCCAAAATCAATGCCATTAGTGTTGCTTACCCAAAAATGGAAAATTATGGGGACTTGGGCAGTGATTTGAAGCATTCAAGGATTGATAGTTTTATTCGCAAACCCCAACCTGAGATCATAGACAGTGTGCTTGGGATTTCACAGGCACAACTTAGAAATTGGTTGGTGAATTCAATATTTTCTACTTTAGAAGATAATTCCTATTCCAAAAAAAGTATGTAATTGCAGTCACCACAAGTGAGATGTACTACTCATTTCTATTAAATTTCTTTTTTTCTTCTAAAAGGACTTTTATGTTATCATGGTTCCCATATTTACAAAATTAGAACCTAGAAGTTCAAAACTAGCATAGAAATGAACTTAACGAGAGAATGATTAATGAAATTAAATTTTTTTTTTGGAAGAGTGTCTCTCTTTCCACCTCTGGAAGATTGTCACTCCACTCCAATTCCACCTCCTTTGTTGTCATTCCCATTCATCTTTCTCTAACACTAGACTGTACCGAAGGAACTGACAATGGAGTCTTTTTGAATACCTAAAATGCCTTATTCAGTCCTAATAACAGCCCAATTCTGCTCATCGCTCATTAAAATCTAACAGGTGGAGTCCTCTTAAGAAACTTGTATGCCCATTTCTAGCTTCTTTGAGTGGCTTTAGATATCTCTCATCTACATAGTTTTATCGAGAAGAAATTTTTCTGCACTCATAGAAACGATTAATAATCTTTCATTGGAGTGAGTGGAAAGATAATCTTCTTGAATCTTCTATTCCTTTGGTGTACCTTAACATAGAAATGACCTTAACAAGAAACACATATTTCATTATATTTGGAAGTTTTTTGTCGATCTAGAATTTAGAAATTTTAACTAGATTAAGTTTTTTCAAAATGTGGAATTATAAAATCACTTAGTTTACTAATTTTAATGTAGATATTCACCATTTTTGGTGAAAATTTTGTCATGGTAAAGTATATAAAACAAATTTATATAAACTTGAAAAAACAAATATTTCACATCTTAATCTTGGTGTCCTTACATTATCTCTTTTAAGATTTTTTATGGTTTGTACTAAAAGCTAAGTTTGTTAAAGTTATCTTATGAAAATAATGTTGTGTATGTTACTATTATTAACTTTATGAAAAGAATGTTTTGTATGTTACTATGATTAACTTTATGAAAATAATGTTTTGTATGTTACTATTATTAACCCATTTAATTATAATTTGATATAGTAAATATCATGTATGTGTTAAATTACGATTATTACTAAGACAAGGTTGGCACAATTTAAAATTCTATCGCCTTTGCAACACTAGTAATATGGTTGAAGATGAAAAACCCTCTTAGATCATCCACTTTATACTCAAATTTGGATTTAAATTTCAAAATATTTGTGGCACTACTAACCTTCTTGATCTTTTAACTAAACAAAATTATGATGATCTTGAAACACTTATTTTAATGTTTTTTTAGCATAACAATAAAATTTTT
Source organism: Pinus albicaulis (assembly GCA_034641835.2). Taxonomy (NCBI): domain Eukaryota; kingdom Viridiplantae; phylum Streptophyta; class Pinopsida; order Pinales; family Pinaceae; genus Pinus; species Pinus albicaulis. Next base: position 1,365,937,934 of record CM076580.1, read on the forward strand.
AAGAATTTAGAGTAATATCTTTATGGCTTCTTATATACCATATTATTTGGTCTTAGTGGATGATAATCATCATTATCACCATCATCATTACATACCATTGTAGGACGTTTGAACCATTCTAAAGTTGACATGAGAAAATATTTTTTTACGATCAATTTAAATGTTGAATGAGCGTAGTAGTATAATTTATTTATTATTTATTATTTGTTCTTTTGTGTTAAAAACTAACATAATTGAGACTAACTTGATGAATAATAGATTAATATGCAAGATGTATATTAAGTATAAAGTTATTTAATGACAAATTATCATAGTAATGTGTCCATTATATACCAGCATAGATCCACCTTAAATACAGATTTAACATGAGCCTAGAGGGATTAAATGTTGAATGAGAGTAGTAGTATAATTTATTTATTATCTATTATTTGTACTTTTGTGTTAAAAACTAAGTTAAAAACTATTGTTTTTATAGACCAAGTTTAGATGTTGTTTTTAAGCGCATGATTGAATTTGATTATGCATATTTGATATGGTGAGAAGTCATGTTGGTAAAACAAAGCTTTGAAAACTTAAATATTTTATGGCATTGTCATGTCATTTGCATCACCACGTGATTACATTGAAATACAAAATAATATAATTACATTGAAATACTAAATAATATAAAACTCCAAAAATAATATGAAGAGAATAGTTGATATACAACAAATATTGATAAGTGTATTTGAATGTATATTAATAGATCCTTCAAAAACAAACAAAAAAGTCGAACTTACACATCCCCTCATACTAGGTTGTAGAATGGGCCTCGCCTCTCGACTCAATTACTAATCATTTTAATTATCAAAATCAATCATGAATTAGAATAGTAACAAAGTAATACAATTTGATTATTTTCAAATCCAAGAGGAAAGAGAGAAAATTCACAAAACTATTTATTACAAATGTTTAGTTTTTATTCCTGGAGTGTTTAAGGATATTATATTGAAAAGAACATATTGACATTCATCTAAAACTTAGATTCCTTACATTATTTCTATTATCATTAATATTTATATTTATGCATTAAATTTGACTCGTGAATAATAGATTTTGTAAAAAGATTCTTACCTATAAAGTTATTTAACAATATATGAATATTGTGTTTCTCACTATTATTAACAATTTTAAATTGACACTAACTACTTTTCCTATGTCGAGTACAAATTTATTATGCTAGTACAATGTTGGCACCACTTCAAAGTCTATAAGAGGAAATATTTTATAAGTCTAGTTGTGTTGTTCAATGATCAAAATCATTTTTTTATAAATTAGAGTGCAACAAAACAACAAATTTGATTTAGATCAATTATAATAAGGAATATTAAGGAAAACTGACTTCAAACATTATTACAAATGTCTAACATTTTTTCATTAAGTGTTTAAATGATTTATATTAAATAGAATACTAATTAGCTACTCCATTATTGTTTTAATAGAACAAGTTTAGAAGATGTTGTTTTTAAGTGCATTATTGAATTTGATTATGCATATTTGATATGGTGACAAGTCATGTTGGTCAAACAAAGGTTTGAAAACTTAAATATTTTATGGCACAATCATGTCATTTGTATCACCACATGATTACATTGAAATACTAAATAATATAAAACTCCTCCAAAAATAATATGAAGAGAATATTTGATATACATCAAATATTGAAAAGTGTGTCTGAATGCATATTAAAAGATCCTTCAAAAAAAAATCACATTCATGAATCATATAAACCTTATCTTAAGATATTCGCCCAAGTAGGTCAAGAACAGCTTCTAGACCATATTTATCTATCTTGGTCTTCTTGCAATGTTCTTTCTTTGGCAGCCATGCCCAAACTATGGTATTAATTGGAATAGAGCCAAGTTCTCTGTCATCGAGATTTGGTATCCAATATTACTCTAAAAACTTTCCATTGTATTTCCCTGAAATAGGCTTCCACCAATCAACCTTTACATGAAGATTCTCACTTTCATTATCCCTAAATATATCTGAGATGGATTTTTCCATCCAAATCATTTCTCCTGCATCCTCATTTCCTTATCTAACTAGCAACATCTTTCCTTTTTGAACATCAATCTTTGGATTGAATGTTGGCTTTGGCTTGTTGCATTTGGGTCCAACATATACGGGTTCATCTATTGCATTATCAAAATCTTCATCCATAATACTTGAGATTACATGGAGTGCATTACGATCAACATCAACAACGTGCCTTGTCTTGGGCCAGAAACCCTCAAAAGATGAATCACTTCCATCTATTATTCTATGATCATTATAGATTCCATCTAATGTATCATTAACTCTTTCCCAATACACTATTTATTTTTCCATTCCTTTGTAACAATTGGTGAATCTTCATTCCCGATAGTGTCTTTCCACATTTTTATGTATGATGTTATCCCTTCCTTTAGTTCTTTGAAATAGGCATCATTCCTTTTGGAATCTAAGAAAGATGGGTTCCCTATGGGAATTATAGGTCGACCTTCATCATCTATATTCCATAACTCAACTGGTTCTTACCACTCAATATCTCTAATGGATTCTTTGTACCTTAGTACTGGAATATCATTGAGTACAAGAAATTGGAAGTATTGAACATTAAGATGTCCAACTAGTGCATTTTTTCCCTCCTTGATGTATCCATTAAGGAAACTTTTGAAATCATAGACCGTGTCAATAAGTGTAGGTGGAAACACTCGGTTTTCTTCAATTTTGCGATATGTATCCATCATTTCAGGTAAAGAATATATATCTTTACTTTTTAGGTTGGAAGACATTCTTCCATAGGTTCCATCTATGTCTTCATGGGTGTGCCCCACAAGCAAGAATCCAACCTCAATAGTGATGAAGACACCAAGTGCAGTTAAAAGTGATAAAAACATGAAAAGATAGCGATTCTTATTATCACTTGTTGCATTGTCCAACTGTAACAACAAATGTGGAGGAAGAGCTTTAAAATCAACATTTTGGCTCTTTGATCTTCCATGAGATATACAATTATCCTTGTAAACTTGACATTTTGAGTAAATAGAGGTTTCAAGTAATGCATTTGTAAGTGGGTTTCTTGAACTTCCACTCTCAAAAAGTAGATCACCATACATATCAATTTGTGGGTCTTCAAGGTCCCTTAAGCACTTTGCAAGGGATGTAATAGTAAATTGAGATCCCATGTGTACAAATGGTAGGGAGAAATGACCAAAACCTCTTGTGTTATGCCCATGTGTTAGCATACCTGTCAATGACACACCTAAATTTGTTCCTACAATAGATTTTGATTTGACACGTAGCCTTGGGATTGAAGTCTTTGTTTTAATCCCACACGTGTCAATCCCAAGTCTTATGCTCAAATACTCCATTGGAAACCGCTCTGACATAATTCTATGGGCATAGTAGCAACATCTTCCACACATAACAATCTTGTTATGTTTGTTCAGCCTACCTCGTGCCTTTTCTTCCATTTCTTTTGTAGTCGTTGACTTCATCTATGCTTTCAACACAATACATTCACTGCATTTACTAAAGTTGGTGTTCTTTGAAAATGCCACATCTCGAAACTTAGTATTCCATATCTTGCTCATTGTTGAATGTGATATTGATGGGTAGTTGAGCTTTTGAAGAGCCTCATTGATCTCTTTTAACAGAGAATTTTGTGTGTAAGTCGAAGGAAGCAATCTTAAAGGAGCAGATGTCCCATCTTCTTCAACTTGACGTGTTTGGTTTGGTGAAAAATCTGAATTATCCATTACAATTTTGTGCAATATTTCTATGGCTGCCACGGTGTGTCATCGTGCTTTGCATGTGTTGGTGTTACCATGAATAGCTTTGATCTGTCCATTTTGGAAATATTGTTGGTAGTTATAGAATGTGCTTTAAGGAATCTTATGTATTTTATACCATGCTTTCTTACAAATAATATTCCCATTAAATCTCATGTCCTTTACATTTCTAGAAATAGGTGGCAGGCCATGGCCATGGCCATGGCTCCTTGACATGACTGTGTTTGACGTGAGTGAATTCAAGACAAATTCCCTAATACCATTTTTATTTATTTGTCTCATGCCCCTTCTAGCACCTGCAATGGCCTTCCTATCCTCATGTTGAAGACAATCTTTTGTACAACATACATCTGCTGCCAAAAGTCGAATTTCTTTCTCTTCATCTATATTTGTTTGACATTTTGCAATTTTTGTTGTAGCCATAACTCGTTTATTCCTTCTATATGGCCTCATTACATGCATATCAATTGATTTTATATCTTTTTCATTACAAAGATTCCCATCCCATTTGTTTAATGGATTTGTGTCTTCTATAACATCCCATAACACCATTTCCTTGGTTGGCTCCTTGAACTTTTCCTTAACCCTTAATATCACACCTTTGTCGTCTGGCCATCTAACCAAACAATGTATAGACTTATCCCCAATTCTGCATATTTCACAATTTCCATCTATCTCTTCCAAAAAAGCACCAAAGTCCATTTCTCCTAGTGTTTCACCTTCAACAATGTCTTCCTCGCGAACATTAACTAGCATTCCTTTAGCAATGCACATGCTTGTTCCCATGCATTCATGTGTAAGAGAAACCTTTTTACATATGAATTTAACCCTATCTTGGGGAATATTTATGGCATGATCATGACAATGAGGTTCCAAATCTAATTCTGGCCAAATCTCATAAGATTCCAATGCACCCCCTAGTGTATGCTCAAATCCTGTTGGATGTGGTAGAGCAACATCTTGATTTAAAACCTTCTCATTTTTAACCACTATGCATCCTTTCTTTACCATCTTTCCATGCACTTTATGCCCAAGCTCTGTATTGAATATGGAGCCCTCACCAACCTTCACTCCATGTTACAGAAGATCTACCTTTTCTCCAATAGAAAATGTAGAAGAAACATTTGCACCTATAAACGAATGTAAATAAGGTTAGTATTTACTCAAAAAAAGCATTATACTATCAATAATATTTAAACACATGCTTCAATATTTTGATTTACCTATGTTGTGCCTCAAATACCTGATCTTCCATGGATGTATGTCCCCTTCATCAACATCCTCAATCAAATGTGGTTGAGTGACATCAATTATCAAAATCGCAACATAACATGCATTAACCTTTTCTCCGACATAATAAGTTCCAGACTCTGTAGATTCGACCCTTCCTAGCCCAACGACTTGATCATTAATAAGGAGATCAACATAGTCCCCTTTTGCTATATTTTCCATTGTAGCTTGTACCAATTATGTAACAACAATTAAACCATAAATTGTAATTAAAACGCTGAACCATGTAAAGTGTGATTTTATATTTTTGCAAAAACATGCAACTTTCAAATAGTGATATAGATGCAATAATTTAAAAAGTATGGTAGTCATATTGTATGTAATGAAACATTGTTCCCCACCATCTAGTGCCTACTACCAAAAAGTACTTTACATGCAAATTACACAAAAAAACATATATGAAGACCATGCAATGAGAGATGTAGATAGTGTCATAGAATGACAAATATAAGCTCATATCAAACCACCAAGTTCCTATTTAACTTCAGAAATGACACTTGTGGTCTTAATGCATGTGTATGAATAATGATCATAAGAAATTTGTAGAAGTTGAAGAACCAAAACATGGTCCATTGTAAAATCTAAGAAATTCCAAGATTGATGCTACATAAGATGTCTAAAAGCCCCATGAAAAGGAGAAATCATTTTTTCACTTAGTGAGGATGTTTGATGTTTGAACTTGATAATCAAAAGCCATACTAGAGGTTTTCTTCCAAATAAAAGTTTTGAATGACAAATATAAGCTCATATCAAACCACCAAATTCCTATTTAAATTAAGAAATGACACTTGTAGTCTTAAAGCCTGTGTATGAATAATGATCATAAGAAATTTGTAGAAGTTGAAGAACCAAAACATGGTCCATTGTAAAATCTAAGAAATTCCAAGATTGATGCTACATAAGATGTCTAAAAGCCCCATCAAAAGGAGAAATTATATTCACTTAGAGAGGATGTTTGATGTTTGAACTTGATAATCAAAAGGAAAACTAGAGGTTTTCTTCCAAATAAAAGTTTTGGTACTGTAAATACTAGATAATTCTCATTTTTATTCTAAAAGAAAAGAAATTGAATTTTACAAATCTTTAGTTCCAATGTTAGCACTCCCTATCTATACACATTAAGGACATACTATTGAGGATGGATACAAAGGGATGTTAAATTTAGGTCCTCGAAAAGTGTAGATTTGAGTTTTCCTAGATTTTTATGTTGATGAGGAAGAGTCTTATCTTATGCATCCAAACATTAGTGAAATTGTTTTTGGAAGTTCAAAACTATACAACAAAATAGAGACAAATACAATACATGCTAAAAAATTATGCTTGATACTTTAAAGTTGCATACATTTGCATTGGAAGCAAATTTAGTATACCTCAATAATACATTTATTCATGAACTTCAAAATTATACAAAGATCACATTATTCTCCATGGATCAAATAATTATGAATGGATTTTTGTGTTTGTGCCAAAAGGAAAGCTATACCATTATCTTTCCTTCCAACTCAAGCACAAATGTAGTGCCAACAACAACATATATCTATATACAATTCTTTTTCACTATCATTGATCTCCATAAATTGCTCCAAATTCAATAAAGGGGCACATCAAAAGCTATAACTCTAACCATTGTGATTATTGAGACAATGTCACCCCTAGAGCATTGGTTGCATAAGTGTAATGGTGTCTAGAAGAAAGCTAGTAATCACTAGGTATCCTTCTTGCATAATCACAAATGCATTGCCAAGAATAATTTCAGAGCACTAACCCTGGTGAGGGTGAAATCTTGATAGTGTTCCTTTAGGAACAAGAACAAAGAAATCTAGTGCATTTTATAACTCCTTCTAACACAAATACAAGCACATTTCCAACAATAATGTTGCATTGCGAAAAAAATTCAAGGGATGCAAGATTTACTTCTATCACAAACACAAACACATTTTCAACAATAACATTGCAAGATGAAGGAAATTTAACACGTTATAACCTTCCTTCTAGGATAACAACAAACATATTTCTAATAACAACATTACATTATGAAGGAAATATAATGTGTGCTAGCTTTCCTTCTATCACAAGTAGAACCCCATTTCAAGCAACAACATTGCACCTTAAATGAAAGCTAACAATCAATATCATTCCTTCTACTACAAACATAAGCATATTGCTAGAAGCAACGTTACATGGTCAAATAAATCTAGCACATGCTAGATTCCCTTCTAGCACAAACACAAGCACATTGCCAACAACAATTTTGTAAGGCGTTTGAAATCCACCACATGCTAAATCTGCTTCTCACGTAAATAGAAGCATGTTACTCACAACAACATTGCAAAGTAAAATAAATCTTACACATTCCAGAGTTTCTTCTAGCACAAACAAAATCACATTGCCAAAAACAACATTGTAGGGTGGAAGATATATAACCTATGCTTCATTTACTTCTGGCACATTGCCAACAATAACATTGTAGTGAAAACGAAATCCAATGCATGATAGAATTCCTTCTAGCACAAGTACATTTCCAACAATATTCAATTGCAAAAGAAATACAATGCATGTTATATTTCATTCTAGCACAAATACAAGCAGGTTGCCAACAACAATATTGCATTGCGAAACAAATCTATTGCATACTAGATTTTATTCTAGTACAAACATAAGCACGTTTCTAACATCAATATTGCATTGCAAAAAAAATTAGGTGCATGCTAGAATTCCTCCCACAATACACAAACATAATGTCAACATCAATATTGTAGGGTAAATGAAATCTAAATCATGCTAGATTTTCTTCTATCACAAACATAAGCATATTTCCAATCACAATATTACAAGGTGAATTAGATCTAACATGTTATATGTACTTTTATCTCAAACACAAACATGTCACCAATAACAACATTGCAAGGTTAGTGAAATCTAACACATGCTAGATTTCCTTCTCTCCCAAACAAAAGCACATAACAATATTGTAGGGTGAAAGAAACATATCGCATATTAGATTTGCTTCTAGAACAAACAAGCATATTGTCAAAAATACCTTATGCAAGACAAAAGAATTCGGTGTGGTAGATTTCCTTCTAGCACAAACACAACCACATAACATTGAAGGGCTTAAGAATCTAGCGCATGCCAGATTTTATTATAGCATGAACACAAATATATTACCAACAACATTCTAGGGCAAAAGAAATCTAGCACATGCTAGATTTCCTTTTAGCACAATCACAAACACATTGCCAATAACATCATTGTGGTGAAGGAAATATGGCGCATACTAGATTTCCTTCTAGCACAAACAATTGAATTGCCAACAACAACATTGCAATGCGAAAGAAATCTAGTGCACACTAGATTTCCTTCTAACGCATATACAAACACATTGTCAATAAACTCATAGAAGGGTGACAGAAATCTAATGTATGCTAGATTTCTTTCTAGCACAAACACAAACACATTACAACATTTCTAGATAAAAGAAATCTAGCACATGGTAGATTTACTTCTAGCGCAAACAAAATCATATTATCAACAACCACATTGCAGTGAAAAAGAAATCTAGCGCATGCTAGATTTCTTTCGAGCCAAAATTGAAGCATGTTGGCAATAAAAACATTGCAAGGTGAAGAAAATCTAACACGTATTAGATTTACGCATAGCACAAGCACACAACAACATTGTAGGGTGAAAGAAATCTAGCATGTTAGATTTGCTTCCAACGTAAACAAAAGCATATTTCCAACAACAACATTGCATGGAAAAAGATATCTAGAACAACTTCTATCACAAACACAAGCACATTTCCAATAGCAACAACGCAAGGTAAAAGAAATTTAATGCATGTTAGCTTTACATGTAGCACAAATACAAGCATACTACCAACAACAACATTTCATGCCAAATGAAACCTAACGCATGTTATATTTCCTTCTAACACAAACACAAGCACATTGCCAAGGTGAAGGAAATCTAACACGTGCTAGATTTCCTTTTATAATAAACAACCAAATTGACAACAACAATATTGTAGAGCAAAAGAAATCTAGCACAACTTCTAGCCCAAACACAAGCACATTTCCAATAACATTGCCAAGGTGAAGGAAATCTAACACGTGCTAGATTTTCTTCTATCATAAACAACCAAATAGACAACAACAATATTGCAAAGCAAAAGAAATCTAACATAGTTTCTAGCCCAAACACAAGCATTTTTCCAATAACAACATTGCAAGGTGAAAGAAATTTAACGTGTTAGCTTTACATGTAGCACAAATACAAGCATACTACCTACAACAATATTGCATGCCAAAAGAAATCTAGTGTGTGTTATATTTCGTTTTAACACAAGCACAAGCACATTGCTGGTAAGAACATTCCAAGGTGAAGGAACTCTAACACATGTTAGAGTTCCTTCTATCATAAACAACCAGATTATGAACAATAACATTGCATTGTGAAAATTCCTTCTAGCATGTCAATAAAAATATTGCAAGGTGGAAAAAATGTAAGGTGTGCTAGTGTTGGAAATATTGGGAGGGGGTTTGAATCAATATTTCTTTACAATTGTTATATTATGCCAGTTAAAATCACTAATTAAACCAAAACACAAGATGTGCAACAAGAAAATAATTTTATTAATGAATTTGAGGAATCTAAAAACCCAATCTCCAACTTGTACAACAAAGTCCTTAACTCCTTCAAGGCTTGAACCCTGAATGAGGACTCTAATATTCAACTACAAATCCAAGCTCCAACCTTGTACGACAACTCCAATCCTCTACGGATCCAACCCTCTCAGTTTGCTTCAATCCCTTACAGTGACTTCAATACTGCTTCAAGCCTCTATCAAAAACTTCAAATACTTCTAAAAAATGTATCCAAGATAGGTCTGGAAAGTGCTCTCAAATCTACCTCTACAAAAACTCCATGTCTGTTTCAGTAAAACTTTTATGGTTGCACCAACAAAACATTTCTTCGAGTGTTGATCTTCAACTATGCTACAAGGATGACTACTCCAACAAAACAAGTCTTTAAGTGTTGGTCTTCAACAATACTCCAAGGGTGATTGCTTCAACAAAAAAACTCTTCAAGTGTTGGTCTTCAACTATGCTTCAAGAGTGACTATTATTTCAACAAAGGCTTGAAGAATGCTCAATTAATGTCATCATCAATGCACTCTATTGTCAACTCAAAAGATGCTCAAAGTATGTTATCATTTTATCATTCAATGAAGGTGTCTCCTAGGCTCTTCATGTGTGCCTAAAAGAATGTCCTTCGATCTATAAGGATTACTTTAATGTTGTTTCAAATTTGACTTGATATGTTGATCAAGCCTCTCAAGGTGTAATATTCCTAATGGAAAAATTAACAGTGATAACAAAAACATGCAATAAACCCAACACAAATATTTTTCAGCAAACGCCCATAAAACATAAATGCTCCAAACACACCAAAATGGGCAAATTTTATTATAAGATATTGTTGGAGTACAATATAAAAAAAATGCACACCCTGGCTTTCACAAGGCAAGCTACAAGCCTCAAGTGGATGTTTTATCAATGTCAAACTGTTGCTGGAATTTTCCCACTAAAAATATGCACTGACCTTGTGATTTTTGCATTGTTGGTTGTGTTGATACCCTGATTAGCCCCCTCCTAACTGTGAAAATTTATGAATATTACTTATGCAGAAACCCTACTGTTAAATCACGATTTACTTCTCCTACTTATACAAATTATTAATTTGAAATGTTCAGTATTATCATCGAAGTAAACACTTTAACGACCTACACAGATCCAGATCTAAACTGAATACATGCACATAGACAAAGTGACACACAAGATTTTCTGGACAACTGTCCTCGAAAAAACCCAAAGCGGGAAAACTGGTCTTCTAGCTGCTGGAGGGTTTTTATTATTAAGTAGATTCTAAGTACAGCAAATTTGGGCACCTTATTGGTTAACCTGACAGAGAAAAAATCTATAGCAATACCTCTGTTTCAGGAACGGAAAACTGGATTGATTCACACCCTCAAACGGGATTTACAGAACTCAGCCCTTTTTTGTCTTTAGAAACCTCAGCGCAGCTCTGAAGCCCTTTGCATCATCTCTACTAGCCTGTGTGTGCCTCTGCGTTGCTCAGGAGAGGCCTGCATATCCCCAAACTAGGTTACGTTGTCCCTGCGCTGCCGTAGTTGGGCCTGTGTAAGCCTTGATGGCCTCTTGCTGCCTCTGCACTGCACTTTTTGGGCCTGCATAGCACCTGCGTAGCACTGAGTCCTCTGCGTTGTACAGTTGTTGCTCCCTCTGCACTGCTCTGACTGTTGCTTCTCTACCTCTTGTTGACTCTTGGCTTGGGATCAGATCATCCCTCTCGTTAATACTACCCCTCGTTGCAACTGAAACACTTCTGGAAATTCTTAGCAAACAAAGCCCTAGAATTCCAGCTTAGTCTCAGTGCTCTGCCTCTGTGTGTGTTCTCCAACTAACCCCAAGCCCTAGAATTCCAGCGTAGTCTCAGTGCTCTGCCTCTGTGTGTGTTCTCCAACTAACCCCAAGCCTTTCATTTATACTTTTCTCGTTAGGAAACCAACAACTGTGATCTAATTCTGAATCGACGGCTGAGATTAAAAGAAAGCTTGATTCGTGTGACTTAAGTCATTTCCATCACATGTTTAAATTAATTACATTTGATCTTTTAATTTCCCTAATCAGACTTAGGGTCCTTAATTAAAAAGATTAATTAATTAATTATCTCTTAAACTGGATGGAATTTCTCAAATCCCTTTCTGGGTCTTGGAGATCTCATGTACTCTAGTCCCTCCACAAAGTTTGGGAGCTAGAGCACATCTGATGCTACCCCAACACTCAAAAATCTCAACACTAACTGCTCATAAAATTCTGATAAATTAGACATGGAATCCTTGTCAAAAACCCAGAAAGGGTTTGCCCTAGTTTTGATGCTCAAAAAATGGCCCCAAATTGCTTGACCCTCCTTTAAGTGCAAAAAAACTAGAACTGTGACTGATGTTGGAATGAATGTCCCAAAATGGCTGGAAAATTCTTCTCAATTGCACCCCAAACCAAGCCCAAGAAACCCAGCTCTCAAAATCCCTTCACAAGCTACCCCACAATTGTGCCTCCACAATGATTGTGCAGTTTCTTGGTAGGATGACGTAGTTTCTCCTCCAGAAAATCAGTTTGATGTTGTGTGTTGAATTCTACCCTTGCAAATCTTCCCCCTTTTTCCTAGAATTGAATAAAAATTACTTCGACAATGCTACAACTCCCAACTCCAGCTCTTCCTTCTCAACTCTCTGTGTGGCCTCCTGAATGCGTCTCAGTTGCCCAAAAACCATACCACGTGTGGCCCTCTATCCAACTCCTGAAACTTATGAAGAATCCTTCCTAGGGTGGTACTCAGAGTTCATCGAAGAAAGGTTGAGCTTCCTCCTTAGGAAACTCTTCTGTTGAACAACACTATGTAACTCTGTTAAACAGCTAGAGCAACACTTCAATTGTCAAATTATCAAAAGGCCTCAAATGTTGCTTCCTCTCTCCTATTTATAATTTATGTTCATTTCCTCCATATGGACCCCTCAATAAGCAATTCAAAAACCTCTTCCCTTGGCCATACGATGTCTCTCTCCTCAAGGAGTGCATATTAGTTGGGGAGGTGGCCCCCACATTACACCAAGGCAAATATTTCGACCCCCTTGTCCTATGTTTCCTCTCCAAAATTATCTTAGGCCCCCAAAATTAGCAAAATGGAAAATTTGTGGTACTATTGACAAAATTGTTTAGGAAGGGATATTACAGTTCTCCCCTCCCAAATGTTGCTTATCCCCAAGCAACTATAAAATTGGGTGCTACAAACTCTACTTGTTTTCCCACATGGCATCCTGTTAATTTTGAGTTAACATGTTGTTAGCTTAGGTTAGTTAAATCATTTTCCCATTAATCCATTAGCAATCTCATTAATCATAAGTGTAACTAATGAAAGAACATAAGGAATAAAAGCTGAAGATAAGCCAAGACAGAAGAACATACGAATATGGCTCAAGCCAGGGAAAAACCCCAAGATGGGGAAAACCCTTATCAATTTTTCTTATCATTAATGTCAAATGTTCAGCAAAGAGAGAATACAATACTTCAAAGTCAAAATGATTTTCAAATGAGAAGGTTTAATACCACTGCGCTTAGACAAGAGGATGGTTCCAACAAGGTTGCAAATCTGATGTTTGGTGTAGGCTCCAAGGACTTGTGTCTTCTCTGTAATTCTGGTAGGACTGACTAGGGCGTAAACACAGTCAGCAACTACCCCAGTCACAACCTTAAAAACCTTTACTAGACTACAGATTACCTTCAACCAGACCCTTCAAATGTTGGTAGCCCATAAGCCTTCTTATAGGCTTCAAAACCCACTACACAACCTCATGATAAAGCAACCCTGACTGTGGTTTTCTTGTTGTAGGTTCTTGGCCTCCAGGACAGGGTTCTTAAGCCCTGTGGCCTCGCTGTAGGTGACCCAAACTAGTGCGGATGGCTTCAAGGAGAATGACACCTTCACAACAATCCCAAACTGTCATCAAAATCACCGTTAACAAGTGTATCTACTTGAACTCAGACCTGTGATGAAGATAAAATGCCCAAGACAAATCATAAATGTGCCCAAACCAATCTCGTCCTCCAGAATTCTGCCCTTGAAGATGACTAAATTGAACCCAACCTTGCCTTCATCTCCTTCGTTGGAAATCACCTTGCAGCGTCTGCGTCACCCCCTTCCAGGCTCAGCGTTCAGCCCAGCCACGTCATTTTGCCTCCTTGGACCCTGAGGAACAGCCTCCCGGTGCCACTTTCCGGATCTCGGCCTTTGAAACTGATCCACCAGCAAAATTTTGAAAACCCTTCCTCTTCCTCTGCATGAGCCTACGCAGTCACTGCATCAGCCGTCTTCCTTCAGCGCTTGCTTTGACTAGATCTCTTTTGCCTCTCTCTGATTGATACTCCACCAATTGAGAAAGTCTCTTCCTCTCCAGATGTTATCTATGCCCCTCACTTCTCAGATCTCTAGCTTGAATTTCTCAGCAAATCACGACTCAGCTAAACAAGCTCCGATACCATGTGAAAATTCGGTTGCCCGAATCCTACTGCCGCAACTGATGAAAATTCTTATATTTGTTAGTTACTTGAACAAATTATTTATTGTGTTCTACGATATATACTGAAACCCATACACTATAGCCTTCACAAAATTAAACTGCGGAAAATAAATGTGCGGAAACAAGATCTGAGCAAAAGTAAATCATAGACACATGACACCATTATTTTTGGACCAATGTCCCCGGAAAAACCCAATGCGGGAAAATCAGTGCAGAAACTGAGGGTTTGTTTATTATGTAGTAATTTTATGAGTACAAATCTATGATGGTCGGAACTAACAAATCATACAGAGGAAAATTGACAAATAAAATCTCGTGAGAAGATCTCACTCTGCCACGGGAATCCGACACTAACCTTAGCTCGAGATGAGCTGCTCTGCGCTGCCTCTGTGCAGTGACTACGTCACTCTGCGCAGTCTCGGCATCACAACTGAAGTTGCCCTCTCTCTCTACACTAGATCTCTCTGTTGACTGGAAACGAGGCCCTTCTGGCCTCCAGAAACTCCCTTGGGTTACTGGCACTAAACCCCGACTATTTCCTCAACAAAAAATCGAACTCCCTCTGAAGCTCTACGCAATCCCTGCATAGCCTCTGCACGATTGGCTCTGCACTGCTCTATGTGGCTTTTATTGTCTCCTCTGCCTTGCACTCTCTGGATCAGGAAACTCTTCCAACCAAAAATTATCTCTACCCCTCTCTACAAAAATATTCTCGATCTATTTTCCAAATGATCCAACAAGTCCTTATAATCTTCTCATTGAGTATTCAACAACCGAGATTAAATCGCTAATCAACAACTAAGATTAACTTGATCTCTGACATTTCTAGAAGATTCACACTCTATTTTAATTAATATTTATTAATTATTTTAATTTCCTAAGTTTAGACTTAGGGTCCCATTAAAAATAATTAATTATTTCCATAATACATAATTTGAGTGGAATTTTCCAAAATCCTTTCTGGGTTCTTTGGAATACATGTGCCTAAGCCTCCCTACAAATTTTGAGACTTAGAGCACCTCTGATGCTACCAAAAATCAACACTCCCTCTTAGCGAGGAATGTGCTCTAGCAATACATCCAGTTGAAGTACTGCTCTGATTCCGCAACATCCCCTTTGCGCTGCTGATGTCTGACACTGCTGCCCACCAACACTACGTTGTTGCATCCATGTTGTTCCTGACCATGCATGCTACTGCCAACTGCTACTGCACTGCAACAGAAAAAACATGCAAAATCTGAACAAGTGTTCAGTAGGATGCATCTTGTACTGAAGATCTGATTGCAACTAGTATCTGCATTGTCCCTCTGAAGTTGTTGCGTTGTTGCAGACTCTGCACTGTGCCTTCCTGCATTGCTTCCAACTTTGCTCTACGTTGCTTAGACTCTGGTACTCTATAACCACTGTGTTGTCACTTATGCACCACTGAAGCTTGTCCATCTTGCTACTTCTGATTTGGTCTCCCGTAGCAAGTTGATGATCCGAGAGGTGGACTCCTCAAGGATTCTGCCCAATCTAAAGTTCTGCTGAACTACAGTTCCAGATCGGCCCAACACTCCCCTGGCAATATATGGGCAGTCATGGTGAATAATGTAGGGTAAAGGAAATCTAGTGTGTGGTGGATTTACCTCTAGCAAAAACACGGCATATTGCAAACAACAACAATTCAATGCAAACAAATTTAATGCATGCTATATCAATGTTGAACTTCGCTTCCATAGTAATGTTCCACATTTGAATGGACTTCCCAAAAGATTGCATTTTGTTTAAATAATGCTTCATGCATCTCCAGTAAAAACTAAAAGCTAGATGCCAAAGGTGTTTGTCAGATGTTACTTATGAATGCATAGAATCTAGATAAGATTGGTGTAATTCATATATTCTCATTGTAATACTGAATGCTGAATCTATCAATTCAATGGTCCATGAATTGAGTTTTAACTCGTTGAGATCTCTGTTTCTACAGAATGGAGCTCAGTAGCAGCATAACACTTTCAGTGTTATTATTCATTAAGTTTTGTACCTCTTGAATTGGAATTGGGTTATGTAGCTACATAGCAACTTTGAGTTTTCTTCCAAGTCTGGGTACTTGTCTATGATTTCTGGTACATATGCAAGCCTTGAAAGCATGAGAATGCGCAAGAATAAACTCCTGGGATAAATACTCATTTCATTATAAGGACTTCTCTTATGTTGATGTCACCATGTCAGCAAGGACATTTGTAGGTAGCTTGACACAAAGAAACAAGCAATCAAATTCCCCTAGAATGCACTTAACTTTCCATATGCCTAAAAGCAGAGGCAATAGCTAGCTGGAATCCAATCCAGGAAAATGCCCATATTATCATCTTATGCTTAGTAGTGCTTACAAGGAAATGGGTTGGGCATGTGTTTAAAGTCTGTACAATAAAAAAAAAACACCCAGCAATCTGAACATGCAATAGGATATCAGTTTACCAAGTCAATCTAATAATGTAGCACGTGTGGCCTCACCTTGAGATTGTTGCCTTGGGTTTACTGGCTGTTTGACTTGTCAAGTGAAGGATATTCCCTTGGATTATGTGTAATCAATGGGCCAGAATCTTGAGCATTGAGGAATGAGATGAACTTGCAGCTGATTTTATCTCATCACTGGTGTATTCTAGCTGGGTAAGTGTCAGTTGATGAGGTTGCAACTTTTCACATATTACAAAAAAAATATGTCAATATATGGTGGCAAAGGGAGTAAAACTCCATTAGCACCAGAAGACACAGGTACAATAGACGACGAAGATGACCAGTTTTTCTATCTTACTGATGCAGAGACCCAGTTGTTGCCATAGAAGTTAAACAGATTTAGACTCTTGATTATAATGACACTTTCATCATGATCTCTATAAGGTAGTACCTAATAATCCTTTTCCTTGTTAAGTGAGGAAGCAAGAGAGCTCAAGTCCTTAAGTACCCTGAGAATTGCAGCACTAGACATTTTACTTGAAAGAAGCATGGTGTTAGCCTCAGCAAAAACACTGGAGTTCACTCACTGCAACCTTGCTCAACCGTTTTATAGCATTTGGCAATTTGGTGATGAAAAGATGTCAATGGGGAGGTGCCAGTTTCACTAACTTAACCAATACATATACAGCATGAAAATATACAAGGTCTAACAAACCTTCACATGCCAGCAAGGATGATAACAATCTAAACTCTGTTCCAGGAACATTGACCAGCATTGTTCATAAAATGTCATGTCTCACCTCAGCACAAGCACAGAACCAAATCATCACTGTGGTGTATGCTTGTGCTGAAGAAGCCACAAATGCACACCAAGATGCACGCTAACAAATGTCCTTGTTGGCACTGTCTTTGTGTCAAGCTATCTACAAATGTCCTTTCTGACACTGTCTTTGTGTCAAGCTATCTACAAATGTCCTTGCTGACATTATGAAATCAACGTAAGATAAGCCCTTACAATGAAATGGGTATTTATCCCAAGAGTTTATTCTTGCACATTCTCATGCTTTCAAGGCTTGCATATGTGCCAGAAATCTAGACAATTACCCAGACTTGGAAGAAAACTCAAAGTTGTTATGTAGCTACCTAACACAATTCCAATTCAAGAGGTACAGAACTTAATGAATAATAACACTCAAAGTGTTATGATGCTACTGAGAATGCAGGGGTCAGCAAGAAGAATATTAGGTGAGATAGAAGATGTTGGAGCAAAATAAAGATCATTGACATTACAAAAAAAGTCATAGGATTAAGATCTCTTGATTAGAGACCAATGATGGTTGGAGAACATGCTAAATGGTCTTGAACATGACCATCATGGTTTCCCAAATGTGGTGGTTGTGCAAATGCATCTTGCTGTTATGCTAGATCTTGCACAAAAAATCTAATTCTGTGACTGTCACTATGCCATGAAGCAGCACAAGTAGATCTAGAGTTTGTAAAAAAATAAGCGAATTTTACATCCAATGGATCTCCCTTTTCCACGAGGATTGTGACTCCAAGTGAGTTTGAACAAAATCATAACATAAAATAGTCATAACTTCCTCAATACTTTTCAAAATCACTATTATGATACCAATTCAGAAATGGCATAAAAATTTGGTCTCTGATCGCAGACTTCAATCTAGTACCTAGGCAAGGAAAAAATTGCCTTGCAAGATAGGGCTTTGATATGTATGGAAGGACAACCTCTTGAGGGAATAACACCTACAATACTGCACAAAATCACTATTATGAACCCAATGTGGAAATGGAACCAAAATTCTGCATCTTGCAGTTTGATTGTAATCAGCCACACTAGTGAAAAAATATGCACATCATAATTTTTTGGTGGTTGAAGGGAGTGGATCTAGTGGAATTTGAAAAGTAAAAAACCTCAATGAGCCAAGGTATAGAGCCCTTGATTGTAAAAACCCACCAGTGTTAGATCTAGTAGCCGTGTGAGATGGAAACCTTAAGAGGTGACTAGATCTACAGGATGCAATCATTGTATTACAGCTAGTGCACCCCTCTCATCTCATTTTGTAAATAACATAGCAGTGACCTATAGGTTGGAATTTGGAGGGATTGAGTGCTTTCTCCTCTTTTGGAATTAGAGTGATGAAGGTAGCATTTATGGTTGGAAAGGCACCTCAGATTTAGTGTAACTTTTCTTTGAATGCCTAGACCTCATTTTTAATGGTGAACCAAATGTGGTGGAAGAAATTTGTGGTGAAAAGTTAAAACATTAGGACTTGGATATTTTCTGGCAGGCATATCCATGCCAGTCAATTTGACATCTATTAAAGTGATGGGCATCATGGGACTGGCAGTGTGTTCTTTCAAGGCTAATTAGGGGATGTGTTTAGTGATCATGTGAATGGCAGTGAAACCGTCCTATTTGAGTTTTTAGAGGAGAGACCAGAAAAATTTTGTTGGTTTGTGCTCAATATGTTGACAAGAAGTTAGCTTATTACCTTGATTGTTCTTGAGATGAGTAATTCTATTACAATTCCAATGTCGAATCATCGAGTTGTGAAAGAATTTCGAGTTGTGTTCTCCTTCTTGAGCCATTGTACTTGTGATCTCTACCAGCAAAGTATTTCTTCTTGTTGATGTCGCTCACTAGGCTGCGTGAAAAACTGTTTCTCTTGGCCGGAAAGGGATTCATCTCTTCCATGAATCATTTGTTGTTGAATGCCATTCTAGATCATTCAATAAGACAAAAATACTATGAAATGAGACACTGACAATTTTATTACAAAGACAGAGCAAAATAAAATGGATTTGGAAGCACGTGAACATATAATAGAGTTGTTAACACTAAACATTCCAATTCCTACGACTCTTTATTTGTGCAATGACCTTTCACTTCCTATAATCTCTCTCTCACCATATATGTAGCCAAGTTTGTCCTCTTATTGACTTGCCATTTTATAGACCCTCAAATTACACCACACACAATTGTTTCATGTACACTAATTTCAAAATTTGACCATTACTTTAATGACCTAAAATTTTAACAACAGGACCTTTCCTATAATAGCTCACATCAAAACACAAGATCCCAAAATGGCTTTTCCTGGTCGAGGTCAACCTCTGACAGATATGTCAGCTGTACTCAAATGACATAAGAATATGACATAAATTCACGTCATTAAAGATGGTGTGGCCCACCATAAGCCTTATGCATTAGATAGGGCATTGTTTGCCACGGAAAATAAAGTGGAAAGTTGAATAAGGTGTAGGAGGATTTTGGTGAGATCTAACAAATTTTGGGAACAAAGGGTCGTAACAACAAATATGCACAACTGTGGTATCATTAAAAGAGCTTATTTAATCATTAATGTTTGTGCACAAAGCTATCAACGAAACAGTGATCCTCGGTAATCCTTAGTGACAAACAAAGAGCATCAAGAAAAACTGTGCTAAAATAGTCTGTAGCAGTAGCTAATACATGTAAAAATTACCTATTCTTGGAATTTTTCTAAATCAAATCATGTCTAAACCAAAAGTTGCCTGAAAACAGGTCCTTCCCCTGCAAAGGATCTCAAAAAAGAGAGAGACAATAGTTTCCATTAAGTCTTTAGTCAAGGGAAAAAGGGAGATCCCCTCCCCTGCATGCAGCAGTGAAACTGGAGAATCCCTTTGAAACAAGGAGACACTTTCAAAATTCTTGAAAGGATCAAAGATTAGGCAAACAAGTATCAGATGAACTGATACTCACACACCAAAGCAGTCAAAAAGAAAAGTCTAAGAGCTGAAGATAAAGGCACGGGAGTTGAATCAGCTTCAATGGAAAAGACGGGTTCAAAGGAAAAACCCTATTCCGAAATCTGGCTTTGCCCATCAATTGGCAAAGTAGAGGAGAAATATGCAGCAAAAGGCCTGCCCTACCCCATCCAACTCCATCCAAAATCTGGAATTTTGAACTGGGGAAATCAAGATACATCAGGAAGAACTTTCAGCAGCCAGAAGATCCAAAGGAAAGTGGAATCAAGATAGGCAAATTGATATCTATCTTGGTAACAAAATTTGCTATAGTTTTTTCTGCTTTTCTACCTCTGATTTGGCATCATATGCCTACAGTTGAGTCTTGACGCTTCTCTTGAATCTATTTTTGAACATCTAACCCTTCTTTGGGCCTTGAAAGATTGTGATCAGTTTGTCATAATAAAGTTGTGGTATATACATGTACTTCATCCTTATACACACATATGAAGTTTCCAGCTGTCCAATACTCGTGTAGTTTCAAATTTTATTTTGCAGTCTTTCATTGTTTTCTTGGTTGCACCATTTTTGACACTTTTCATACTAATTTGACATATTAAGGGCGAAAATTGTGAAGTGCTTTCACAAACATTTGGAAGATAATATGGCAGATTTACTGTTGTAAATCTGTAGTAAGTAAAATAAATCCAAATATGGTTTATGCTTGGAAAAGTGTCCCTGAAGGGATAAAATTTGGTGGCATATGCTTGGTATCTTTTCTCTTGGATTACCTAGCGTATTGGGGTTGTTGAGAAATGAATTATGGTTCATTGTTGTTGTTGAGAAGTGAATTTATGTCCCAAGCTCCAAGGGTTAAGTGCCCAATGCTCCTCCTAGGTAGGTATCTCTTCTAATCTAGCAACTAACTTCCCCATTGTCCACACCCAATGGGTTAGTCAACAAATTGACTAGGGCATCAACACCATAGGTAAGAAGACCAAGGCAACACTCTAATGTCAAGCATCCACCCCATTTGAGCCATCCACATGCGCACAAAGCATCATCAAGGATGATCAGAAATATAGTCCTAACAAGAGCAAAAACACTTTTGCAGTAACCCCAAAAGTTAACACCAACTTGATGTTCAGAAAGGGAATGCTTTAAGTCAATGGCATCTCGCCCCCCTCCTTGCTTAGCAATGTCAACAACAACAAGAAACTCTCAATCTCTTCTAGAATCAAAGTACATACACTTTAATACAAACATGCAAATCTCCCAGATCATAATAAACTAGGCTCTGATACCATGTTTGAGAGGAGGAAAAACTGATATGTGTATTGAAACTATTCCACAACACTTCTACTTTCCAAGAAGAGCTTATCATGTGTTGTGCACTACAATAAACACACCCAACCTTAATGATTTTTATTAGCATTGATACCAATGTATTTTAAGGTCATGCAACCTATCAACAAAGTAGAGATGTATTTGTGATTCTTTTCAGGTACAGAACAAGTTTCTCTAATAGAAACTACAGACATATTAGCACTTGGCTCACTTCTTTCTCAATTTTTTATTTTTCACACTTACACCTTTTCTTACGCTTCCTTACTTTCTCAAATATATGTGTATATATAAGAAGTACAATGATCAAGTTTCACTTTGTCAAACACTAATTGCCTCAATGGTTAATAAATTACAAAGATTACACTATCAAGGATAATGTTGCTAGCACCTAAAGACTCAGCTTATCATCTTTGACTAGACCAACAACCTTGTGCATACAAGTCATAACATCTCCAACAAAAAATTCCAAGGTAGCAACATTTGCCAAACTCACAAGATGATAATGTGGCAATGTCCCCTCAATTGTGTACCTCAACTGCATGTGTAAAACAACAAAAACTCCACCTCAATAGTTTCATCAATCCTCACAAGCTCAAGAATTCCACACAAATGTTTTATTGTCATTTCTAACACTCCCCAACTTGCAGGAGAGTGGTTGAGATCAAAAAAACATAAGTGGGGTTGTTTGATCCTAGAGTGAGTCACAAATCTACCAAGCTTGTGAGACAAGTTCAGCACAAAATTCATCAAGTATGGGCATGCAAATTCAATCATTGTATCAAAGGTGCAAAATAACAAAGAATTATCAACACCAAATGTGAATTGGAATAGGCAACTTTGCTGTGGATCAAAGTGGAAAACTAAAATTGTGACACAAACACAGTAATATTCTTAGTCAAGTGGTTCTAGCATTACAACAAAGTGATCACACAGTCTCAAAGTTTAGTAATGTTAATACACTGCTGCATTAACCTTTGCTGCATGCACCCATTCCAAATCAGTGTAGGCCCAATGGAGTGGGTGGAGAGCTCAACAAATTGTGTTGCACTACCGATCAACAGTCACTACAGATCAACTTCTGTTTATCTCTTCCGCTCCCCAAAGTTTGTACAATTATGCAAATTAGATTATCTATACTTGGCCCTATGATTTTAAACAGGTTGGTTGTTGAGATCAGCTTCATTTTGTTCACATCTTGTTGTACAGTGCTATTTAATTAATGAAAATTGGGAGTTGAAACTATTGGCCAATTTGAAACGATGCTTTCAAATTCTCATCCTTAAGGATCTAATCATTACTTGAATGTTAAATAATTTATGGGGCAATGATGTAAGATCAATGAGTAATAACGGTGAGGCTCCAAGGTTAACACTGACTGCAAACAATAAGAATGTGGATAGCTCCTGTGTAGGCACCTGTTACATACCCACCTTTCTTCTACACAAACAAATTCTGCTAGATCATAGTTATCATAAAAAAGCAAGAAAAAGGGGCCAGTTTTCAGAAGCCAAATTTCTGGAACCATTGTTCTAGATGCATGGTTGTATAAAGAAGCAAAAAGATGAGGACACTTTTCAAAAGCCATTTTTCCAGAAGTATAATCTTGCTATAATAAATATGCAGAGTCTACCTTACCCTTTCTAGTCCACCACGAGTAGTTACTTCCCTGTATAACAAATTAAGATCCAGATCCTTCCCTCCTATCTTTGGGATTCTGCACATTGAAAAGAAAAAATAGATGTAAAATTTTTTGCATAAATTAATTTTAACCTTAAATATTTTACACAGCCTTTTTTAATTCTTCTAGATATTTAATAGATCCAGCGTTAATCTAATAAATTCAGCCTCAGAAAACAGAAAAATATTAGTGTGTCTCATAATACAATTGAATATTTCTTCACAAAACAGAAAAATATTAGTGTGTCTCATAATACAATTGAATATTTCTTCACTACCAACATCAGAAAAGGGCTTTACAGTTGCAGTGATTTGTGCATTCCCATATTAGTAACAATTCTTTTGACAATTCTGAAAATGAATATATATCTAGTTTCTAGATTATATATATATAAGAACAGATACAACAAGAGAGATGGAGAAGTGGAAGCAGACATGTCACATGATGGTGAAAACCCTAGTGTTAAAAACTTCAGTTATCCTGTTACGTATCCATTTAGTCCCTATGTTCCCTCCAAGATTCAAGGGTGATTATGGCACACCCTTAAATCCATGCCTCTCTCACTTACGCTCAGACTCCTAGCATAGGCAGGAAGAGGGCCAAGTGGGTAGAGCAAACACTGGCAGATGCTCAGGAGTACGTGGGTACTCCTAGATATTCAGTCAAATAGAGTAGGGAACCACAACAATATTATGGCTATATGGTGTTGATGAGTGAGCTAACTGAGGCTAAGCCTTCCAGCTTTCAGGAAGCATCCGAGCAGCTGGTGTGGAATCTGGATTTATGCTATGGTGGAAGAGTACTCTTCCATCATGAAGAACAGTGTCTGGGAGGTTGTACTTTTTCCAGAGAGCAAATATGTGGTTGCTCTATATAGGTTTACCAGATTAAGCACACTGTTAATGGTAGTGTGGCTAAGTTCAAAGCCCAATTTGTGGCTAAGGGGTTTTTTTTAGAAGGAGACCATTGACTATGATGAGACCTTCACCCCAGTAGCTAGATACTCATCCATCAGGGTAGTGATTTATATTGTAGTGCAGATGGGTTGGAGGATTTCTAACTCTACCCATTCACATGAAGCAAGTGTTCATCATATACAAAGTTACAAACATATCTCAAGGAATCTATTAAGAGTTGAGCCCCAAAAATTAATAAGAAGTATGTCTGTAGGTAGCTACCTCCTCACATTGTTGTAGGTGACAACACTGCCTACAAATAGTAAAATGGACTCCTCTTTGAATTTCCAAGTGGTATTGTTGCTGCTTAGAAATTGCATAAACAATGCACAAGCAATGGCATTAACCAAGCAATCCAAGCAAATTGTGTCATGAATTTAAACTTTGTTTTGAATGTACAGAATTCAAAACTCAAATTAATTATAAGTCTTCCCATTGAAGATGGCCTTCAAAGCAATTTCATTGACAGTAGCTAACAATCAAGAATAGGTGATTATGCTTTAAGCCAACAGCACATTAACCAAAAGAATCGGTGTGTGTCAGGGGTCATTCCAATACATCAATTAGTTAAGAAAATGTTGTGGGTAATTATCCAAATCACAAAGGCATGGGCATTCAAGCTACCATGCTCCCCATAAATTGAATTTAAGGTATGAGCCAGCCTATTCAACGGCACAGAGTTCCACAAAGACCCTAGCAAGTGACCCAATCAAATAATGGAAGTCAGCAAATGGTTTTTTGGTGTTTTAGCTTCACAATTATATGAAGAGGCATTTAATTGGTTGGTGCAATGGGGCTGTGGTGAAACTCCCAAAGGAATAAAGGAATTTCACTTGCTGCAACTACAATGTCAAGATACAATATTACAACCAACAATGTTGCAACATAATCATAATGATGTTACATGTATTATTAGTTACATAACATAGAAATTTTGAACCAGATAATATTTCAAATCCATTTCAAATCTTTAACATTCGAGAGGATGGAGGGGTGAGTAGTTGAACTATGTTGTGAGTAGAGCTTCCTCAAGACCATAGTGGAAGCCAATATCCTGCCTACAAAACTAGGAGAATAGGGTCTCACAAATCTGGAATTTGATTTCGGATGGGGCTTTGGACAATTTCTTGTAGTCATCTACCGCCAAGATCAACAAAACCAAGAAAGTGATTAGCCTAAAAAAGTTTTACTTGGGTGGATGCTATAAAATTTCTGTTAGAGTCTGGTACTTCACTCATAAAAAAAGCTCCTTCTTATTTTATGTTTACATTTGATTGACTTAGTTTCATAGACAAATGAGTTTTTCTTTTGTCTCCTGAATCCTGGTACTTCACTCACTAAAAAATTTGTATCTTGAATTCCAGTACTTCCTCAGTTTAGTCATATTGATGAGGCTAAGATAGTCATGTGTAAATATAAAATATGAATATGTAGGCATAAGTTGTTTATGATCGAACAAAGCTAGGTCAAAAACTATGGAAAATACCACTTAATCGTGAGAACATATCATGTTCGATCATAGACAAAGATTAATATTTTGATTGATAAAGCATCCTGTTAACCTTGACAGAAAATATCCTGCAAATATATAGCTCCTTAAACAGCACTCTTTATACCTGTATACTTGGAGGATTCAGCAAAAAGATATAGGATGCTTAATATTATGATCCTGGAATGGAATTCCATACCTTGGAATGGTATCAACGGATGGGGTAGTCGTCATAACTATATAATGGAAAATATGCAAAATAATAATAGCTGTAACTATCTCGAGGAAATATCACACGTATATAAACTGAAAAGTCTATATAGTATAAAGGTTATACCTCAACAGTTAAGACAATACAAAAATACTAGGCAGTTGAATCTTGTAGGTATTCTGAAGCAGTTTACCAAGTTAAATATAAGACTTTCCAAGTTCACAGCCCTATTTTTGCTTGCTTAGTTTCCAGTGGGTATTCTAAACTGTATTCAACTAGTAAAACCAGAGGCAGGGAAGCTAGATGTTCCAAAAATCTCTCAGAGAGCATGTTATGAATCTAATTCATAACCGAAGTAATACATATAGTTATTAATAGAATAAAATAGAATAAATGTAATTACTAAATAATCAGTTAGGATTATGTTAAGTAGTGATTAGTTAACTTAAAAGGCATGTCTAATGTTATGAATCTAATTCATAACCAAAGTAATACATATAGTTATTAATAGAATAAAATAGAATAAATGTAATTACTAAATAATCAGTTAGGATTATGTTAAGTAGTGATTAGTTAACTTAAAAGGCATGTCTAAAAGACATGCCTGTTCATGAAAAGGTACCTGCATGGGTATAAAAGCGGGACCTCATTGTAATCATTCAATCATGTTATATCTTATCAATAAAATATTATTATTATAAATACCCCGTGTATTTTTATAATTAAAGCTATTTCTGCTATCAAGTCAACAAGCATACAAAGTCTTCCGCTACAGTAATCAAATCTACAGCTTCCGCTGCTACAGTGGTATCAAAGCCATATTGTGGACAGGTTGAAGGAATGGCACACAACGTCATTCTACAAGCCTACGAACGTAGTTTACAAGCTCGAGCACATTATTTACCATATAATGTGCCATTACGTGAAAAGCCCGAAATAATTAGAAAAGTTCTAGAAAAGCTTCAGCGAGTAGAGAATTCTTGGGTAGAAGTCACAAACGATTTAAAAAAAATTTCTGCAGATCTTAAAGAAATTTCTCGTAATAGAGAAAAAAATCATGACAAACAAAAAGATGAAAAATGTTGTAAAAATGAGAAGACAGCTAGTTATGCTAAAGGGAAATCAAGTAAAAAATCCATGGAAAAGTCAACTAAATATATCCCTCCACCAATGCGTAATAAAAGTAAAGAAGAAGGGAAATGTTGGAAATGTAGAGATAAATATTTCGCAGGACACAAATGTGCCTTTTATACAAGAAATATCATTGCCAGCAACAGTGAAATAGCACAAAAAGATGATGCTGATTCAGGTAAAAATAATATGGAAGAAGGCTATCATGAGCAACTGGTTGCAGTAAAATTATTGAAGGCACCAGTAAATTTATTGAATGCACAAGCTAAAGAAGCTGGTCTTGAGGAGGATCCAAATAAAGTTGATTCTGCTAGTCGAAAGACTGTTGAAGAATACACTAATGATTCTGAAATCTGCCATTTGAGTTCTGGAGATGGAAAACAGGAATACAATGGGATTGAAGCAACTCCCATGTCTCAGGCAGAGTTGTCAACTTCAGTAGGTGCTGAACAATCTGTTGTTCATGGTTGTGATGGTTCCAGCACAAATTTTGTTAATGAGAAGGGTGTGTTGATGCCTCCTCCAAGGCCTGGTTATTCTGTGGCTTACGGAACCAGTGAAACTTATAATGTAACTGTAGACAGAGATGCCATTGTCAACGCACAGCAGCACGAAAGTACAGAAAGGAAAAAGTCTCAAACCATATCATATTGTTCTATAGATTATGCACAGGCTGTTGGTGTAGCAAGGCACAGGATTTATCGTATGAAAAGAAAACAGAAAGGCCTTCTAGACAACGGGCAGGAGACAATCCCAAGTTACATTTGCACTAAATGTACTCTCAGCTATTCTGCCTTTGATGTAATAAGTCTACTCGATGAGATGGATGGTACTTTTTTCTGTGAAAAATGCAATACGCTTCTTGTTGCTAAGAGAGCAGCGCTAAAAGATGAAGATGAATCACATCGTCAAGATGCGTGGGCAGTTATCAGCGCATACTTTGAAGAGAAGGGGCTGGTCCGCCAGCAACTCGATTCCTTCGATGAATTTATTCAGAATACCGTGCAGGAAATCGTAGAGGAGTCATCCCAAATCGGGATTCGACCCGAATCTCAGCATAATCCCGGAAGACAAACTGACTTCAAAGAGACTATTTTCAGGATCAATTTTGGTCAAATATATATCAGTAAACCTTTAATGACAGAATCCGATCGGGAAATCTACTCTAAATCTGCACGCTGGATGAAGAAGCAGCAACAACAAAATGTTACATGGTTTGACATTAAAGTTTTCTACATCAAAATCGACGCCTGCGGATTCGATCCTGCACCTGCCTTTTTGACGGTTCACTATACACCTCGCAGTAGCTCGACGCATCTAGAAATTAACGGGAAAATCATCCGTCCGTCTGCAAGCGTTTTTCTCACGCTAAGACGCAACAACGGTAGGGAAGAAAACCCGTCGGTGGCAACTTATGTCAGTACGGACGTCACCTGCACTAACGGCAAAGTTTGCTTTGACGTTTACGTCAGCGACGAGACTCTCATCTGCGGTACTCTAGAAAGAAAAGTATCCGTCAAAGATCACGGCACCCCGCAAATCCGTCGACAGTTGTGGACCGTAGAGTGCAGTTGCGCTCTAGATTATCCGTCAAAATGGAGCTCAGCCGAGGCGAACTTTGACAAATTCCCGTCACTAGAACTGTATGTTGCAGGTCGAGTACGCAGTTTGCCCATGAAAAGACCAATCTCCAGAAGTGCTGGTTATTACCAGAATTTGGACTCGGATGCTTCTGTTAATTTACCAGACCTCGCAGCGAGGGTTTTTCAAGACGCTGCAGTCTTGCAACAAGCCATACTAGATACACTACAAAGTATAACACATTGGAACGATACAGATAACATGGCGTTGTGGTCTAAAGCGGAAATTAACCATGGAGCGTTTATTCGATCAAGTTCTTCAGATATCATGGCCAGAAAAATTCCTCCGGCTGATAGGACACTGATTTCGAGGCAACTATACGATCAACCTGCAAGGACGGAGAGAAACATGAGAAACATGCCCGTTACCTTCGGCGAATTGCAAAAAAAAAAAATTCAGTTTCTCGCTCAGGGAGCATGCAAATCTGCGGGCCTTCGAGGGGCGTTCAAACAGGTGTATGGTTTATGTTGCAGGCTTTATTTGATCAAAATGGAGGTTGAGTGTTGCCCAGATTCCGAGGATTTTTTTCTACGGGTAAATTCCCGACGCAGTCTCCTTCACTCTGCAGTCCCGACGCTTCCAGGTGGGTGTGTGCTAAGTCACGTCGTTTGAAAGGCAAACATTTATATGTATTACAATATAACTTAATTAATTTTATTAATTAGTTTATATAAATTTATTAACTTAATTAATTAATTTAATTATATATATACATATATAATAAAAAAAACAATTATTAATTTAATTAATTAAAATCACTATTTAATTAATTAAATTAATGGAAAAAAAAAAAGGAAAGTACAAGAGAATTCTACAAAGAAAGTACTATTCAAAGACGTGTTTAGCAGATGTTGTCAGAAGTTAAGCTTTGAGGACAAAGCTTTTCGAAGAAGGAGGCAATGTTATGAATCTAATTCATAACCAAAGTAATACATATAGTTATTAATAGAATAAAATAGAATAAATGTAATTACTAAATAATCAGTTAGGATTATGTTAAGTAGTGATTAGTTAACTTAAAAGGCATGTTTAAAAGACATGCCTGTTCATGAAAAGGTACCTACATGGGTATAAAAGCGGGACCTCATTGTAATCATTCAATCATGTTATATCTTATCAATAAAATATTATTATTATAAATACCCCGTGTATTTTTATAATTAAAGCTATTTCTGCTATCAAGTCAACAAGCATACAAAGTCTTCCGCTACAGTAATCAAATCTACAGCTTCCGCTGCTACAGAGCAACATGTCATACTCTTACATGTTGCAATCAACCAATTTGGCGTATCCACATCATTCCCCCAAACAGTTTCCTAGATTCTATATTAAGATGCAAGCACACCTGTAACAAACAGAAAATAAGTTCACCATTTGAAAGATATTAACCCTAAATGTTGAAGAAGACATCGAGCCGTTTGAACCAGTTTGTTCCTGAACAAGCCAGTTCAGCTACAAATAGTCCAACCATGTTTGTCTAGAATTAAATGAGATTCGACCAAAATGTCAAGTCGGCTCACCATGTTGGCAAGCAAAGTTGACATGTTGAGTACTTGCCACAAATAGTGAGTAGTGTTACAGAGCATAGAAAAAGTTCTTTATTTTTCTAATATGTAAAGGGCTTCCCGTAAGACCATTACCAAGTGTAAAAAATAAATTTTTGAGTGCTCAAATTCATCTTGAACAAACTAGACTCAAATGATCTTGCAGAGTTTTTGAAAAGGAACGTTGTTAGCAGGTTGTACCGATTGAGATCAATTAATACTCTCCATGGTAACAAAGTGATCGCTGCCTTGTCAAACAAATTCCCCCACATACAATATCTTTTGTGATTAGTTTCTTGCCTACAAGAAAAAGATATTAAACCATATAGCTCCATGTCCAATGGGAGGGTATAAATAGATCTCACTGCTATATGCCACTCATTTCTATGGCTTGCAAAGTCCCAATGTAGGTGATTGGACACTAAATACCAAGCCTGCCAAATTTTTTAAAGGATAGTTGATCCAGAGGCCTTGAGCAACACCACCGACAGTTATATCATAGATTCCAAATGGACCTTTAATAACCCCTATAAGAGTATCATTGTAAATGAAATGTTGAACAAGAATTCACCATATGTGACCACTCATTGCCCTGACCATTGAATTGTCAACACTACTCCCTAAGCTCACACATCAATCAAACCAGGGCATTTTCCCTCCCTCAGTAAAAGTACAGATGCCTATAAAACTAGAGGAAGATCTCCTTCCCTACATTCTTCCCACACAAGAATTTTCCGTAATCATTTTCATCTTCCTACAACTAGAAGAAAGGAACAAATAATAGGAATAGAAATCATGTAGTGATTCTACCTGATAATGATAAGTTGTAGGCTTCACAATTTAGAAGCTTGCTTTCAAACTTGTTCAAAACCCATTCTGTATTTTGAGGCTCCATCAAACTTAAGCTTGAAGAAGCCTCTCCATATTCTCATTAATATAATAACCCTTTAAAGTGGGGTTTCTTGAGATCTGTCATTTAATACTGAATGGTGCATATCTTGATATTTGTCTTTCAATACTGAATGTTGCATTACCAAAAAACATTGTTAGCAACACTGCTCCATTTCGATTTTCAAGCCTCAATGCCAGACGGTATTTAACAAAAGAGCCATTTATCATTTCTTTTATGGTCAGTTGTAGGTAAACACAAGTCTCAATGTCTCATAGTTTGAGAGATGCTTCTGAGATGATTAATGTTGCAACAACAACGCTTTTACTCTGTAACATTGACTGAATTTCAATGCATTCATTGCTGGTATATGCCTTATCAATGCATACATTTTAGAGAACAAATCTAGCATCACAATTAGGCCTTTGTGCATTTATTTCGATCAATGTAAGCAAGGACCGGTTGCATATCCTTATTGATATTTGCTTCTCTCCATGCAAACCTTTAAATATATCCCATGAGCCAATCACAATTTCAAAGCATCATATTTTCAAGCCAAAAGGCATCATCACATATATATATATATATATATATATACTGCAATCCATCCTGACCCAACCAACCCCTATAATTTATTATGAACTCAAATTCAGAAAAAAAATGTTACAAGGGACAGCTTAACCGGTAGAAGTTTAATGCCTGCCATTTTGAAAATCATAACTTGTCTTTATGATTTCCATGCAATCCTCCACATACAATTTACCAATTAGTATGTCTATCATAATGTTACATAATGATTCTGAGTCCAGGCTAAAACATATTTGTACCAGATCCAAGCAGAAGGTCAAGTCCCTCCCAGAAATAGCAATCCCCTTTTATGATTATAGTTACAATCACCACAAGAACACCGCCTCTCATTGAAATGATGGCAGCAGTTGGAATCCCTCACAACAATATCTCTTAAAATAATTTTTGAGATGAACTTGATGGCAGAGTGGAAATCACCACACACTCGAAGGTTCTTAATTACCTGAATAGTTGTCCCACAGGATGTCTTAATAAGCCCAAAAGCAATGGCCAGATTCTCACTGTGGTGGCAAGGAAATTGTTCCTTATGCTCCTCTTCCACATCATTCAGTACAAATATTATGTCAGGTACATAACCCGTTGCATTCATCTCCCTAGACAATCTATACAACTCTTCAATCTATCCCTATAATATTCTCCTCTTTCAAGCATTCTAGGACATCTTCACAGGTAAGTCCAGCCTCTGGAATGTTGTTAGCTTCCAGGATCTTGAAGCATTACTCTTCTTCAAAGCCCTGGCTTTGATGATGGCAGCAGAGGTAGATACCAGTGGGCATAATAGAAAACCTATGATCAGAACCAACTTTCTCTACAATCTAGCTCTAGCTGCTAAAATTATGCAGAGGATAGTCTACAACGAAGGTTGAAATCTTTCCCATTAATTGGAAGATTGACAGAATGGAAGATTCAAAGGAACAAGGTGAGAATAGGGGAGCACTCTTAGATTGGTTGTAAAGACAATTTCAAACTGTGTAAGGAGCTAATAAGAGATCTCTATCTCTTAGGTATTTATTCCATGGAAAAAGCGGCAACAAATGATGGTAGGAATGTTTGATCTCATGGCTTGAAGTTAGCATGGGATTTGAAATTTCAAGGAGCAAAAACTGAGGAAAGGAACCATAACTTAAATTATAGTGCAATTAAACTTTTTGAACAAGATAAGATAATTTAAATGGTCAAAAAATGAGGGGTCTGACGAATATATTGCCATAGTAGAATACATGCTAAAGATGGAAGAAGAAATGATGAGGGAAAGATCCCTGTGGTGGCACTTAGTCTGAAAGTTAGAAATTCCTCTTAAAGCTAAATCTTTCTCTGGTTAACTTTCGACAACAAAATTTTAATTTTGGATAATTGCCAGAAGATAAACATGCAGGAATATGTATTTTGTGTAAGACAAGTGAGGAATCCGTGGATGACTTGTTTGTTTCCTGTTTTTGGAGCTTGCCTATGGATAGCCTGTAATATATTGATTTATTGAGAAGCACGAATAGAGTATAGTTCCAGTACAGATGGGCACAGAAATGTTTGCAATGATGAGAAAGCTGACAGGTGACTGATTGATCCCAGATCAAATCAGCGTGGCATCCCAGTGCGAATATATAAATGGGGGTGGGTATTTTTCACCTTCATTCAGTAGAATTTCCAGGAGCAATCAATCATATATTAGATTATAAAAGGATGCATTAAGTAGCCATCTGAGGTCCGAGGCTGGAGAAACCATACCATTGTCTCCTTTTCCAATTGGTTCATTGATCAAAGCATGATTTTGGAGGTGGTGCCATAGGAGAAATAAAAGGTGCAGAGGACTCTCACTAAATGTTTTTATTAAATGGGGCAGAGGACTCTCACTGAATGTTTTTATTCTTGGATTTTACAAAAATCTGTAAAAGTTTTCAGGACTTTACAGTTTTTTTGTGATTTAAGGTATTTAGTTATCTAGAAACATAAAGATCTTCCCAGATCTAGAGTTGAGACCAACACAAGTAGCCCATAAAATTAGGAATACTTGCGGTGGAAATTGATCTTCCTCGAAAGAGTAACCAGCCAAAATTCTAAAGGAAACAGTAACATAGCTACGACTAGGCCTGGGTGTTTTTTCGATGGAGCCTGTCAAGAAGTTCCAGGTTTGTGTGGGTTGGTGTCATTCTAATATTCTATTTGTGGATTGACATCGCCATTACAAGCTAAAGTTAGCATTAGTACTTGGCACAACTAACCAAACAAAAATTTATGCTATGTGGCTCCTCTAGAAAACAATGGCAGATAAGGTATAAAAAAGTTGCAAGTGTTTTGAGACTCAAAGCTGATGGTGGATTGGTCTAATAATAAGTGCACAACAGATAATTTGTTAGTTGAACCTGGGGGAGATTTGATGGTCTATCTTTTGCACATATCTTTAAATAGTTTAATACTCTGGAAAATCAGTTATTAAAAAAAGCTTTGTTACTGCAGGATGGGTCCCTTACTGAACAAGAGTTCAAGGGAGGGATATAATTATCAGCTTCTGAAAGTTTGTTGTTCTGATGTAGGGTTCCAAACCCGAAGAATTTGTTTCAGATGTCTCTATGTTGCTACTGCAGTACTTGTAGACTTTTGGCTGCATGTAGAAAGAGAATATCTAATTTTGTGAAGGCTTCCTTCAAGGAGACTAGGCAGACTGTTTATAGATAGTCATAGAATAGAATTAGGGATAGTTTTAGGACTGTTTTAAAGACTGTTATTTTTGGAGCCTGACAAGGAAGAATGATTTATATTCTAATTTCACACAATAACTTTATTAATTTCCAGACTACAAAAGTAAATCAATGGGACTAAAACAGGACATCCACTGTAACTACATAATGGAAGTGCCTACACCTCCTATAGCTACAATATCAACAACAGAAAATTAGGCCATGCCAAGCAACATAGTTTCTCTTATAGTTTGTAAAACTCTTCCCTGTGATGCCCTTGTTGCAGTTTAACTCAGGCTTTAAAAATGTATTTCGAAAGCTCCTCAGACTTCAAAAATGCATTTAGAAAGCTCAATGTTCAACCAATTTATTCAAAATTAGTCATTGATTTAACATAGTCAAGACATGTTTGAAAATTAGGGAGAATAAAAGCCGCGTAGATTGTTATTCTGAGCTGCAGATTTAAATGCTAGAAAATGAATGATTACTATTACAATTTTGTAACAAATACCTGGAGATGTAAGTAAAGCCAATGCAATCTCTTGTAACAACTTAAAAATTAAATAAGTACATCTGCAGATACTTTTGCAGAATGGCATAGCTTTTCAATAACAGGTAGTTGGGAAACTCTAAAATTGATAGATGACATGGATGTAATTGTAGATTCATGGTAGACCGTAGACAGTGATGCATGGAGGGAACTTGAAGACTTATACATTTCCATTCAAATGTAAGTCCACATCTTTGATAATACTGTTTTACGTAGCATATCCTAATCCTGACTGATGCATATTTTCTTA
Organism: Pinus albicaulis; assembly: GCA_034641835.2. Lineage (NCBI taxonomy): Eukaryota > Viridiplantae > Streptophyta > Pinopsida > Pinales > Pinaceae > Pinus > Pinus albicaulis. Next base: position 1,365,973,331 of record CM076580.1, read on the forward strand.
ATATTTTTTCAAAATTACAAAGTGAATACATAAAAACTGTTGTATTTAACATTCATAACAAAATTATGCTGTGAAGCAGGCCTGTTATTCCTTTGGTAGAAGGATTATGTTCCACTTCCACAAGTTGTTCTATCTATATTATAGTACCATACCAGACTAATAATCAGGATAGCAATTAGTAGAACTATCATTAGATAATACTAGGCCCTTGTTAATATTTAATAGATTGAGCAACATGGTAAGGTTTACATCTTACAAAACTTCATGAGCTGATAGGCAGTTTCTATTTCCTGGTATAAGCAGGCAACTTTTTGCTTTGAAGAGCTAATACTTTCTCAACCATCACATCCATTCTTTCACTTATAATATGCTGAGGTATGTGTTTCACTGGTAATTTGTCATAGCATTTGCCGAAAAAAGCTTTAATTTTCTAATCCATGAATAAGGAATCTTGGGAAAATTGAAGCTTAAGCACATTGCAAGGAAAAAATGTTCTGGAAATTGTAGATAAATATATACAAGACCTGTTAAGCAAGCATATGTACTTTATTGATTAACAATCTTAAATAGGCATCCAATCAGCTTTAAGGTAGCCAATCTCCTTAAATAGGTACACAGTAATCGAATATCTAAGGAGTATAAGAGACAGATTCAATCCTTCATAATATATCTATCAGCCTCCTTGCGTCCAACTAAACTATCAAAATGCCAACATACAGATTAAGCACTCCTTCCGAGGGCGAATATAAATACGGAATTATGTCCAGGCATCATTTCTTTGAATAAAACACAAATGAGGACTGAGAGCATATTAGAAATATGCAGAATGGATCAAAAATGTATTTGGAGCATGCCAAACAACTTTCAAACCATAAGATAGTACTTCTCGAATTTCAGGGTTCAGTACCAAAAAATGAGAGAGAAAAGATTTTCATTGCTATCACAAACACAAGCACCTGCTAATGTCAAACAAACTTTGGGTAACAATAAGTCCTCTACTCCAACTGCTTCACATGATGTTAGCAATATAAGTGAATAGTGGTTTAAACCTTTTATCAAGCAGAGTCATGAAAATTCATCTGATGTTGTCAGATATGATTCGCCTCCTCTTCATAGTAATCTCCACATGAAAGGATTGAGTCCACATCCAACGAACTATTCTGATTCTGACATATGTGAAGATGATTTACATGCCATTAAACTAATGGAAGGTGGGATGAATTTCCCTAATATGCCATAAAATTTATTTCCTGGGGTATTCATGGGTATAAAACAAGAAAATGTGAAGTACATGGATGTCATCAATGTAGCTCAAACAGTTTTTGAGTCAGATATTTATGCAACAACAGTTGTATAATTTGTTGTCTATCTTACACAAAGTGAATCTGGGAATACAAACGTGAATAAAAAAAAATCCGATAACTCAAGAGAAATTATGTCTGAAGGTGAAGACGAGCTTCAGGCATCATCTTCAGGCATCACTTTTAATGATCAAAATGAAGAGGAATATGAGTGAATGGATTGGAAGTTGTTATATTAATATCACGTCTAGAATGAATTACCATTCATTTGGCATTTAAATTTCAGGGTGAGAAATGGGGAAAATGTTGTTTCCAGTTGTAGTTCGGGCAGTTTCGAGGTCAGATGATGATAGGCCTCGTATAAATATTTTCCGGCCAACAATATCATGGGGGAATATAGTATGAAACCAATCCTCTTTTTGAGGATAATATTGAACCTCAATTGAAGAGGATAATACAGTATATATGGAAGGTGTAACCTGATTCACTATTGAATCTACTTTTAAATACTCATCTTAGTTTCTCTTATTGACGGATGTGATCGCTTGCAAATACCATTGCCGCTTAGTGCTACTGCTCTTGCTGAAAGGAGTTCTCTAGAATCTTTCATTAAGACTCTTATGTGGGGTTTTGTTCTGGTAAGCATCTTCATCCAGACATGGAACTTGGACCTATTTCCCTTTTCCCTTGGCAGGGATTTAGTTATTTTTGCTTGGGATAAGAAGCTTACCCCTTTCGTTTAAGCCAGCTTGATTGAAAGGGTTGGGTCAACTCACCTTTTAGCACACCGCACAAAACAAATTGTGTAACTCTGTTCTAGTAAGGATCTCTTAGGCTACAAATGAGCGTAAGCTTCAAGTAAGGAAAGGGAGCAAGGGGAGTTGTGCAACGATGGTGAACTAGGGTTTTCTAGGTCTTAAGGTTTTTTCTATCTCTGACATGTTGTAAGGACTCATTGCGTCCTTCGAGTAGCTACAGGACTGTCACGTCGGTGTTTTCTACCAGAGCTCTCGATGTCTGAACCATTGGGGGAGGCCACAATGGCCCCCCTCCCATCCTTGTCTCCTTTCGCAGCGACGGAAGCTGCAACTAAACCTCCTGAGGTACCCTCTACATCGGTTCACGTGAACCCTCAGGATGTTCTGCCTCCTACTTAGCAAGCGATGGATGGGCTAAAGGAGAATGCTTCGGTTTCCTCCACCTGTATTCCCAAGGCGGTCAAGCGGCCCAAGATTCTCTTACCTACGCACTGGATTAATGCTAAAATCCAATATATAAGGGACCATGCCCTAATTGGAAAATTTATTGGCTTCTGGCCCACAGAGAAAGCCCTTCGAGGTTGGATAGCGGCCAAATGGAAACCAAAGGGGCACATCGACCTCCAACTGGAGTCTAAGGGCTTCTTCAACATTATCTTTACTTGCTTGGAAGATAAAAATAGGGTAATGGATGGTGGGCCTTACTTCTTCAACTCTGTTGGGCTTTATCTCTGGAACTGGGTGGAATGTTTTAACCCTGATAAAGAATATTTCAGTTGGGCCCCTGTTTGGGTAAGACTCTACTCTCTCCCCCAGGATTATTGGGATGAACACACATTGAAGGATGTAGGAAATAGCCTAGGCGAGTTCATTAAGATTGCTGATGAAACAAGAATCAACAAAGATACGGCCTATGCCAGGATCTGTGTGTATATTCATATCACGAAGACGCTACCCGACTCTATAAGTCTATTGCATGATGACTTTGAATGGATTCAGACCATAGATTATGAACATGTGCCTTTCTGTTGTAATATCCCGAATGGGAAATAGACAGCAATACACGCATACAACTATATAGAAAAATATCGGAAATAGAACATAAAGCAGATACACATAAAATGCCGGGAATGCTAAGCCATTTTATTAATCTGAGAATATAAATGGGTACAATGGATAATCAGAATAATAGCACCTATCCTTGCACAAGGCAAGCGAAGAACCCTCTCAGAAAACAGGAAATGGCTGCTATAGAAACTGCGTCCCAGCTGCTGGAAGAAACTGCCGTAAACTGCTGCTGCTGGAAATGAACTGGAACTAGGGGCTGATCCCCTTGCCGGAATGAGCTGAAAATCTGCAGAACACCTGAACTCACCACCCCGAACAAAACCCAGAAGCCATGTAGAAAATGGTCAGCCTCCGAAAATCACCTCCGGAACCCTCCTCAAGGAAAAACGTTGTCTCTCCAAGCCCAGCGAGGAAGCCAAATGATATATGCTGAAATAGGGCCACAAACTCCCCGGAAAATCTCCCACTGACGAAGACTGAACCTCCACACCGAATCTCACTGAATCTCCTGCAGGAAAGCCCGCAATCAGACACCTCCTCCAAGAACTGCGTCCTCTCTCCCAGGGACTGCGCAGTCACCAAAAGAAGCCCAGCTCCTCCACAAAACAACAACCAAATCTCCCGCGAAAGACTGAAGGAAAAACCTTGCCCGAGCAGGCACTCGAAGTCCCCCGAGGCTAAGGGCGAGATCTCCGACCGGAGACACTCAATCGCACTAAACAGTGCTGCAGACAGGCTAAACAGCCAGCGTGCTCAAGAAGACAGAAGTCTAGCTCAATATCATCAACATCAATAATGCCCCAAATGATGAGGCTCCTCCACCTTTTATAGCATTGGTTTCCCTCCAAAACCAGCGTAGTCTCTCTCTCCTCCACGTGGTGTGTGGCCCCCCTTGGCTCCCCCCTTAAGTTACAACGTTGCATCTACTAGGGAAACACTTTATTTTATTTAAGTGAGTTAGACCCCTTTTCTCACTTTTATTTATTAATAAAATATAGTCGGCAAAACTATACAAATATCAAATATTCCAATTAGCGGTGCTAATTAGGAATATTACAGTCTCCCCCGGCAAAATGTTGTTTGTCCTCAAGCAACTGAAGTGATGGATGCTGCAAAATCTTTTCATTCTCCCAAGTGGCATCCTCATCCACCAAAAATTGCTTGTGCTCAAGCAACGCTTGAACAAGCCTACTCTCTAGCTGATGCTGCCCACCGATACTGCAAAATGTGCCTGGGTCCCACTGAAACCTCTCTGTCTCCTGCATCACCCTGATACGAAGAGATATCTCAATGCCAGGATCCCAAACTGGCCTCTCACAGTACCAGTCAACCAATAATCCTCCCGGATCCCATCGCCACCATGGCCAATAATCGCCCATGTCCCACGGCTCGGACTGTGCACTGCCTCTGGCTATGACTAATGCTCTAAGAGGTGAAGACCACCAATAAGCATTAATGCTCCCGGGCTCCTGCTGCGTTGTACCTGTAGCTTCATATGCTACCCCTCCAACTGCATACCAACTCATCACCTCTCTCCAATCCAAGTCATGACTCAATCCCATGCTGATCCTGCTCTCCTGAAATCGGGAAGGAGTCCTGAAGTAACGACAACTGGTGCCCTCCTGTCGACTGGGATTTGTAACATCTACTATGTCCAAGGGCCCCTGCTCCACTGTGCTCCCTACGAAGAATTTCGTACCATCAAGAGGGTACCAACTCATGATCTCCCGCCAGTCCATCTTGGAGGAAGCATCTGATGTAGCAACAACAACTGCATGTGGAACATGCCTGGAAGGTTGCCGCCAACCCGTAATCATCTCCCACTACCAAACTATCACATCTACCTCCAACATCTCCAGAGGATATGGATCTGTAGCTGCTGTCACGGTACTCGGTGTCTGTGCATCTGACTGTTCCACCTCAAAGGATGACCCCAATGCTAGCCACATCTCCATCATAGGCTCAATGTGGGCACCCATCTGGACCTCACCCACGGAAATGTCATGCCTGATGTCCATAGTATCCTCCTCTGCTGACTCAGGCTCCATCATGTGCTGCTCTAGCTGAAGCGCCACAAGTGACTCATCACCCAGAGTAGCTCCTATACAGTCCCCTGACTGCTCACCCTGCACACTGTAATACGGCTGCAATCTACTGTCATCATGCCTGCATGACTGCTCTTGCTCCACAGAAGCAACCTCAACTGATCCTATGGACTCATATGAAAGAGAGTCCTCACCCTGGCATACTGAAGGAATGCCCTCCTGTTCTACCTCCGCCACCTCATTTGCATTGAATATGCCATCCACCCTCTCGATGAAGTGTCGATACAATGTCTGGAGTCCAGACGCATGCTGGGATGCTACCTTTGCTGAACCCAATATCCTCTGCTCATGCATGATCTCAACATGCCCTGAGGGAAAAATGATGCATGTCTCCCTCATGACCTGCTCCCCAAGCGTAGGCTCGGCAATGACTAATGTGCCACCACTGCAGAGGATCATCTCATCCCCTAAACTGTGGCTGTCAACTAGCGTACTGACCCAGTGCCACTGCTGAGAAGTCTCTCGCCTAGTGTGCTGAGGGCCATCCAAATATCTTGGGTGTGCCTCACGGACCCTGCTGCTCATGCCCAAAGTGCCAAAGGACAACAACAAAATCGGTTGTGCCCATGAGTGATGTAGAAGAGTGTCGGATGTGTGAGTCCCCACAGATACCATCAAGTATCGCTCCTCTGTCTCCTCATCGATCCTGGGTGAAATACTCCCAAAGGTAAGCCCAGTGTCCTTGTCTGTGAGTCTCCCTGGATGCAATACTCTAAGACCCTGCTGTGCCGCGCCGTACGCCCTCGCAAGCCACCGGTCATCCATGTACTCCTCAACATGCCACTGCACACTAAGGCATACCCCTGAATACTGTTGGATACCCCATGCTACTGCTGTACCACCCTGTACCGTCTCGTGCCCTGACTGCGTCCAGGAATCTGTCACTCCCCGCGTGCTCTCAATGTGATGTAGGGCACTCCTACTCCACAATGCAGTCCCACACACTACGGTACACCACCATGTAGCTCCATGTCCACCGGTAGTCCACTGATCACTGCTAGAGGCTCCCACACATCCATGGATGTGATGTCCTAGAGTTGTGCCTCTACATATCGGACTACCACCAATCGGTATCGTCATGTCCACTGTCGCATCACTATATCCGCCGACAAATGGATCATCACTGCAAATCCTCCTCGAGGGGTCCGAGAAGTGAATCTCCCTATGGGTCAGTAGTGTTACCACCACTACTCGGCTCCGCTGCGTCCTCTGTGCCCCATACAAGGCGCCATCTAGTGGCCTGCCAATGCCACTTCCTTCGACAAACTCCTGCCAAGGTATGTTGACCACCCCGTGATCCCGTGTACGAGTGTCATACCAAAACAACCTAGGGAGTCTGCCCATAAACTGGTTGGCCACTAGAGCTGACCCAAACTCCCCTAAGGGATGCACATGCTCTACTGCTTGGTCAACTGTACCCTCCAAGACACAGGCAACCAACCTGCCTAGGAAATGATAGGTGATCCCACCTGGATCCCAATGCCAATCTGGGGTTCCTGTAATCCCCATGCATAGAAACTCCTGCTGAGCTACACTCGGATCCATCACCATCTCCATAGCCCGCTCCACCGAGTACCAACTCAAAATCTCTCTCCATCCAACCTCAACATGTGGATGTTGTACCCTGTGCAACTCTGATCGTCTCATACCGCTATCCAAGTCAACATATGAGAAATGACTAGGTGGCTCTGCCTCTCTCTCTCCAATGGGAAGAGATGACCCAACAACACTGCTAGTCCCATCCATGCATACCTGAAGGGGAATGATATGACGCTGCAATGTGCCCTCGGATTGTACCATCAGGGAATCCAGTTGTTCCCCAATGCGAGCCAACTTGGCAGCCGACTCGGCACAAGCCACTCTCATGCCCTCCAGCTCCATGTCCTGCAACAAAATGGCCTCCCGAACTGATGTGGCCTTCCCTTTCAAAACTCGAAGGTCCGCTCGAAGCCGACGATACCGCTGCCTGCGACCATCATCCGATACCTCTGTATCTCCTAGTGCCTCATCGAATGGGGATACATCTCCTGACACTGCACCCATATGTGTGCTGCTACCACCCGAAGATTCGGACGCGACTCCGGTCATCAACTCAATGGATGGCTCTACTGGGGTAGGCTCTACCTTCTCCACTACCACATCAACCGACCCAGCCGAGGAGGTCTCCAATGAGGGTGAATCCTGTGTCACACTAGGTGTAACCTCGGACTCCCTGCAACCCTGTGTTCCCTCATCCTCCAAGTGCGAGGTGACCATTTTAATGGTTTCCCTCTCCGATACTCGGTCAAGCTGGAAAGAGGTATCCAACTTGTCCACCCAAGCTTTTTCTGAGCGCCTGGATGACCCGTCAAATGTCGGTAGATGGAATCTATCCACTGTGCGCTGTAAGCCCCCATCATGTGAGTGCCTGTTCCCTCTGTGAAGGTTGTGAGGTCTACTATCACGCCGGAGCTGAACATAATCTCTAAATGAGATAAGATCTCTGATCGCCGGCCCACGTGCCAGGTACTCTGCAATGTAGGCGTCCATCTGGCCAGGGTCAGTCTCCGGCTCCCGCTGTGCTCCTGCCCCTATGTCTTCATCCAGAAAAGCCAGAAAAGTGGGCATGGTAGGACGTGTGGGTGTATGTGATGCCATATGCTGAGTGGCATCATGCTCCGGCAAATGGTGGGATGTGCCTGATCCCTCACCAATCTGAAAACCCCTTGGGGTTTCCCACTGCCTATCTAGCAGTGAGTCTCTGTGACACATCCTGCATGTGTTGGAGCGCCTCTCTAAATCTCCTCTCATCATCAACACCTGCCATCGGCTCTTTCTGCTATGTGTCTACAGGCTCCTCAGAAACTGCACGGCTGCTGCAAAACCATACTGCTGCTTAACTCCGACGTCCGATTTACCCACTGGAAACTGCTCAGAAAATTCTAGGAATTTGGGAAGGTGATCCTTGCCCAAAACCCAGAAAAACCCAGAAAACGTTTCTTCTAATTCCAACCTTCAAAATTTGACCCTTTATATTTTGGCCCTTTTCCCAATTTCGTTTTTGGTACTGCAACTGCTATTGCTCTCCAAAATTCCAGCAAACCTCTGTATGATCTCTTTCCCGATGTCATAGACCACAGGCTGAGCCAGAATTATGCTCTGATACCACTGTAATATCCCGAATGGGAAATAGACAGCAATACACGCATACAACTATATAGAAAAATATCGGAAATAGAACATAAAGCAGATACACATAAAATGCCAGGAATGCTAAGCCATTTTATTAATCTGAGAATATAAATGGGTACAATGGATAATCAGAATAATAGCACCTATCCTTGCACAAGGCAAGCGAAGAACCCTCTCAGAAAACAGGAAATGGCTGCTATAGAAACTGCGTCCCAGCTGCTGGGAGAAACTGCCGTAAACTGCTGCTGCTGGAAATGAACTGGAACTAGGGGCTGATCCCCTTGCCGGAATGAGCTGAAAATCTGCAGAACACCTGAACTCACCACCCCGGACAAAACCCAGAAACCATGTAGAAAATGGTCAGCCTCCGAAAATCACCTTCGGAACCCTCCTCAAGGAAAAACGCTGTCTCTCCAAGCCCAGCGCAGAAGCCAAATGATATATGCTGAAATAGGGCCACAAACTCCCCGGAAAATCTCCCACTGATGAAGACTGAACCTCCACACCGAATCTCACTGAATCTCCTGCAGGAAACCCCGCAATAGAACACCTCCTCCAAGAACTGCATCCTCTCTCCCAGGCACTGCGCAGTCACCAAAAGGAACCCAGCTCCTCCGCAAAACAACAACCAAATCTCCCACAAAACACTGAAGGAAAAAAACCTTGCCCGAGCGGGCACTCGAAGTCCCCCCGGGCTAAGGGCGAGATCTCCGACCGGAGACACTCAATCGCACTAAACAGTGCTGCAGACAGGCTAAACAGCCAGCGTGCTCAAGAAGACAGAAGTCTAGCTCAATATCATCAACATCAATAATGCCCCAAATGAGGAGGCTCCTCCCCCTGTTATAGCATTGGTTTCCCTCCAAAACCAACGTCCTCTCTCTCATTGGCTCCTCCACGTGGTGTGTGGCCCCCCTTGGCTCCCCCCTTAAGTTACAACGTTGCATCTACTAGGGAAACACTTTATTTTATTTAAGTGAGTTAGACCCCTTTTCTCACTTTTATTTATTAATAAACTATAGTCCGCAAAACTATACAAAAATCAAATATTCCAATTAGCGGTGCTAATTAGGAATATTACATCTGTTGCCGTCGATGTCACAACCATGGGCATCTCTTCAAAGATTTCCCTCTAAATCAAAGTTCGAAGGATCCAAAAAGCTCTGATTCAAAGGATGTTGAGGGGTTTACCAAGGTTACAGGGAGACGACCACAATCCAAGAAGACTAATGGAGCCCCAGCCCAACAGCTACCAAAGACAAACAACAGTTTTGATGCTCTTGCTTCTCTTGCTTCTAACGCTCCGTCTTCGTCGACACTGATGGAACCTCCCTCCAAGAAACCCAATGCGGTCCTTCAGAAAGAAAGTCCATAGATCGTTTCTAATGCTCCAGCTACTTCTTTGCCCACGGTATCCCATGAGAAGCCCAAAGATACAGTGCATATGCAATAGAATAACACTGTGGATGTGGATTCTAATGAGATATTGAAGAACAAGGAGAAGCATACTGTAGCAGAGATGGAAGCCCCTATGGAGGAGGAACCAGAAAGCATTGATTATAGGGATCTGGATATTCTCAGTTTAGAAGATGCATGTCATCACAAGGATTTTACCTATGTTCTGCAACGGCAACTCCAATGTTTGGATGAGGTCCTCACAAGAGCTCAGCATCTCCCAACTTTCGGAATCCAAGAAGGGCTAAGCCAAGACGATGGGAAAAAAATTGTTAAAGAAACCAAGAAAAGAGGGCATCGCACAGATTTACAGAGACTTGTCGTTCTGGGAAGAGAACTAGTCGCATCAGGGTTATACCCAACATTGACTAGGTTCTACTCTATCCAACCCCCTAGTTCTTAATGACGATCATCTCCTAGAATATTTGAGGGCTCAACAGCCCCTCCAAGCATCGTCTTATTAAAAAAAGGTTAGATGGAGATAAACCCCCTATATCCTTTATGCAGGAGACAAAATGTACCAGTTCCTCCCTGGATACTATTATGACTCGCCTATGGAATGGTTGTAGAACTATTGCGGTTGATGCCAATCAATGTGGAAAAAGTCGAAGTCGGGATTAAATCGACAAGGGTCCAAAAGTTGAAAAACTCGATAAAGTCGGGAGTTTTTTGAAAAAGTCGGCTAAACTAAAAAAACACAAAAATATTCATTTTTGACAAATATCCAGATTTAAAAAATAAATAAATTAAAAATTAAAAAATTATTAAAGAAACTATCTCACTCGAGATTTTTTCGAAAAAGTCGGCAAAAAGTCGGGACTTTGAGGATAAAATCGCGACTTTTTCAGGGATGAAAAAGTCGGCCGATAAAGTCGACTCCGGGAAAAATTCGAGATTTTTTCAAAAAGTCGGGACTTTTTGCAGGTTTTTTCCACACTGATGCCAATGGGGCCTCTGGTAGATTAGCAATAATCTGGAATCCACATTTAATCCATCTGTATGAGTTTCCAGCTTATCGAAACTTTATCCAAGCTTCTTTTCATCTTCTGGGCACGAACACTAGAGTGAATATTACAAATGTCTATTCGTCTCAACAAATATTGAATAAAATCCAACTTTTGGATTCACTGGAGTCCCTCAAACCCACCCTCAGTCATCCTTTTTGGCTTCTAGGAGGAGATTTCAATATGATCACGAATCTTGAGGAAAACAAGGGAGGCAGAGGTCGTTTAGATATGGACAGTCTCATATTTAAAGATTTCATCCTAAACAACAATATTATGGATCTACAAATTACTAATGGCATTTATACCTGGAACAACAAGCGAGGCGACCATCAGCAAATCTCTTCAAGATTAGATAGATTCCTTATTTCAAATAACTTCTCTCGCTTTGGAGGGGATATTGCAAGTACCATTTTCCCTGCTGCGAGATCGAACCACTGGCCTATTCAACTTCACTGGACTCGTCCAGTCTCCTCTCAGGGGAGGCCCTTCAGATTTGAACAATTCTGGTTCACCTACCCTAGCTTTAAAGATCTAGTCAATACTTGGTGGACAAGCTTTGCCCCCTGTAATACCACAAAAATGCATCAATTCCAAATAAAGCTCAAAGCTCTTAAAACGAAACTTAAGGAATGGAATGAGCATGTGTTTGGGAACATCAATCAGAAAGGAAAAGATCTAGCTCTGAACATGTCAAATCTTCAACAGAAATTATTGAGGAAGGTAGGTCAGAGGAAACGGATGTCCTTGAAGCTCGCCTCACTCAACTTTTGGCAGAAAATCAGCATCCAGAAGAAATTTTGTGGAGGCAGAAATCTCATATAAATTGGCTCAAGGAAGGTGAACGTAATACCAAAATTCTTCCACAAATCTACCATTCAGCACCGTATGCACAACCGAATTTCTGTGTTAAAGGACAGTGATGGAAATCGGTTGGAGACGCATGAGGAGATAGAGGAAGAAGTTATAACATTCTTTAAGGATACTCTCAAGGAGCTCAATCTTTCCAGAGAAGATGCCATCGACCAAATCACTCAGCATATCCCAAGAATCATCTCGGAGGAGCACAAACAAGTTCTTCTTCGCCCTAACACCCTCCTCGAGGTTGAATTTGCAGTTTTTCAACTGCAATATGGTAAGGCATTGGGGCTGGATGGTTTCACTTCTAATTTCTTCCACCAATTCTAGAACATGATCAAGCTAGAGATATGGGAAATTGTGGAGGAATATCGCAATACTAAATGGATTCTCCTGGCTCTCAATGCTACTTTCCTTTCCCAGGCTCCAAAGGAAGATAATGCGTCCTCTCCAAGTATAGACCTATCGCCCTTTGCAATGTAATATACAAAATCATTTCAAAAATCATTGCTAATAGGCGCAAACTTCTTCTTTCCCTCCTTATCTCGCCTGAACAAACCGGCTATGTGGAAGGAAGACAAATTTGGATGGAATTCTCCTCACCACGAGATAATTCACTCTTTAAAGATCACAAAGAAACCTGGAATGCTCCTAAAGCTAGACTTATCTAAAGCCTTTAACAAGCTTAGCTGGCAATATATTAGGAAGGTTCTTTGAGCTTTTGGCTTCGGAGAACCCTAGATAAGATGGATTATGTCTCTTATATCTTCTACCTTCTTCTCCATCCCAGTTAATGGCTACCCTTCGAAAACTTTTATGCCCATCAGAGACATTAGGCAAGGGGATCCTTTATCCCCCTTCCTCTTTGTCATCATGGCGGAGGGTCTTGGTCGTTCTTTGAAAGCAGTTGCGCATCCTACTTCCCTCAAAGGTATTTCCTTGCATAATGAAGAGCCTCATACTCACCAACAATTTGTGGATGATAATATGCTCATGGGATACCCTTCAATCCAAGAAGCTCGCTCTTTCAATTCTATTCTGCACGCGTTCTCCATTGCCTCTGGTACTACAATTAATGTTGGTAAATCCCAGATCTTTTTCAACACGCCAGCTTTAACTCAAAGGAACATTTCTCGTATTTTGGGTTTCTCTATTGCCTCTCTTCCCTCCAAATATTTTGGAGCTCCCCTGACTGATTCTACCATCAAGCGTTCTTCCTAGAAATAATTGCTTGACAAAACTGATCAACGGCTCAGCTCCTGGAATTATCGCTCTTTGAATATGGCAGGTCGTATTGTGCTAATCAAATCTGTTTCACAGTCGATGACCCTCTATCTTTTCTCTGGTCTAGCTGCTCTGAAATGGGTCTTAAAAGCTATGAGGAATCTGCAAATAAATTTCCTCTGGGGAGGTAACAGAGGGAAGAGGAAATGGGCGTTAGTTGAATGGACTGATGTTTGCACTACCAAATCTCAAATAGGATTGGGGCTCAAGAATCCGGAAGTCAACAATGAAATTATGAATGCTCGCCTTTGGTGGAATTGGGTATCTAATAAGAACTAGCCTTGGGCTAAATTTTGGACCTCAAAGTATGCGCATGACTGGAATCCTAATGATTTGATTCGCTATGATCTGAACCATGGGGGCTCACATATTTGGAATTTTGCTCGGCAACAGAAGCATCTCATACAACTTCACAATTTCTGGGAAATTCGTAATGGGAAGTCGGTGAGATTTTGGGAAGATTCCTGGCAACAATTGCCCAGTCTCGCAAAACCTCTTCAATTTGCCTTCTTGGAGAAATGTGTTGCAACAGAGAGCTCACAATATTGTCAATCATTTATGGGTTCAGATGCCCCCTCTAAATTACCAGAATTGGAGTCACCCCAACTCCTGGCTCTCAGACTGGGGTATGGAAAATCCTTCGGCTGCATGGGAGGAACTGACGAAACGAAGAATAAAGGTTCAAGAGGACTCTGATATCATCAGATGGGGATACATGCCTAAAGGTTCCTTCTCTACAGCAGAGGCCTATACTATCTTCTCTAGGTCGAATCAGACAACTCTTTACCTCATATGGATCAATATCTGGAAGGCCAATCTTTGGCCCAAAGTGACTTCCTTCCTATGGCTCCTCGGCAAAAAAAAAATCTCACTTGGGACAATCTCATTAAGAGGGGATTCATATGGCCTCACGTTGCCCTCTCTGTCAGTTCGCACCAGAATCTATTGACCATTTGTTGGATAATTGCCCTTTTTCCAGTTTTATGTGGGATCGAGTCACTAGCCTATGTAGAAGATCATATCGTTCTCACGGGAACATTGTTGGTACAATTCGGAACTAGAAGGTTGACCCCTTCTCCAGCAAAATCAATAATAGACTTTGGAAGATCATTCTAGGGTTTCTTGTCTGGTACATTTGGAAGGAACAAAATCATAGAATCTTTAAGGATCGTAGTAGCTCGGTGGAGGTGGTTTGGGTTAAATTTCGTCACCACATCCAGGAAACTTTATCTCTTCTCTAATGGACGGATTCTGATCTCCCAACCTCTACTGCTGAAAAACACATTTGGAATAATTGGGATTTGAGTATCTAGAAGCTCAATATGGCTCCTTCAACGAGAAATGGAAACGTTCACAGCCCTGATTCCTGGGAGGCACCTCCGTCGGGCAATTTCAAACTCAATTTTGATGGGGCTTCAAAAGGCAACCCAGGGGAAGCAGGTTTTGGAGGGGTTTTTAGGGACTCTCATGGGAAGATTCTCCATATTTATTTTGGTGACATAGGTTGGGATAGCAACAACGCAACGGAGCTCGAAGGTCCTTCATGGTATCCATATTGCCAAAGATCTTAATCTCTTTCCTCTCCGGGTGGAAGGAGACTCAAGGGTCGTCATTAATATGGCTATTCTCATTCTTCATTGCTCCAATATGTCCAAGGTGTCCACCAATTGGAGCCTTGGTGCCGGTCTTAGAATGTTGGCTAATGAGTTAAGAGATATCAATGCTACAACCTTTCTTCATGTTCGCAGGAAGGCTAATGCTCTAGCAGATTACTTGGCCAATAAAGGGGTAACCTCGGATCTCAGTTTGCATCTCTTCCCTTATGAAAACATTAATGGCGATGATCTGTATTCTTCTTGCACTTAAGTGGCTCATCAAGACCTGCAACCCCTGGATGTGGATGCTTCAATGCATTAATAGAGGTCTCTTAATGCCCTTGCCCTTCATGGTTTTGACGGCGGGGAATAGGAGGAGGCAGGTGGCACGACTGCAGCACAAGTACCTCCTCTCCTATAATATTCCTTAGCACGATTGCGTTAACCCTCCTCATCTTTCGAGGTACGAGCATTCATTACTCACCACTCTCATCATTATGAACAGGCTTGTTCTCCATCAGCATCTTCCTTTGCGTTGGATGTGTGTGAGAATTTGCGGAGAGTTAGTTCGATTACATCCCTGGTCTGAGTTTGTGTTGCATTGTGTTCTCTAGTTTGAGTCCGCCATGCCGAGACAACGTATGATTTCAAGGCGGGGGGTTGGTCATGGTTCTAGTGGTGGTCGTGATGGTCGTGGGAAGAAAGCAATTGAGATCTCCATGGGGAACTTCACGAAGGACATCTCATGCCATATCCGGCAAGTGACAGATGATCTGGAGGCTCAAGGTATTGACCAAGATATTTCTTTGGAGGGTTGTTACTGGCATGCTAAAACCTTCTAGCGCGTGCGTTATGGGCAGAACAACGTCAACAAAAGGTTGTGTTCCTTTTTTCTCCATGCCAGTCACTCCCTGGTCCAATCAAGGCATGCCATTGACATTCTAGCCAGCAATGCTGCAGTAGCCTTTCCAATTGGCAGTCGTCTGGATTCTCTGAGCTCGACTCTCCCTGCTAAGCTTCTCCCTCCCGCGACGAAGGTGGACGAGCTTTTGTCTAAGTGTAACAAGCTCAAGAGGAAAGCTCTAAAGATCTTGGAAGCCCGGAAGACTACTCGACCTGCTCCGAGGCTTCCACTGTGAAAAGGTAAGGTTCTTCCGGTTCATTTGTCGTCCTCCTCCAGCGAACCTGAGGACTCTCTTTAAGGCGGTTGTCTGATCATTAATGAACAGTCGTATGGGGATTTTCATGCGGAAGTGTCTACCCGGAATTCCGGTGGGGAAATTGACACGTCTAAGAAGTCAACCAGGAAAGCCATACGGCTAAATGCACCCTCCTCGTCGAAAGTTATTGTTGCCGACCTCCCGACCCTGAATGTTGGTGTGGAAGAACTCCAGGACTTTAATGAAATCTCGAATGCTGAGCAGATTTTCAAGCCATAAGTTCTGCTTCTTCAGGTTTTTGTCGTTTTATGCTATAGCTGTGAGCAATCTTTATATTTGCGTTTATAGGGATATTTCGATATGCCTTAGAGGCCCCGTTTTCTCTTCTTTTTTGTCTGTCAGCTGGTTTCCCAGTTTTGGGCAGCATTTACATGGACAGGTTATGATTTTGGGTTGCTGATTTCCCAGTTTTGGGCAGCATTTACATGAACAGGTTATGATTTTGGGTTGCTGGTTTCCCCGTAGTGGGCAGCAATCCAACAGTATGCTTATGATGGGACATCGAACAGGGATTGGCTAGTTCCTCCAGGCCACCCTGTTCGATCTAAATTGTATCACTATTTTTGTACTATATGTGTTTACTATTAATAGAAGTAGTCTTAATTACAAAAAATAAAATAAAAAAGGGATCTCTTAGGCTACATAGAACTGGAAAATCAAACAACTATAGCACTTATTGTTGTCTAAGCTGGCCCATTCACCGTCATGTGTATGAAAAGTTTATCAACAGAAAAAAAGAAATAAAACATATATAAAATGCAGTTTCAAGAGTTCCCAAACCATATTAAGTAGAGATGTTTTCTTCTAATAGCATCCAATTCCCATTAAACATGGTATCAACATGATGATTCTGAGCCTTAATTCTCTATGTAATCCATTTCCCTCATCCCATTACTTCTATAAACATCACCATTACCACTACAAATGCACTCACAATGTAAGTCTCCAACATATATGTATATAGATAAAAGATATGCTCAAGCAAAGCAAAGTCATACCTGGATTTCTTCTTGCGAGCTATTTGGTGGGTAGCAAAGAACTGAACCTACAGAACCTTTTGGTGGTCAGGGGACATGATGCAAATTGTGTGAACGCGGACTAGGACTGCAAGCATCCTCCAGTACCCCTTCTTCTAAATAACCATAACAATTGCGGCGAAGCCTGCCTTTTAAGGGATCCATCAGTTGTAGCTTCTCCTTGAAAAGGAACAAAAACATGCATTACAGATGACAGGACAACCATTTGACCTCTTTTCTTCATTTCTTCTTCATTATTAGAAATATGTTGCAGGTTTAAAAATTGGTTTTCCTGCTCAGATAAAATAACAAAATGATTGTCTTCCCATTAAAATATGACTAATATAGATCACACAGATAGTCATGTTTTAAACACAATTTCACAATTTCTAATCACATGATGCCACGAAATAAAGTGCAAACTTATTCTGATATGACTTGCTACAGAAGCATGCTACAACTAATATAAAATTAACAGAAACATAGTCAAAGATGAAATTTACATGTCGGAGTCCACATCCATTTCCTCAGCATCTGATTTCTTTGCTTTGGGAGTCTCGGAAGCCTGGGTCCAGTCCAATATGAGGCCCTTTTTGGGTCTCTGGCATTTTTAGGGACGAATGGATCATCACAATCTGTGCCAGATCATCTGGGTGGTGACCTTGTATGGTCTTAGGACATTTAATTTCCTTACATTTTGTTCACTGATTTGGGGTCGGTAAATCACATGTCGTCTTCAACAATGCTCATGCCTTCGGCTTCATCTTCCTCCAGGGAATCTTGAACATACAGTCCAGCCTCCTGAGCACCTCATTGAGCTCGTCTAGAAGTATTTTCAAGTTGTGAAGAGACATGGAATTGGGGATGGCCATCGCCCTGAGTGTGGGGAAATTTGTGCGGATTTCCTCCTTAAAATGAAATCGCTACAATTGAGGCACAATGAATCCAATTTCTTAAATTCAAAAAGAAATGATTTCTTAAATTCAACCAAAAATGTATCGGATCAGATATAACAGTGCATAGCTGCACTCTTCCTCCCCTTCCCCTCGACAACTACTACAATGCGAGGGAAATAAACGAGGGAAATGAAAATGTTTTATATTTGAAAGCCTTAGATTCAGTGAAACGTGAATGGAACTTCAACTAAATGTGTATGTGGCTTTCAATTCTATTGAAAGAAATGTGATGTTTTTTGTTTTTTTCAATAAATAATTATTATTAGTTACTAAAAATAATTTGTAATCTTGTGAAAATTGTTGGGTTTATAAAACATTATAATTATTATTAATCTATAAAGTTTATTAGGTTTTCTATGTCATAAAATATTATTTAGGGGATTTAGGTTAATTTTTCAATCTAACCATGTGACATTAAAGATAAATAATAGTGACATCAAAATAAATTGTGTATGATTAAAAAGTGGAGGTAAGTAGTAATGTCATAGCATTGATGATAATTTCCAATGAAATGTTTGGTTTGATAAGGATAACTAGTTTCTGGAGATTTTCCATGATGTTCAACAAGGGAAAAGTGATAATTTGGCTCTCACATGCTTTAGAAAATTGATATCTCTTTGTCCATAAATATCAGAGGTGGAAAAATATACTAGGCTCTAGAGCTAAGCTTGCTCTTTGTCTGTCGAGCTTGTAAGGCAAGAAAAATTTGCATATAAGTATAGTCCCAAGTGGTTGATGAATTGACCTTTAAATGTAGTTGGAGGGAAATCTGGGTCTCTCTTCCCCGTCACTCCTTTCAATCACCATTTTGTTTTTTTGCGCAACAAATAAATGAAAAGCTCCATCACCCCCTCCCTCTATTTTATGTTCAATCTTATTTTTATGGTCTAATATTTCTATTATTCACTCTTTTTTCATGATTTGCCGCTCTTTTTTATTCTCAATCTTAAAAAATAATAATAAGTATATATTTCAATAGCAGGTTTCTAAAATTCATTATTTATTTTCTTAATACTCCATGTTAATTATGTTTGAATGCTTTGAAAAAAAAAATCATTTAAAATTTATTTAAGTTAAAAAAAAAAAAAAAGTATAGTAGTAATTGTAATAACCCTGCTCCCAGAGTTCTAAAATTTGTACCTATTTGAACTTCTGTTTAAGTAAAACAGATCTAATAAGACATCGTAATGGTATAAATTGAAATTTCAGCTTGCATAATTAATCTATACGTAGAAGAATACCTAAAAATCAGCACAAACTTACGAATCCTGAAGCGGCTGAAGATTAGCTGGTGATGTCGTGAACAGAACAGATTACTGGGACAATCGAATCCTCCCAGCCAAATCCGGGACTAATCCCAGACCCAGAGGATGTCTCCTCTGCCCCCATGCCCAGATTTCCAAGAACAAGAGACTCCTCCCCAAACACTGCAAGCCGGCATTTTCTTCTCACTTCAGCAGAAATCATTTCTTTTCCTCCAAAACATCCCCCCCTTCTCCTCCATATCACCTCCTTTAAATAATCTCCCTCCACCGCCTCTTACTTCCCGAGGTCTTATCCTTATTAATGGTGATATTTTATGTATTTATGGTGGTATTATGTTTGGATAGGAATATAATCTAAACAATCTTCCTCCACCGCCTCTAACCTCCCGAGGCCTTATCCAACCTTATGTTCACATTAAATGTTGTTATGGTGGGTGATCCACATTAATGTGAGTACGTATATACATTTATAAAGGTGGGATTTTATTTAAGTACTTTTTAATATAAATCTTTAATATTGCATACTCATTTTTAACTTAAAGATTTTAACTTTATTATTTCATTTCTTTTATTACCTTGTTTCATAAAATTTTATACTTAGTTGAATTTAATATGAAATCTGAAATCTTAATATTAAGTTCCCAATCTATGAATTCTTGATATTAGTAGGTAGGTGTACTAGTGCGATGTGGGCGGTATAGGCAAGTGTAGCTATCAAATGCCTATATCGTTCACATGCTAATATCGTTTTGTATATACTTGGGAATGGGTCGTTACAGTAGTATTCTTTTATAAAAATTATATTTAAGTTTAAAATAAAATAAAAAGTCTTAATATTTCTTTATAAAAATTATATTTGTATTAAGGAAAGACACTCTTTAAAATATCATTGTCATAGTTTACTCAACTTATTTTTTCAATTATGAGGGGATATAAAGTTTTGATAACATCAGGATTTAATTTTTCATTTCCCCTTTGCAAAAGAAGGGAAAACAATAGGATGAACACTTAGAAGATGTATATTGATGATTGGACTTTTCTATTGAATTTTATATGTCGACAACCTTTTTGCACAATATCTTTCACTTCCACTCTAATAGTCTTATGTCTTTTTAACTATAAATGTTACGATTTACCCGTCGCTTGGACTTGTCATCCTTTAATTTGCAACTTTTGGATATGTGGTAGGCTATTATTGCATGAAAAAACAGTTGGAGACTATTTCTCGAGCATTTTTTAGGCTCGTGTCAAAATACATCACACTAACATCATATGTCATGTCACCAGTCCTATAAGTTTCACTGTCAAGTGCTAGGTTGATTAGTGTAGTCACTTGTTTATTCTGTCATCGACCCTATTAGTCGCTAGCGTAAGCACCTATCACATAGTATGATCATTACATGTTTGATCATCCAACAATGTAGTTATTTATGATACTAACTTATGTGTCAACAAAGTGGTTTCCCCAAGGGTTCCTTGGTGGTTCAACATCCTCAAACTTCTACAACCATAGGCTACATCTCTTGTGACTGAAGCTTAAGCACTAACATTATAGGAAGACATTCCTATTAGGTTTAGCCAACCATTGCTCAAGCTCAATTCCTTTCATTGATGAACACATGCATGTTGCCTCTTGATCTTCCTTCCTTATCACCTTCTTCAAATTGAATGGTTTACTAAATATTCGCTCTCATCAAACGGCTAGATATGATAAGATGCAACCTTTCACCTTTAGAAACACAAAGATTATCTAGCTTGTAAAGCAACCCACTATGGAGAATATAATTAATTTCATTGTCACCTTATTCCACATGAATTTGGTCATATAGATACTAAAACAACTCTTTAAAGTCCCCATCTCGTGTGTTGGCCCAGTGATCGGGTGTAGATCACGATAAAGCCTGGTTTATGATTGATGAGGGTGAGGTGGTTTAGCCTCGGAATTCCCTGGTTTGATTTTTCAGTTTTAGTCCCACGAATATGGCACGAGGGTGATTAGCTGAAGTAGATTTGGCTCAGCCATTCTATGGTCGAGTGGAACGTGGGAGTCCCATCTCCGATTGGTTTTTACACTCATTAATGGGAAGCTCTTTCCTTTGATATTTGGTATGCAAATGTACTCGTTATTATGTGGATTTCATTGATGTTATATCCATGGTATTTTTGTTGCTATTATGCTGGCTATAAGCTTGTATTTTATCAATGATGATGTATGGCTCTATCTATGTTTTTGCTTATAAATGAATATACAATGTATCTATGGTCAAATAGATTGTATTGCAACGTATGATGTAAGGAAGCAATGCTTCTCAGCGATTCTCAAATAAGTATTAGACCCCTATGTTTAATTATGTTGTTTACACCTCTAGATGCAATGTTTGTGATATGTTTGACGAAATTCCTATCATGGCTTAGTGGGCTCACATGAGTTGTTGATGATGTGATTGTTTCCATGTATTTGTTTTAATTTCATTTATCCTCTCTTGAATTTACAATAAGTTTTGGGCAGTGACCTGGGCTCAGGAACTGAAAATGTGGCACAAATCCCAGAGCCACAGGCACATAACTAACATTTTGGGGCCTTAGCCATGACATTGACAAGGAAAGCCCACGGCTAGGGGTCTAAAATCGCTCCCTTTCCCTTACATGCCCGCGGCTAACCGTCAAATGGGTTAAAAATCAGTTCCCCCTTAGGGAACAGGGCCCTGGAAGGTTGGGTTACCTCCTGGGGATGTCAATGATGTAGTTTAAGGTTTGTTTGTCATGTTTCCGTTGGTTCCACTTCCTCAAAGTCATCTATGAGGTAGAATATCATATTAGTAGCCTTTCGTCGCATGTTTACCCCGGTTGGGTGGTTACTTGGGGAGATGTGGGAAGAGGGTGTTACATTGTTTTATTGTTTGTGGTTGGAAGTGCATGGAGGGACCCATGGACTTGCCACGAGAGCGTTGAGTGAGCACAGACAAGGTTTGTAACACCCCCTATTTGACCCTTATCTTCTAATCATCGTGTACATGTCGAATAGGTTGGTGAGTCTGTAACTAATTAAGGTTGACATGCCTCTATGTGTATCTAAATGTTAGGTCAGTGCGACGAGTTATGAATATGGTTAAGGTTGGCGTGCCTGTGTAATGGGTTCAAGGACCGTGATTATTAGGTTGGTGCGTTGAGAGTTGCTTCTAAGGCAATACGCCATGTGTATGTGTGTTTATGTGTTGGGGTCGGTGTGCCCACATGTATGTGTTTTATATGCTACGTGGCTGGAAAGCCCGATGCAGTAAACATGTTTAATGTATGCATATTAATAAACCTGTAATGGCTACAAGCAGACATAAACAAAAGAGTATGGGGGCCCATGACTCCACGACTGGAAAATGCAAGGAATTTAGATGGATTATTTAATAATTAGCTATGAATAGCTATGGACCAGTCAGTGAGCCTATGCAAGGGTTTTGGAGTTGATTGGAGATTTTTAGTCGGTGAGACTTGTGCTTGGACTTTGGAGCTTACAACAATTATGGAGACCAGTTGGTGAGCCATGGAATGTGGACATCATAAAGGGATTGGCCATCCCGAAGAATGGTGTGTCACTTGGGTTTTGGAACTAACCAATGAGCCAAACTAGTTATGGCCTAGAGGGTGCTTGGAGTCATAGAGCAACATGACTATTGGGTTGGCACTGTAATAACCCTAGTCATCTTGCAAAGTATATTGATGGTCTAGGTTTCCTTTGTATTGAGTGTCTCTAAATGACCCTGGCCATCTTGAGAAGTATATAAATATTGTCTCAATCAGGATGCAATCATATATATATATAATGTAACCCTTACAACTATGCCCTTCCTGCTTGTAAACTAGTAGTAATATAATTTCTGATTTTTCCATGTTAATAATTGAGTGAATGATAAAATGTATTACTGGTTAGAGTTCTTTAGGAAGCAAGTCCAACTTTAGCCGAGTCTTCCTCATACTCTTTGTTTATGGCAAGTTCAATTTCAAGTTGGTCATCATCAACTGCATTAACTGAAATCGTGCTGGAAAATGGATCATATCAATGATCAATATTTTGAACAATTATAGTGTGATGTCAAATATACTGTCCACATCCAACAAAAACATGAGTAACACAGATTTGAGCAAGCCTCTCAATGCATATGGCTCATTCACCTTTTGACCTCAATGACAATTCTTCCAACAATTAGAAGGACACAAGCATGAAATGACATTGCAGGGTAAAGGAAATATAATGTGTGGTGGATTTACTTCTGCCCAAAACACAATCATATTGCAAACAACAACAATTCAATGCAAAAAAAATTAATGCATGTTATATCAATGCTTAACTTGACTTTCATAGTAATATTCCACATTTGAATGGACTTCCCAAAATATTGCATTGTGTTTATATAATGGTTCATGCATCTCCAACAAAAACTAAAAGCTAGACGCCAAAGGTGTTTGTGAGATGTTGCTTATGAATGCATAGATAATATTTGGTGTACTTCATATATTCTCATTGCAACACTGAATGTTGAATCTAACTCTTCAATGGTCCATGAATAGAGTTTTAACTCGTTAAGGTATTGTGTTAGGAGCTTAAAAATACCTCACCTTTTCGAGCTTTTAAGTTATAATTAAAACTAATTAGCTATATACCCTCCAACTAAAATAAGTCAGGTGGGTGTTATGGAGTGTGTAGGTACGAGCGACATATATCTCCCTACAGGGAGATCGATGGTGCAAACACGTTCATCACACTTACATGTGCTACGCCTTTAACCCATTGTCGAATCCCCGATGAGTTTAAACCCCAATCAACTTGTCATGGGTTATCCGTTCGATGCCTGATCCCTTGGTTAAGCCTCATCATTGCCCCTAAACTAACATGAGGTTTAAATGCAGGATTTCCACCCTACATATATCAACCTTTGGCATCAGATCAATCAAATGGTCACTAAATCATATCACACTGAAACCTGCATGAATGTTACACCCTCTCTTCCGACTCAATGTCATTCTAGCCATTGATATTTCACATATCTACGACGGTCGCACCGAAACCTGTACACGATATAACCATGTGCCTTTGTTGGATGAGTGGGTCCCCCTCTCCGCGATTGGTGAGTTTTCCAATGGCCGATTAACACATGTCTGTGAAATTAAATTATCCTCGTAATCACCAATTTAACATTAATGCTGCCAACCTTTCGCCATTCCCTCGTTCGACCCTTATTTCTGCATGTCCTCCGGGGAAGTGCATCCATGGCCGGAAGCAAGCGCGGAGTAGGTCTCATGCTGAAGGACTCACCTCCTTCATTCGATAAGTCATCCTATCTCTCATTCTTCTTATTGGTTCGATAATTTAATCACATGAAGATATAATGTCTGAGTATTTGGCGAAAGAAGCTTTGGTTGATGAGATGGTTGAGGTTCAAGACACGAAAGTGTGTCTCACAGACATCCTTACCCTCAAGAGGACTCTTATGCTCTCTATTGTTGTGTTTGACAATGACATGTGTTTATTGAAATTTGGGATTCTGCATGCAACTTTCCCTCCTGTCCACTTTGACCCTACCTCAATTCTATTATTGGCCGAACAATATGAGCTTGAACATATGTATCATAAAACATTATGTGTCTTTCTTTGATCTCTAGGATGAAAGGGAAATCAAACTCAAAGCTAGACAACCCCAAGAAGAGTTTTGCATCCCCTGAAAAATGTCCTCGAGCCCTGGGTTGGCCGAAACTAGAGGTTATGAACAATGCACAATTGGAGTATGGGTTAGGGCCTCTTAATTGCTAGATGACTGCCCTATCAAATTGTTAACTTTGCTTTCTAAAGACCTGGTAGGCCTGAAAACTGCGGCATGGTGACCTTTCGATCTAACTTCCAAATGCGAATGGATAAAATCCTTGCGCTAGCTCACATTTGTTGAAAACCCCCTCCTCCAATGCATAATTCACCAACTCCTCCTCCTTCATGTGGGTCTGATAGTAAGAAACCAACATCTCATCTGCTAAAAAAAAATAAAAAAAATATTATATATATATAAATTTTGATGAGTAGTTGTGTTTCTTTAAAGGGTTTATCACGACGACAATCTATGTACTAGAACATATACATCATGTGAATAAAAATCTCATGGTTATCAATATTTAATCTTATTTTGCATTTTGGAAAGGATATCAGAGCTCGACATTATTGAGATCCCATTCACTTTTCATCAAAACTATGCCTCGCTCTAGTCAGAAACTCCACATCCCTTTCATCGCCTGCAATTTTTCCATGGGCCTACAGGGTTTCTCCATAATTGTTGAATTCCTCTCCCATAGTAGAGATGTTGTGATGTCCTCTTTAACATTAAAAAAAAATAAAATTATAACTATAACTATAATTAATAATTAAACCGATCTAGATCCATCTTAACTTTGGATTTACCAAGCGTGAAGACGGATGAATCAAATCTTTCTTCAAATGCAAACATGAAAAAAAAAATAAAATTTGAGAAAACAAAATAGATTACAAATTCAACTAAATTTTTTGAAAAATATTAAAACATTTACAACCTTGCATAACTTAAAAAAAAAAATTATTATATTAGAATAAATATATATATATATATATATATTTTTTTTTTCATATAATAATAAAAGTTTTGGGCCTTTAATTTACACGAAATAATATGATTGTAAATAAAATTTTCAAAATGAGAATCTATTACCTTATTATATATTTTTAAAGAAAATCATTTTTTTAATGTAAATTCATTGATTTTATGATTTAAAAATGTAGTATAAGAATAACATCACTTCAATTCCACTTTCTTGTTTATAAATTCCAAATATGATTTTAGTGTATTGAAATATTATTTTTTTAAGAAAATTATTTCATAACCTAAATTTATTGACTTTAAACATGTAACATAAGAATAACATCCTTTCAATTTCACATTTTTTTTATAAATACATAATATGATTAAAAAGAAAAAATAAATAATCTCCTACATATTTAAATAATAAAATATCTCTTAAAATATTATTTTCAATAATATTATTTTTCACATTATAACAGAAGTCTTAAAAAGATTTTTTCACATTATATTCTGATTATATTTTCATTCAAAATTTCATTTTCCCATGGTATGGGCAAAAAGATTGGCGCGAATTTCATTTTACCAAATGGCCAAAGAGAATTGACATGACAGGGCATGGCCAAGCAAGATTGGTTGGCAAACCAGGTGAATAATCCGATAACATTAGATTAACAGCAAAATAGAGTTCTCACTAAAAATAGAGAATTACTGTAAATCGACATTAAAATTTCCTGTCTCAAACTAGCGATGAAAAGATGAGTATATCCAGCGGGGAACCGGGTTGTAGGAAATAGGTAGAACGAATGAAATGATGTTGCTTATCGCTTGCTCTTTGAGTCAATGGCAGCAGTTGATACGGAAAAAGAAACGGCTAGGAACAGAATCTGAATCACACTCTTCCCACAGGTATGCTAGGTATGCCAGCAATACAAGAAGTAACATGGAAGGAGAAAGCGACCATATAGTGATGCACCGACCTAAGTTTTGGGAAAGGCGTCAGTGAAATGCGTCAGTGATGCAAAATAACACATCAGGATTGGCGAGGTATGGCCAAGGAAGATTGGTTGGCAAACCATTTTTAGAGAACACTTCAAATTTTACAGAACAGAGGGTTTGCTCTGGCATTCCTCGGCCAACTAGATGAAATGCGGTTGTGTAAAGGACAACGTGACTACAGATCGTGTCCCAGAGGTATAAAATGAGAAATCAGCCCATTCTTGAAACTTTGCAGAGGATGGAGTTTCGACAACGCAGGATAGCCTTCTGAATGATAAATATTATACTCACAGATAATAAAGGCAAGGATTTGGAACCCGCGTATCTTGTTTATGAATGATAAATATTATACTCACAGATAATAAAAGCAAGGATTTGGAACCCGGGTATCTTGTTTATTTAGTGGTCGAATGGATTCGAGTTCGGAGAAGGGACTCCCTCACATAAACTAAGACAGAGAAAGAGGGCATTTGGATGGATCAACAGCAACTACTGAGTTAGAGAATTTATCAAAGAAAAGATGAATGCGAAGAGGAGCAGAGTGTGTGCTGTTGTGAATGTTTTAACCAGTTGTAAAGACCAGAAGGAGCTGCTGATTAGTGAAGGAGCGCAGAAGACAATGTAATAGGTACAACAAAACAAGTTTTCTCCAGAATTGTCAAGGCGACTACTCCACAGCAACCAAGATGACCATTTACTGGAAATAAGGTATGACAACAAAAAGAGAGATGGATAAGAATGAAATTATTACAATTCTATTGTCGATAATATTGATATTCAATGCCCATCATTTTTTACATCTCATGCTTAAAAAAATAATAAGAAATACAGAGATGACACTCTGCTATAGCTCAAAAGTACTATCATAATCACTAGCACAACTCAATCTCAGGCTTAAAAGCACTAAAAAATAACACACATATCCTGCCAGAAACCCTGAAGAATGTACCAAGTACTTCCCAGTGGTTTCTTGGAGTAGCAGAGTGAAGACACAAAGCAGGGGGGACAAGGTGAAGCTTCTACTAGGAGTGTGAGCAATGAAATTTGTTAGGACGTGAGGCACCTCTGGATCATAGCTTAGACAGCTGTCCATTGTGGTTCGTTATATTTTTGGCCCTTCTGTACAACGATTTGTGAATCCCTCTTTCTACAAAGATTTTGTAGAAGGATGGCAACAACTAGGGTTTGTGCTTCTACGTTGACTTTAGATTTATTTTTATCACTGTCATGGTTTTGCTTGACAATGGCAGCGTGATGACCTTTTCTGGCATTCACTGCTTTAAATGGCTGCATTTTTGTATGCTGGATAAGGGTTTTTGGCATCAAATTTCCAGAACATCCAGTTTCGAAGTGTTGAGGAATGTTTGTGCTCTTTTGCAGTACACCTTACATGATTTTGGGTGTGGGAATAGCCTTTAAAACACCATCAAATATGTTATTCTTAGGTGGACTGTCTCCCTTACAGAGCCCTAAAGTCATTTGTACTTTGTCAGAAGCTTCGTGGTGTAGTGAGATCCCCTCATGATTTGTGTTGCAACCACAGACATCATGGCTGAGGGAAGCAGCTACCATTAAGTCCCTCATCTTAAAGGGATTCTTTGGTATCGTCTGGTATTGTCTTCAACTATTCTGTCAATCTTCCATGCTCCATTTTCAGGAACAATTTGTCCTTCATCTGGTTACGGATTTAGCGTTGTTGATTGTAGTCTGTTAATGTGCTACCCTGCAGACTCTACTTGGTTAAGGGTGTCCCACAAAAAATGAGAATAGCGAATGCCTTTCTTATCCCAGCTAGAGGACCTTGAGTTGTAAGGCTTCTTCTTTTTTGACATGAAGCTAGATGGCTAGGGGATTTCTTGCTGCTGTGTTTTTTATTGAATAGAACCATGCCATATCCTTCTTTAAGTGAGTAGGATCCTCTTGATGTGGGATTTCAACACAAGACATCTTATTCACTTTGGAATTTAGTGAATCTAAATCATAGAGCCTCCTTGATTTCCTTTGCCTCATCAGTTGAGAGTCAAGACATTTGTTGTCCATGTTAAAGGATATTTCCATTTGATCCAATAATCCTTTCTTTTGGTTCACCCCAAATTGATCACAACCTTTCTGATTCTGTCTAGAGCTTGGATGCTTCCGAGAGGCTAGTGTCCAACCCATGCATACTCCAAAAAGTCCGCCTTTTCTCCATGTTGGACATCTTGGGAAATCCAACTATCTGTTAAACTTTTTTTTGATCATATTATTCCTTATGCTTGATAGTTTAGGGACATTATCATGTCATGAATCCCAACAAGGGTGGACAGGTTCTCATTCTCCATGTATCTTTTTTCCTTATAATTTTGACACAAAGACCTTTTTTTGTTAAGGATAAAGCACCAATATACTTCCAAATATGGAGCTTTGCTTTCACTAAAGTCTTCTTACCCTTACCATTCCAATTTAGGCACACCATATTTTGCTCAACTTCCATCAGGTGCTACTTTTTCTTCTTTAATGCCTCTTGTCATGAAAAGTTTTATTAACTTTATGATTATCCTCTCCAAGAGCATTGATCTCAGGTCACAGATTGGACTTTTAGAAGATGGACATAGCTGATACCATTAGATAAGTTAATTGCTTGCCAGAGAGAAATGGCATGGAGCTTTCTTTTACCGGTCTTCTTATACCTGCTTTCTATTCCAATTTAGGCATAACTATTTGTTTCCAAATTTATCATATGCCACTTTCTCCTTTGATGCCTCTTGTCATGAGAAAGATATTAAATTTATCCCTCTCCAAAAGCACTGATCTCAGGTTAGCAGATTGGAATTTTAGAAGATGGGGATAGCTGATAACTATTGGATAAAATATGTATGGCGGTGCACAAGTGTATCAACCACATTGTATTATGAAATAACTTCTAACCACTATCCACCCAATATGAATGAAACAAGGTGCCTTCTTATGGATTAATTCTGCCTGTGTTTACCCATGACCCACATGAGTCCTTTTGTTGAGGGACATGATACTTTGGGCTGGCTTTGCACAGTTCCCAATATTACTTTATTTGGAGGCCGGCATGGCTTTCATTAGATTTTAGAGGTGATGATGCTCATTCCCAGAGCGTTTTTTACAGTGGCACTTGAATTAGTCATGTTTACTGACTAAGAATATAGACAATCTCATATGGTCAAAGAACACTTGGGGTTTATATCCTGTGGCCAGATATATTGCTATTAGTTTAGCAGGAGAAGAGGAAATCATGTTTGGTGGAGGAGGAGAGTTTGGATATTTAAATATCCTCAAAGGCTAAAATTTTATGGTTTTTACATTTAAAAAATACTTGACTTGGTGTATAATTTTCTGAGAAGGAATAGACAGTTATAGTAGTTTATGCACGTAAGGCAGTGTCACTTCAATAAACATCTTGTCATGGACTGTAACTACATTATGCAAGTTTGGGAGGGTGAAGTGATCACAGAGAACTTCCTTGAACTTAGATCTAGCTTGGGTATTTAGCAAGCTAGAATGTAAACTTATTTAAAGATTAGCACCCTTCCTATTCAATGTGCTTTTCCCATTTGATGTGGTCTTTCAATTATTTAAAAAGATTTTTCTCTAGATGACAACATTTCTAAGCTCGAGGGCAGATTGTTCTAGAAGTGGTATGATGGCGTATGGGCATACTGATGATGACCCCTACTTTGCGGATTAGGAGAAGTGCTTTATATAGTGAATCTCATGTATTTACTTTAGAGTTGGATTGGGGCATCAAACCAATTATCATGTTCAGCTAATGGGCTCTAAACCTCATTGCAATAGCAATAGGGCGTGGGATTGGTTGTGGTTCAATAGTGACGTTAATACCCTGGCTTCCTAACAGCACATATTGTATGGTGATGAACTGAAAACAACTTCATCACACTATTAGGAGTAAATTATTTACTATACAAATATCAATATAACAATGAATGAGACAGAGAAAGAAAAATAAATTACAATAAAAAGAGAGAACAGATTGTTGCAGGTTACTTATTGCAGCAAAGGATAAGACACATAATGTAACAGAGACACACAAGATATTGAGACCAGAAGTAGCTAACTATCCTTTAAGAATACACCCCAAATGTGTGTGTGCGGGATGGTAAACTTGGTTCATTGTAAGCAGAAGCAAGTTTCATGTAAAATGGAGTGACCTTTAACAATGTGGTAAGGTGCCAAATTAGAGCACTCTTCTTATAGTATGATTCATCACTCATCATAAATTCAAATTAATTACAAGCTCAAACAGCAAAGGCATAAGGTTTTTCTCCAATGACTTAACCATTTAACAATTACACATATCACTAATAGTTGTTAACATACCCTCAATAGATTAGTGAGTTTACGCATACCCAAGGACATATCCAATTCACCCCTTAAGAATTCACCCCAAATTCTTCCCCATTCAATGTGCTTCTATTTGATTTGGTTTCAATTCTGTAAAAGAGTTGTGTCCCTAGATCATAGTGTACCCAAGCTCTCCTAGGCAGATTGTTGAAGAAGTGGGTAAGGATGGTGCATGGGCATATTTTGATGATTACCCTAGTTCTATGGATTAGGAGAAGTGTTTACATAGTGAATCTCATACATTAACTTTAGAGTTTGCTTGGGGCATCAAACCAATTATCATGTTCATGGCTAATGGATTCAAACTTATAAAAGGTGTTAGGCGTGGATTGCTGTGGTCCACATGGATGCCACAGTCCTGCTTTCTCCATTTTTTATTACATTGTATGTGGTGATGAATCCTTTGAAAACTTCACTGTGCACTGTTAGGAGTAAAATTTTTTTACCATACAGATATCAATATAACAATAATGAGAGCAGAGTAGAAAGACAAATAAATTACTGTCAAGGAGATTACAGATTGTTTGTGGTTACTTGTTGCAGCATGATAAAATGTACAATGTAACAGACACATACAAGATATTGAGACCAGAACATGACAAGCAGCTACAATTCATCCCTTAAGAATACACCCTAAAAGTGTGTGCAGGATACAAACTTGTCCATTGTAAGTTACAACAAGCTTCAGTAAATGGAGTGACCATAAATAATGTGGTAAGGTGCCAAATTCATGGGAGAACTCTTCGATCTAGGTGATTCATCACTCAATATAAATGCAAACCAATTTTGAATTACAAGCTCAAATATAAAGGCAGCTAAGGCTCTTTCTCCAATGACTCAACCATTTCCATACTCACACATATCACTATTAGTGAGTTAGCATACTTAACAGATCAATAAAGTGTGAGCTAGTGCATACTCTCCAAGGAAGCAGCCAATTCACCTCTTCAAGAATTCACCCTAAAAATGTGTATAGTGATGCATTAACTTGGCCAACAAGTTGCTAACAAGCTCTATAAAATGAGCACCTTAATAATGTGCTACAAAGCAATTAGGCAACACCTTCGTATTTAGGTGATTCATCGCCATCCTAATTGCAAACCAATTACAAGCTCAAAATAGCAAAGGCAGCCAAGTCTTTCTCCAATGACCAACTATTCCCTCCAAGAATAGGAAACAAATGGTTAAGTGTGTGCAAATAAATAAATTTAGTTATTATAAAATACCTCCCCTAACAAATGCATCAAACCACAAAATAAAATAAAACAATTACATTTAATAGGAAATGAAGCAAACCTAGACCGAGTGCCAAGTGGAACTTTAAAACATACTTGGACTACACAAGGAGTTGCAATTTTAAGCATAATGAGGCCTGGGGCATCTTTAGGACATAAATGCTTTCTAGAATAGATCCTCGTTGTACAAACAAATCAGATGAAGGAACACATGTAGTCATTAAGGCCACTTGCTGCTGTTTCTTTTCAAATCTACACTTAACTGTTTTCACTTGATGAGTATCAGATTAGAGAAGGATATATTTCAACTAATGAAAATGGCTCATTTTCTGTTCTAGAATACAAGCAGTCTTATGCTAAATAGGCCTCAAAACCTTGCATTGATCACTAGCTAAGGCTGCCCATCATCCAGCAGAACAGACTAGTGCAGAAATGACTAATTTCTCTAATAGTGCTGGGAGAATTTTTCTACTTAGAGAAAACCAAGCACTGACTATATGAGAAATGACCAAGCACTGACCATATAGTTTCGTATGAACAGCTTGGTCATTTCTGCAGCAGAACCAAGTGATTCCCAAGTTGCTCTGAATATCTGCTCACACTGCCCACCCTCTTGATTGGATTATCCCTACAGTGCCTTTGCATTAGCAAGCATTCACTTCATAGATATTAATGAGTACTATCATATGATTTGCACTGAACCTTCCAAGTCATAGGTGCTAGATCGACAACCATCTGCTCGTGGCGATGTGACAAAATTGAACTGCAACAATGAAACTAGCAGCTTTGAGTTCAGTGGGATGTGTGTTACTGGTGATAAACATGCTATATTGGATGACAGAAGCTCTTATAGTTTCTGAAAATCTGTATTCACTTCCATAGATGTTAATGAGTGCCTACCATAGGTTTTTCTGTGGCCTTCCAAGTCATAGGTGAGATCAGATACCATCTGCTCAAAGTGGGAGTGGGACAAATTGAATGCAACAATAAAACTAGCAGCGTTGAGTTCAGTTAGATGCTGGGACACATTGGTGATAAAACACAATATTGGATGAGAGAGAAGTTTGTAGGCTGTGCAATGTGGCCCTACTTGCTTTCCACCCTGAGGTGTAAGATATTCTGGCAGTGAGAGACCGGTCACCTCCCCCACTAAGAAGTTCTAGACTTCTCTGTCATTGAGCCTTTGGTTAGTATATAAACGACTTGGAGAGTGACCATTATCTCGGTAAGAGTAGTTTCAACAGGGGATTGAAATGCGAGGGTAGACTTCAACACATTTATTGGATGCTTATGTGGACGCTGGTTTGACTCGTCAACAAACATTGTTTGTTATACAAGTAGATGAGAGTGATTAATAGAAGAAACAGCAGTTGGATGAAGAAATGGCAACTAAGGTGGCTGGGACTGAAATGTTTTTCTTAATTGAGAATAATCATATGATTGACTTGCTATAAAACTGATGACAGAGACAATGGTGGTTGTGATTGAAAAAAACTATGCCAATAATAGTCTACAAAATTATATAGCCAACAAGACTTTGTGATGTTTTCAATTAAGGATGCCCCAAACCAACAAACTTCATATATCAATCCAATTATTAGTCCCAACTATGCCCAGAACAGAATACAGTTTAACCATACATCTTTTTCTGGTTATAGCATAGTTTGTCTTTGTTGATGGCATACAAGCTAAGTTACTAAACATCCCAGGAGGACCCTGAAATGTTGTTTGCCAACAGAAACAGATTCGGTGTGTCACTACATTGAAATGTTGAAAAGTGTTTTAACATATTTTGGCTTTCAAAAATGTTTATCAGTTTCTTTGAACAAAGTAAGATTTCTGAATGTCTCCATCCTGAAATGTTTTACAAATTCTGGAAACATTTCAACAACAAACAACAACTTTTTGGCATAAAAACTAAGTAACAAAATTTAAAACACTTAGGAATCAGCCTACAAAAAACTTCTAATAGTGCTTTGGTCACTTTACTTAGAGAAACTAGGCACTGACTATATGAGCCAGTGCTTGGTCATTTAGTGCCAGAAATGACCTCTGATGATTCCTTCTTCTACAAACTCTCTTTGGGTTCTATATCAATGAGATGGATTCCTATTAGAGCAATACATAGGATGGTGTTGATTGCCTTCCACCCGATGCCTTGATTCTCTCTCTTGCTTTTAGTTTTTCAACACGTATCCTCTTTGGCACCTCACCTAACGGGTTGTAGAGACAAATTGATGCCTTATTCAACCTTGTGATTCTTGATAGTTGACATTTGAGCTCTTTGTTAGTATATGAACTATCATATGCGCTAGTCATCCTCAAAGACAAGCCGAACAAGGGATTGAAATGCTAGTGGTAGACTGTTAAACACCTTATGATGCGTATGTGGACGCTGGTTTAATTCTGTCAACAAACATTGTTTGTTATAAAAAGCAGATGAGAGTGAGTAATAGAAGCATTGCAAAATGGGATTAAGGCACAACCATACATTATTATGATACGCACCACTAAAAAGTGACATTCAACAGACGGACATAACACAGAGAGCCTTTGACAAGGCTTCAAGGAGGTGATGAGCAACGCCCGTATTAGTCTTGGTCGATTTTTACGTGCCCTTTCATCTTGGGATATGCTTCAAGAGAGGGAGGGTGGGCCGCAGGCAGTGGAGGCCACCACATAGCTTTGAGTGGCGCAAAGTTGTTTTTGCATGAGAGGTTGCATTCATATACGACAAGGAGATGCTAGCCATTATGCATGCATTGACCAAGTTCCAAAGCAGTGACTGCGGGGCAAATAAAGTTTCCAAGTTAGGGACCGATCAAACAAATTTCCTCCCATTTTTCCTAGAGTACAAGTAATTGCAGAGAGGTAGCAAGTGGGTCACAGATCTGGGTATATGACTTTGACATTGCGAGCCAAAGGGAAGAACAACGTAGTGGCCAATGCTCTCATCTGGTACCCAAGCGTTGGTTCGATGAGTATGGGGCATACCGCACCGGAGGCTCACCGTTGTTGGAGTACCCAAGGCTATTTTGCTCGTGTGACGTGTTGGGATGGCCGTATCAGTGATGGATGAGGTCATTTACTTGTAAGGTGATCTTCTTGATTGAGGGTTCTCACCAAGGGAGAAGATATTGTGTGCCTCCCATGACCCACCATCACAATACCGAAAGATTCAAGCAAAGACCGCAGGTGGCCACTGGTGGAGAGGTTCTCTTTGGAGAGGCCCTGGCGAGGATGTATCAAACCAGTGAGTGCGAGGGAGTGTCGCAGGAACAAGGAGGAGATGAGCCCAAATCGGATCAAGAGTAGCCGCTCTCATTCTTGAAATAGAAAGTGGAAAGTATTTGATGATTTCATCACCCAAGCGTTTGGTGGCAAGGACCCAAAGACCTTGTATACGCTGATCGACCGACAAAGTATGCTCATTTTTCGCCACACCGCCATATCCGTACGGATACACAACAACATGGTGGTAGACCGTTCTTCGTGACGTTTTCGTATTCCATGGTCTTCCGAAGACCCGTGTAGTCATGACAGGACAACCGTCAAGGGCGTGTATTTGTAGAGCTTTTCTGTTGGTGGCAGAGTTGACCCAGGTACCGCCGAGCTCTTTTCAACAGTAGGCACAGCAGTTGACTTTAGCATTTACCATCATCCTCGTACTTGGACACAGACAGAGAAAGAACAAGTGGTCGAAGCACACGAAACTATGCTGGTACAACAGTATTATGCATGGTATTGCTGCTATCGTATTTGGGAGAATGACTGCCACAACACCACTTTCCACATGTCTATCGACATGTCTTCATTTTATGCTTTGTATGGTTACTGCGTTCCGACTTTTGTCGATGTCGTTTGGAGCTAGCAAGGTCGCTGGCATGATTGTCCAAGAGAGTCAGGACATACTTGTGCTCTTGAAATATAACTTAGCCACCCAGCGGGTAACCGCGAAAAGTTGTATGCCTAAAGAGTGACCAAAGAGAGAGGCGCTGAGGTGGTGGGCTTGGCTCCACCACGTACTTCAACCATACCGCAGTCCACTACCGAAACAAAAAGGGGTCGAAACAAGCCCCTGCTTCTATGTAATTGTGGTGATTCGCAGATAACATGATTCAACAATATCTTCCATGTATCATGCTCGAAAAGCGTACTGGGCGTAGGTGATCGCAACAAAGGAGCTTATGCTCACAGATGATGAGGGGCATTTGGTGTTGCTGCGCTGTAAGCTATCATTGACACTAGGGAGAGACAAACGAGGAGTGAGGACAATTAGAGAGTACTTGGTGAGGCAGGGATAACCCCGCGATGATAGTGCCACTTTGGGAAAGTGATAAGATCTTATCATCCATCTTGCGCTGCTTGAGGACAAGTAACATTTTGGCGGAGGACTGTAATATCTCCCACCGTTAACTAACTGGCAATATTAATTTTGTTCAATTTTTCCCAAAGTTAGCCACCAATAAAGGGAGATGGGACCTATAACCCACTCTTGGAAATACACCCTATAGTCATCGATAAATATTATTTACAAAACACAATCTGGTGGAGGCCAAGTGACAAATACAGGAAGGTTTGGTGATGTTAAAAGACATGGCTGTGCAAACATAGTTAAGAAGGTAATAAAGTGCATGGTAGGTGGGGCTGTGGCAACAAGGGTAGCAGCATGGGCTGTGGCAAGAAAGGCAGACACCCAAGCAAGAGGACAACGCAGATGAGTGGGCTCAAGGGGAACAGGCTTCCAAGCATAAAAGGAGGAGGCTCACCATTCACCATTTCATTGCGCATTCATATTTCTGCCTTGACAATGAGCACGCTTTTGTTGTTGGAGTTGGAGTTCCATGTTGTTCAACACACAGTGTCTCCGAGTGGATCTCAACATCACCCTCGAGGACCCCGAGCAAGCCATGAGGTGAGGAGTTCCATCATTGTTTTTCCTAGCTAATACTCAATATCCTTCATCCAGACCATGTAGTTTCAGACAAACATGCGTCCTCTAGGAGATTATGTAGTTTGGAGAGGAGTGCGCACCGAGAGAGAGGAATAGGAGATTTTGGTCCGGAGTATTGTGAAGGATCAACCCTTCACAAATCATCTTTTATGACGAGGAGGCCATCATTAGGTAGTTTATCACCAGGCTAGCGTACCTATCCTGAATGCATGATTTTCTCCAAGGAGGTCAATTTCCCACGCCCATTCCAGATTCCTTTCTTGGTTTTTCTTGTTATTTGAGGAGAGCTCGTATCCCGTAGTTTCACATTTTTCCTAGAACAGCTCATGAGCAGTTTCATTCAAATAGTAGCAACAATTCCGCGAGCAAAGAGTAGCAGCTTCGGAGTTACGTTGTTCATGAGAGAGTGTGCCTATTCATTGACAGATTTTTGAGAGTATTTCTGGCTTGCCCTGAGCAAGCGAGGTGCCATCATTCCGATCACCTTACAATTTCATTATCTTTCGCCTTATAACAAACGTGCTCGCTGCTTTCTCCAGCTTCGCGTATTTTATGATGTCTTCATTTGCCAGAAATACTTGTTTATGTTGTTTATCTTACTATCTATTTCATTTGGGATATTACATCGATATTTGAGCCTTTGTTAGTATATGAACGATTTAAAGGCCTAGTCATCTCAAAGACAGCTCGTAACAAGGATTGCAACTCCAGTGGTAGACTACAACACCTTTATTGGGATGCCTATGTGATGCGTGTTTGAATTCTGGCCAACAAACATTGTTTGTTATACAAGTAGATGAGAGTGATAATAGAAGAATGTTAGATGGATGAAGAAAAGGCAACTAAGGTATTGGACTAGAATGTTTTTCTTATTTGAGAATAACTGAAAGGATTTAATTTGCTATAAAACTGATGACAGAGATATAAATGGTGGTTGTGATTGAAAAATCTATGCCAATAAGCATGTCTACAAACTTATATAGCCAACAAGATTTTGGGGATGTTTTCAATAAAGGATGCCCCAAACCAACAAACTTCATAGGGCAATCCAATTATTAGTCCCGACTATGCCCAGAATATATGAGGTCATGCTCAATTCATACATCTATTTCTGGTTAAAGCACAGTTTGCTTCTTGTTGACAGCATACAAGCTAAGTTACCAAAACACTTAGGATATTCCTTGAAATGTTGTTTTCCAAATCAGAAACAGATTCTCGTGGTGTAACACCTTGAAATATGTTGTTTTGGTGATATTTTATTTATGTTGTCAGTTTCTTAAATGATTTCTGTTCCAGGTCCTGAAATGTTTTACAAATTCTGGGAACATTTTCTGTAAACAAACAATCTTTACAGGAAACTAAGCAAAAATTTTAAAACATCAGAATCACTAAGCAAAACCCCCATAGTGCTTGTCATTTCTTGCTTAGAGAAACTAAGTAATCACCACATGAGCTAGTGTTTTCATTATTTAGTGCAGAAAATGACCTCTAATGATTCTTTCCTAATAACTTTGGTTCTGTATCGATTTGATGGACTCTTTTCTTTAAGAGTGCATATAGATGGTGTTGATTGTCTTCATCAAATGTCTTTATCTCCTTGCTTTTAGTTTTTCAACAACATGATCCTCTTTGCACTTTCACCCAAGGTTGTAGAGACAAATTATTGCCTTATTCAACTCTTTGATCTTTGATAGTTAACATTTGAGCCTTTTGGTTAGTAGTACAGTGATTGGACAAGGTCATCTTCAGGTAAAGACAATTTCTGCAATATGATTGAAATAAAGTAGATTATACCTTTATTGGATGCCTATGTGGATGCTGGTTTGAATTCTGGGTCAGGTCACATTGTTTGTTATACAAAGTAGATGATATATTAGAACTGGCCGCCAGTTGGACAAGGCAACAGGCATTAATTGAAATATTTTTCTTATTTGATAATATTCATATGATTGATTTGTTGTAAAAATTGATGACAGAATGGTGGTTACAGCAAACATGAATATTTGAAACATGGCGGATTTATTCAAAATAGATCTCATAAATTTGACACAAATGAGTTTTGAAATGCAATTGTTTATGGAGTTTCTACTTTCAATAGTAAATATTCGTCGCTATTACACTAAAAGAAACCAATATGGACATTGAAATTATGTATTTTAGCGGATAATTGTTGTTCATGAAAATAGCCGATAGCAAATGGCCGAACAAAATTCTATCAATGTACAACCCTATTTGATGGACAAACTTTCAACCAAGAATGGCATGGTTGGTGCAGCTCAACTACTTATGACAATTTTGATAAAAAGGATAGCGTTGTTACAAGTGATATTGAAATTTTAAACTAGAAGCTGTTGCTGAAGACAAATTGTGAAGTTTGTTGAAATGTGTTGGACCAAAAACACTTGAAGAAGCAAAAACTTATGTGATGTGGAGACAAGAACACTTGCATATATTGTTTTATGTGACATAATGAAATTCAGTATTGAAATCCAGAGCATAAACCATGCCCACTAAAGAAAGCTCTTCATAGTTTTAGACTTTATTAGATTTTGTAACTTTATTGTATGAAAGCATAAATGTTTTAACCGAAGAAATAGTTGTAAAAAATGTAGAAAAATAATGAAATTAGTAGAGATTAAGTTAGTTGATATATTAGAAACAAACATCACTAAGTTTAAATAAAGTTCATGAAATTTATAGCGTAAAATATTTTTGAACATTGTCTAATTTATCAAGACCAGTCAATTAGAATGTAGTCTGTACTTGTTTGTAGAAATTAAACACCGTGGTTCTACTATCGCAAGAAACTTCAAGTAGTACGCAATCTTGGAAGTCTTGAGAAATATTGGAAATGTCAATTAGAATGGGGTCTGTGTACTGTTTTTAGCAGAAATTAAACATTTGTTCTTCACTATCCTTGCAAATCTCATAGTACACAAGACTCCTGGGAGCCCAGAAAATTTGAAATTGACAACAGAAGTGAACTCAAAACTCAAAATGATATCATTAATATGAGCATGTTTGCACTTAGGCTCCTTAGGGAACTTAAAAAGGGTTCATGAAACAATTTAAACTTTAAAGTGATATTATCCTAGAAACCACAAAAGATTCATTAATGGGAGTACCAAATTGTGAACAGTCAGCATGCATACTTTGCAGGTCTCAAAACTGTGATTTTGATTATGTGTCAGATGGAACCACCCTCTGACAGAGTTAATGTGTGTATTTGGTTTGTTTAATATCATACCTTGAGGTAACAATGGTCTCAAAGAATACATTTCCAAATTTCAAAACAGGAATTTAATTGCAGATTATCCTATTAGTTTGCTACGATTATCCATGAATATTATTATTTACTACTGTATACATAAAGGAATATAATAAATAGTCACATGGTTAAGATGTCAAATAAATTTTCCAGTAATACTCAAAACACAGGATAATTAGAAGATGAAGTTTGATCAAAGTAATGTCTAGTGAGGATGAATTGAGGTAAGCATTGGAAGATAAAACAGACAGCTGAAAGATGAAGCCCAGTAGATCAAGGGTGCCTGAAGGAGGATAAAATTAGACACATTGATTTGTCTTATTAAAGCTTTGAAAATACGAGATTATCACAGCTTGAGACATGGTCGTATATCCCTGAGAGTCTATTTTAATGTTGATTGACTAGATCCATCCATCCAGGAAACAGAACAAAATTATGTGATGGGAGAGAGTATAGTAAATGACAAAAGAAAGTTCAAGTTTACAACAAACAAACCCATACAACGTTTAGTGGGAGACCATAGAGGAAAAGAATTTGAGAAGGGAAAGAAATATTCATACTGTTGTAGCAAGATTTTGCATAGCTCAATTGTGGAGGGTTTTTTCAGATAAACTCACAGGGAACCAAAATTAAAGTTTGGCTAAGCTTTTGCTAAGAGTAAGAGATGTATCTTTCCAAATTACCTGCAAAGCATGCAATTGTTGCATTATATCAGAGGAGATTCCATATTCTAGCATAAGTTGGATAAAAACGAACACAACTCACCTGCATCATTTGTCAAGATGTGAAATTGACATTCTCCAAAGCCAGGACTTATAACCCAAAATGGCATAATCACTGGTTCTCAAGAAACCTGCAGTCTGGGGTGCTGTCTTTCCATGGCAGTTCTCATTGAAAGTTTTTTCAAACATTGGGGCCCAAGACTGTAGAGTTTTGAAGACACCTATCAACATTTGCTGGCAACTTAGAAGAGGAGGACCTTTCTGATTTTCTTGAAGATGACAAGGATGTTTTTGAACAGATGAATACGACAGCTTTGGCAGTTAAGAACAGAACAATTTCGCGTGGTAGCGAAAAGGAGCTTCTTTGACAGAGATTTTGTGGCTTCCAAAGACAAAGGGTGATGATTTTCTAGCTCACAGTGTTAAGCAGAACATGCAGCATTTTAAGCAATTTGAGGACAGGGTCTGAGGTTGCAGCCAATCCTATGTGGACTTGCTGCAAATGCAGGTGCCTGTCTATTAATGTAAGTAGAACATACTTTTTTTCTTGATATATGGCAAGGTGTCGACCTTATTGGCAGCTATGAAATATATTCTAACTTTGATTAAATGTGGCATGCTGGAGAGGGCTGAGGGGGTTTTTGCAGAGCTGGTAAAAGGATGGTGTAAATTGGTATTAAATCCAAGATGCAACGTAATATTAGAGGGGATACCTCAATGCTCATCAAGAAGAAAGGATCAAACAATTGTATGATGAAATTTACCATAAATACAAGGATGGAAAGCAGCCCAAGGGAAAAGATAGGTGGTCAATGAGCAACTTAACGTTAGATGTTACAGGGTGTGGTTGAAACCTTGACTTTCTGAAGAGTATTTATATTTACAATTTGAATTATCAAGACTGTGAACTGTGGGCCTTGATTTTCGCTATTTCGCAGAGGAATTGCATCAACAGTCTGAAATGAACTTGGGAGAGTCAAAGAAGTTAAATTGATACTGTTTTTGTAGTACAAATGGCTACCTAATACATATTTATGATGAGCACCAGTGACAGTGATTATCATATCAACAAAAGTGCTATGAAATGCCAAAACCTTCACATGTAGGAAGATGGTTGATGAGCTATTTTCAAGTAATAGAAATCCAAAAGTGGAAATGATAGTAATCAAAGAAAAGAGAGACAAAACTGTAATTGACATTCTTATGCAAACTACACAGAATGGGACAAACAAATGCAGTCTATTATTTTGGACCCAGGAGTTCATAATACATATGATGAGAAAGCAGTAATTGTGATTTTGAAGAAAGGCCAAAATGGTTTGAGAAATTTTCTCAAGGATACAGAGTCTATGGATGCTGTTACACCTGTACACTGGCATCAGGGTCTACTCTATGTTTTTCTGATTCGGCAGTTACAGAGAGGAACAACATAACATGCTGCAGAGCGTCTCAATACATTTGTTTTCTCTCTATTATCAGCAAAGAAGTTCAGTCATCCAATAAAACCTGGGAAAATACTTGGAGATAAAGCACAGGACACTTCTTCAAATTATGTTTCTTGCAGCTAGTAGTGGCATCATGGAGGAGGATGATGAGTATGGCAGGAAAGAGGCTTCCAGTTTAGAAATTTGATTCCTACCTCTCATGGATGCTTGGACAGAATATCAATTTTTTCAACCTCTTTCATTTCCTTTGGTCAGATACAGGTTATGTTACTTGCCTGGTCACGTTTCTATGCCACTGTATTAGGCACAAATACTGGTGAAGATAGAAATATACTTAATAGATCAAGAAGAACAAGCCAGAACAGAGATAGGAGATGGTGACGTTACGGCGATCAGCAGGATGCTTCTACCAGCAAAGTCTTCAATAGGTCATTCAGCCAAGCGTGTCACACATAACCCCAGAACAATCCAAACAAAGAATACACAGCTCCAACGCTATCCAGAGAGAGAATTCCTCCACATCGATGTGTGTCAAATGAACTCCAAGTCTCTCCAATATATAGGAATCTTTGGGGGTGTGTGACACGTCCTTTAAGACATTTAAGTCAATATTATATTCCAGGCCGACCCAGCACATAAGTGGAATAAATTCAAAGTACATGTTATGCTCATCCGATCGAGATGATCTTTAGATCAATCTTACACCTCTCCGAAAGAGGAATCCAATAAAAATATTGCGATCGTCATCTGAGCAGCACAACCCGGAGTTTGGACCTAGTTGTCCAATTTTAACACTCCCTCTCAACTAGGGAGAACTCCGTTCACTAGTGCAATCCAAACATCGTGCGTCATCCCGCCGTAACTTGCTTTGCTGGCCTCTTTATTTCAGAACAGAAGTGGGTCAGTCACAAAGACATCATACCCGGCTGACAGATTCAGCCCAAAGGTCCGAAACCTCTATCAGACTCACAAAGAGTCTCCAACCAACCCGAAGTTGGTTCATCTGACCCGAAGTCAGGCAGAGGTCCCAGACCTCACTAAACTTGATCCCAGATCAAGTGGTTGGACCATGCCATCCTAGATAGAGAGTACGGCAATCTCTGATGCGTCCATCAGTCTTTGCTAATAGTCTCTAGCTTTTCCCACCTCATTGGCCAAATGAGAGGTACTTCCCATGAGCCCTAAACTCAATGGGTAGAATGCATACGGGGCACAGAAAATGAGAGGTGAACCAACTCAAAATCACAACGGTGGGGTCCAAGCACACCACCAAGGTTGGCAAGCCTAGCCTTGTGGTTGCCCATAGCTCCAAGAAGCTCTCCCCAAAGCCCCCCAGAGCTCCCAGAGCTCATCGTCCAACGGGACCCACATCATAGGGTCTTTCCACGATTCCAAGATTCTCACGGAAGGTTAGGAACATGACCTTCCCCAAGGGCATTGTGAGAATATCCGCGACCTGCTCATCGGTTCCTATATGATCGAGCCTTACGGCGCCTCGCTGTACCATATCCCAGATAAAGTGGTACCAGCCATCAACATGCTTGGATCAATCGTGGAACCCGGGATTC
Source organism: Pinus albicaulis (assembly GCA_034641835.2). NCBI lineage: Eukaryota > Viridiplantae > Streptophyta > Pinopsida > Pinales > Pinaceae > Pinus > Pinus albicaulis. Next base: position 1,366,017,539 of record CM076580.1, read on the forward strand.
TATAACAAATGAATCCCCCTCTGGTTATCACAAAGGATAACGGTGGCATCTAGCACATGCTCGAACAGCTCACAAAGAGCTTTCGCAACCAAGTGACTTCACAGTAGGCCATACATGTTACAATATATTCGGCCTCAGCGGTGCTCAAGACTGCCGACTTTAGATTCCTGCCCGAAGCAGATCTACATGTGAAGTAGCATCTAGATGTGCTCTTGCGATCCACCACACTGCCAGCCCAATCGGCATCAGTATATCCACGGAGTGTCATACTCCCGGCAGTGTATCTCAGCCCATGGTCTGTCGTGCCTCAGAGATATCTCAAGAGTTTCTTGGCACCAACCCAGTGAATGTTATGATCAACCATGTGTTGACTCAAAGTGTTCACTGCACAGCATATGTTCGAACAAGTGTTCATTGAGAACATCAAGGTCCTTATGAGTTCACGATACTCAGTAGGACGGGCCCAGCAACGTTGCTCCTCAACTTCTTGAAGTTGAGTTCCATGGACTTACAGTCCATCATACCAGAAAAATCATAATGTATTTTCCTTGAGAAAGGAAAATCTCGCCAGGTCTCTGCTAGACCTTCAGGCCTAGACATTAGTCCTAGGTCCTTCATCTCGAACTCAGCAGCGAGCTCCCTCTTGCACTGATGAATGAGAGGGTCAGCACCTGTCAGGAAGAGGTCATTCACATACAGCACCAGAATGAGAGGATTTCCCTTGACAACCTTGAAGTAAGGGTTCGGATCAGCATTACTTCGAGTGAAGCCCAGCTTCATCAAGTAGCTATCTATCCTCTTGTACCAATCTCAGGGTGCTTGTTTCAGCTCATAGAGGGCTTTCTTCATCCTGCAGACATGGGTGTCCCGATCCTGGACTTCTATCCCCAAAGGTTGCTTCACATATATCTCTTCCTTTATCACATCATGCAGAAAAATGCGGTCTTCACATCATCTGATGAAGACTCCATCCTTGCGTATCAGCAAGGGCTATAATAGATCGAATGGTGGTATCTCGAGCCACAGGTGCAAATATGTCATCATAGTCTATACCTTCCTTTCAGGCAACGAATCTTGCCTTGAACTTTTCAGCACTTCCAACAGATCCATACTTGATCATTTCGAGGTGACAACTGCTTTGTCCTATGGTCTTGGGACCACATCATAGCATCCTTCCAGATTGATGCTTTACGACTTTCTCAAAGGTATCCAAAGTCATATTGTACAAAAGTACTCATGGCAGCTAGATATCCTGTTATTAATATGGCTTCTTGGTTTTCCTTCGGAATTTCCCCCTCTGAAGCCATATGTCCCTGAGCCATGAGGATCTTCTTTCGTTGAACAAAGACATCCACTCAGGAGCATATACAGATATATCTCCCTCTTAATGTCAGCTTCTCTCGAGGGAGAAGACATCTGTTTTAAATGAGAGCATCCCAGACACCATTTTGGAATAGGGACCTGATCTCCCATAGTCAAAGCCATCCAACAAACTTTGCTGATCATGATTCATGATTCCAACCATGTGACTAAAAGCTGCATAAACTTCCCAGTTCACATTTTAAGTTTACCATAACGCTCCAATGTAGGACTGATATAGTCACATGCTGCTGCTACATAGGTGTGTATCTATGTCACTGACATACAGGGGGAACATAACAACAAGCCTCAGCTTGTGTTAGAAGTCCTTTCAGCCACTACCTGTTATTCTGTGAGTAGCTCCTTCAAACAGCCTTCTAAGACTGCAGCTTACAAAAAACAAGGGATCCAATCTACCTTGGTTTATCCTGCACTTGAGGCATTGCACTTTGAGTTGCTTCCAGATCTGCCCATTTCTGGTTATTTCAGCAGACTGCTCCTAGGGCTGAAAAAAAAATTTGACCACTTCATAGAATTTCCGCAGGACTTCAGCAGCTAACCCTTAAAACTTCCAGCTTCAACATGGGTGTCTGTCTATGTCACTGTCATGATGACAGTGACATAGAATCACAGATTTAGAACTATCACGTTCATCACTGCTAGCTGAATTGTGTTAGAAGTCCTTTCAGCCACTACCTGTTAATCTGTGAGTAGCTCCTTTAAACAGCCTTCTAAGACTGCAGCTTACAAAAAACAAGGGATCCAATCTACCTTGGTTTATCCTGCACTTGAGGCTTTGCACCTTGAGTTGCATCCAGATCTGCCCATTTCTGGTTATTTCAGCAGACTGCTCCTAGTGCTGTAAAAATTTTTTTGACCACTATATAGAATTTCCCCAAGGACTTCAGCAGTCAACCCTTAAAACTTCTAGCTTCAACATCGGTGTCTGTCTATGTCACTGTCATGATGACAGTGACATAGAATTATAGATTTAGAACTATCACGTTCATCACTGCTAGCTGAATCTGCACTTCACTTACATCTCAAGGACTCTTGTCCTTGATGTACTAGGGAGGGTTCTCTTCCTCCTATATCCTGCAGAGGACTCCATTACTTCTGGCTTAACTGCTGTCAAGGTCCTCTGCTGCTTCACATATAAGCTGATCAATCTGCCTTCTTTCAATGACAATGCTCCTCCAATGTCACTGATCAAGGCCTCGAATTCACCCTTTTATCCACGTATTTAAAAAAACAGCTCTGACCACGGAGGTTCCAAAAAAATCGATGTGATTCAAGCTATTATTCACTTGAACAGTGATGTCGTTATTGATCCTTAAATCTGCATAGATTATAAAGGCACTGGTCCAATTAAATGAGCCTTAGGTCAAAATTTTTTTTTTTTTTTTAATCACAGACTCGAGTTGCATAAATCTAAGATTATAGGTCTGCACAGGGCTGATCTTGAATTATCCCGTCACAAGGATCATAAGTACTACCCTCAACGGTATAATCACGGAGTGAACATGGGTAAGATTTTACCGCTATAACTTTCGCTGCGGACTTCTGGTTAGTAGTCACAATTTTCCAAGCTCCAAATTCAGCACCAGCACATGCATTTCTTTTATGCCCAGTTGCTCTTTCTAGAGAATCTCCACTGTGATAATCATCTCTAGTTCCCAACAGTTTGTGAGCCGTGCCCACAACAGATTCAGAATCCTTGTTTCTAAACAATACTTTCCAGACAGCTCCTCCACAGTTGAAGCTTATAAGATAGTGTCAATATCATTCTATAGCTTTTGAAGCTAGCTCCCTGAACGTGGAGATAATCGCTGATTCCTATCGAATCTGGAGTAGCAGTTAATTCAAATCCACAGTTTGTTACCCATGTAATTTAAGTGGCCCAGCATTCATGCCTCAACTGGAATCCGTGTCTCTGTCACTCTAGATGTGCAGAATTTGAAACAACGACAGGTTACGTTTTGCCCAGATTAGTTTGCAGTCTACAGCAATGAGCTTCGTTTTAACACTTCACTAAAAAATCAATTTATGATAGGCTCAGCCATCAACGCACAGCAATGGACATGGTCCCCTCTGTTGCCAGAATTCAACCGAGGACTTGGAAAATGATTCCGACGCTGGGAATGTAGAACCCGTCCCTCTTTGACGTGATTTGTATGCACGGGCCTTCTTCCTTGAGCAAACGATTTCGATTAATGGAAAGAAGGTGATGGCTAGGCTTCGTTCAATGCGTCAACCTTCATAATTATATGAGTCAGCTCCCCCTTTTTTTTATTTTTATAATCGAGCCTTTGACAAATGATCGTGCGACTCCTTTATATTAACACTGACTTAGCCTCTAATTTCGAAGCGTTGCTTCCTCAGGCCTGCTCCTCGGTTACGATTGATCAGCGTGTTGCTTCCACCTCTTTAGCGTCAACCTGATGCTCAGACTCAGAACACAGCCTCCCAGATTTAACTGCGACCACCTTCCATAACAGAAACCCCGCTCGTGTAATTTGAGCCACATTGGTGATCCGAAGATTTAAACGAGTTTGTTCTTCGAATGTTGGGCGAGGGTTTGTTCTTCGAGCAAGCTGTTTCGTCTGGCAGACCAAGCCCTCGAACACACCATTGATACCGAGAATGCCTCCGCACAAGACACGCTACAGGAGCGGCTTTCTCTGCTGCCTGTGGGATTCGAAATCCCGATCAACAACTCCGCAGAGGTTTCAGCTCCGTCTTTGTGATTCGAAATCCCGATCAACAACTCCGCAGAGGTTTCAGCTCCGTCTTTGTCCATTATAATTTAAACTAGGATCCAATACGATCAATAAAACACGTACCTCTGTCGATTGTTTTGAAACTGCTCCACCGCTTGAAACTAGGGCACCAGACAGTCCCTTTTTCAGCCATTATCTCCGCCCAGAATGCCCTTAAAGACTGCGGCTGTCCTTTAGGGAAGTGATCTCCCATCACGCTGTAATGAAAGGGCAGTTTCGGGCCCTAAGCATGGACTGTTCTATTATTTCTGATAGCGGCTCTTGAAACAGTCTGCGTTAGCCTATATAGAGGACTGTCCACCAAAAAAACTTTAAAAACAAATCCTTACTGACTCGGCCAGGATTTCGCATTCAGTTTAATTTACTGCGTTTAATATATATGTTTCTTCAGCAATAGCGGATCTGTCATACCCCGGGAGCAGTCCTTTATTCTAGACGTCATGCCCTACAGAGATTAGGCCTTACGCTGTCTTAGGGTGGACTTTCTTCCACGTTATCTTGATTAGACTAGCTCACGCTGATCCAAAACACGGGCATTGTCTTCAACCTCAGCCTCTGATACCATGTTAGTTTTTGCTCACGTTCTATGCCATTTCAGATTAGGGCACAATACTGAAGAAGATAGAACATACTTAATAGATCGATAGACGACAAGCCAGAACAGAGATAGGAGAAGGTGACGTTACGGCGATCAGCAGGATGCTTCTACCAGCAAAGTCTTCAATAGGTCATTCAGCCAAGTGTGTCACACATAACCCCAGAACAATCCAAACAAAGAAAGTGCAGCTCCAACGCTATCTAGAGAGAGAATTCCTCCACATCGATGTGTGTCAAATGAGCTCCAAGTCTCTCCAATAGGAATCTTTGGGGGTGTGTGACACGTCCCTTAAGACATTTAAGTCAATATTTTATTCCAGGCCGACCCAGCACATAAGTGGAATAAATTCAAAGTACATGTTCTGCTCATCCGATCGAGATGATCTTTAGATCAATCTTACACCTCTCCGAAAGAGGAATCCAATAAAAATTTTGCGATCGTCATCTGAGCAACACAACTGGAGTTTGGACCTAGTTGTCCAATTTTAACAGGTTGGATGGCATTGGCTCGCTATGCAAAGGAAAACTAGAAGAGAGGGCTCCTTCTTGCACAAGATATGCAGCAAATGAAAAGCTTACTGTTTATTTTCTTTGATAAAAATACATAGGTTGGATGGCATTGGCTTGCTATGCAAAGGAACACCAGAAGAGAGGGCTCCTCCTTGCACAAGATATGCATCAAATGACAATCTTACTGTTTATTTTCTCCGATGAACTCACATCTGTCAAAAGATGTAAGGGGAATGAGAATGAAGAATTACAAGAGGCCTCCCTTTTGGAATCCAACAAACATAAATATGAGAAACCTGTTAAGAAAAGTGATCATTTATATCAAGTGGATAGTGATGGCTTTGCCCATGCTCTTTACCCTGAGCTAGACATGATCTTTCCAAACTTAAGAAATCAGTTTTTCACATATGCAGAAGTGATGCTAGAGGTTGTCTGCTCCCATTTAAAAGCAGTTCCACCTAGTTCTATTCCAGATATATTGTTGGTTTTCAGAGTTGTGTTCCAACCCATTCCTGGATGTAGATAGAGATCAAAATGTAATGACTGATGCCAGTTGTGGCATGCTGAAAGGCGTTGTAGCTTCTAATGTGAAGTGCATCATATTGTGGATACTAGAAGTAATCATTGTGGAACATAAGGAAGCTATTAGATAGGTGATATGATTATTTCATAAGGAAGCTATTGATCACTTTGGAGTAGATAGGTGATATGATTATTTCAAAGATATGTTTGAATACTAGGACCAAAGAGTCAATGGATAACTCCGTGGAATTCGAGACATTGCTCTTTAATCTTGGATACTTGTTATAATTGTGTGCGATGATTCAAGTGATGTTGTACTAATTTATTATGATATTGCTCTTTATTTTGGTTGCTTTATATTTTTTTTGTGTGACAGACTATTTTCGTAAACATTTTTAGTGCCATACCAAGTGCCCTGTACGGGTCATTGGTTGGGTATATTCTCACAGGTATCAAAATTTATATCTATGACCAGAGAGCCGTTTGTAATGTAATCGAACCTAGTGGGGACACTCACTCGACCCTCAAAGTAGACATGGTTTAAATGAGTCTATGAAAACTTTTAATGTTTATTAATCAAATAACTTTTCAGCTTAGTGTTAATTTGGGTTATGGTAGACTGAGACCACTGCGATTGTATCACATTCTCAAATTTCTTCACATAAATGATATCTTGGTAGAGTTTGTTCAAGTAAAAGATACTATCAGTTTTAGGACTAGTTGTGTGGTTTTACTTAGCTTAAGATTAGACATATTATTTCGAATGTTTTAGTTCAGTCATGTTAGTATTTGGAGATGGTTGTAAATTGCTATGTAATTCATATTATTCTTTTCTATTAAATTTATTTTAATATTGAATATGGCCGCTTTTTTCATAATTTATTGCTGGAAAGTATTGATGGACAATCTAAAGATTGTCCCCATATTTAAGTAACCCTTTTTTAGTGAAATGAATAACCCTGTGTTTGGTCTTTATTATAGCTACCATCCTTCACCAGATGATGCATGCATATGCATATGTTGACAATCTCCTCTGAAATTCCATTATATCTTCATTATCAGTATGAAAAGTTGAAGACATGATACCAAAAAGAATCAATCCTGTTGTTGGTGAATAACAACCCATTGAAGAAGCCCCACAAGAAACGTGGTGAATCTTGAAAATTATTTTGCCAAAAAATCTCAAAAGCATCTATTCTGCCCAATAATGAACATCTGAGGAATTGAAATAGGTGGGCAGCCTTAAAGACGTCGATCTCAATGATTTTCTGCAATACTCACATCCATCATCCATGTGACTAATTATTTTAGATACTTAGGGAAAAGACTCAAAGAGCTCCTGGACCTCATCTCCTTGACCTGATATATCAAGGGATCCAATGCTTCCTTGTAGAGAACGTTAGTCAAATTCTCGGATGTTTGCCTCTGAACAAGTTAGACACTGGAGTTTGTGTTCTGCTCCACTGTTATGATGGTGTTGCAATGGGGTAGGACTGTTTGGTGCCTTGGTGTCATACTGCTCCTTATTTCTATTCATATGAAGGTAATCAAATCCTAAAACTTCAGCAACCTCTTCTGTCTGTTTTATTTTGGTTTCCAACTTGCAGGATTGAATAATGCAACCCCAGGATGATCTGATCTGAGGTTTGTCTTTATTGAAATGAATCAGGAGGGAGAAGGAAGACAACACCATTTTGTGTTGATTCATGGACTTGGCCATGGAGCATGGTGTTGGTATAAGGTTGTAACTCTTCTTAAGGAGAGGGGCTACAAAGTGGTTGCCCTGGATCTCACTTCCAATGGGATAAATAGGGCACCTCTATAGATCAATTCAATTCAATTGCACACTATGCAGAGCCACTGCCAGATTATATCAGAAACCTCGGTAGTGATGAGAATGTACTTGGACTCTCTGGAATATAACTTGTCATTTTAAGGTCCGAGAATAGTGAATCTAAGCCCAAAGTGAAGATAGAACTATGTTCAAGAGAGTTATGAATATTAGAATTTTTCAGAATGCTTCTCTTTATTGTTCCTTTGAAGACCTTACTATAATAGATATGGCCTCCCAAAATTAAGCAACAAGGATTTGATAGTTTTTTGGACTTTATTTCACATTTTAAGTTGAGAAAAACAAGGGTTCAAACCTATTCCACTTTTATTAATTACCCATTTTGACTTGGGAAGTTGCAGAATGGTCTCTGAAGATGTTCTCATTACATTGTTTTCATATTTGGAAAACAAAATATGCTCAACCTTTTGTTATGTGATGGATGGACTTTCAGTTGATTAGCACAAGGGGTCCTGATAGCAAGGACGCTGATTGAAGAATGCCATGTTACTAGGACAAATGATCCACTCAGACCTGCCAAACCACAGAGATAATGTGGCCAATTAAAAAGTGAGTTGGCCTTTGAGGCCTTGCTCAGACTAGCACAAAACTAAAAATTGAATGGCATTCTGATGTTCACTGGTTCCACAAAGGTATTACTTGGTTAGGATAACCAACCCTTCAAGGTCAGTTGAGACCTTAAGAACTTTGCAGACTTGGAAATGGGATAAAAGAGTTGGTACTTACCTCTTAGAAGCATTGTATAGATGACCTTAGATAAGGTCTTTCAAACCTGGCTCATTAGGTTGTAAGAATAGTTGAAACCTTCTATTATACATAAATTGGATTTTTAAGAGCACTGGTCTTGATTCCCAAGTCTCGACATTAGTACCCAGATCCTTGAAAAATTCCAAGATATTCAACGTGCTCTAATCATATTCCAGGGAAGTTTTTATTGCTCCCGAGTAGGACCCAAACATATAATTTCCCCCAGTGAACGACATGATTATAAATGACATGAATGCTACAAACCATCTTCTCATGACAACTCTTTTGGCCAAATCAAAGGCCTCCTTCCTCTCCATCATCTTAACCACTGCAACAAAGAAGGCGAAACAATCTTATAGGAAGGAAGTCCATTATTATAGTAACAGATGTTCATTTCTCAATGATAATGTTGAGTTTGCACTAACATATTGAACTGTGATTTGAAAATTAAAGGCTTGCTGGAGCAGATGAGGAGACCCAACTTTCATTTTTGCGGAGTTGGATAAATTTCCATCTGGAAGATGGAAGTAGGATACTGAGAAAAATATTTTTGTTTGCAGAGTTTGGGAAATCTTACAAAAACCCAGGATTTCACATGGGTGAGAGAGACAATTTAATTGGCGTGTTTATAAGCATGTATATGCATCTTGTTAGATGGAGAGGAGCAGGTAGGGGAGCCATGTTCTGGAAACTCATGGCAGAAGGAATGAACTCATATGGAGATGGGTATCATATTGTTTTGTCTCAGAATCCATCCACAACAGCTCTAGTTTCGGGTCAGTCTCATAAGTTGGCTAAGCTTACTCATTTGTTTACCAAGATGTATGAATATAAGAATAGGAGGGAGCCTGGGGTAACACGCTAATGATTCTCAAATTTCTCAAATTGATAACCTAAAAATAGATATTCTTGAATCGCTCAAAGTGCTGACCTAAAAATAGATACAATAGAGAGTTACAGACTATAGTGGATTCACCCTCACAAGAATTAGTTGAAAGTATTTCTCAATTAATTTCAAACTCTTACTCTCTATTTTATTACGCACACTAGCAAGAAAGGGGAATTTAGAGAGTTTTATCCTAGTACAGCACTTGAAGCTAGATTATATCTCTATCCATCCAGGAAAATAAGTAAACCAGTGTTTATATGATTCAAAGATACGAGGATGATGGCAGGTTGCAACATACCGGGTTGTTTGTCGACGTTCGATTGAAGAAGATGATGAGCATTGATGTTCAACAAAGGAATGGCTCATTCACTGCAAAAATGGCTCTTTGGCAGACTAAATCCTTGGCACTGGCATGGAATAATATCAGTGTTGAGCTGCCATTATGATTGTTGGCTTGGCAGTGGGAAATTGCAATGCAACAACCTCCAGCTCCCTTACCATTAACCTTCTTCAATGCTGCAACAACCTAGACTTTGAAAACAACCTAGACTCCAGTTAATGGTGCAAGTTACAACAACCTAGACTCAGGTTAATGCTGTAAGTTGCAACAACCTAGACTCAGGTCAATGTTGCAACAACCCGGCCTACCCTAGGCCTAGAATTTAGTGTCTATAAGTGTACCGTGACACTTCAGACATTAGTTAGAGAACACAAAAAAATGAAATGCATAGTGCGGTTTGGACTCCACAGTCTACAAGTTGTAACCAGGGCTGGGAAAATTGGTAATAGATTATAGATAAAGACAAAATTTTGAGAAATTCTCGGTGGATCGACAACCCTTCCTAGAGCATTTTACAATATTATTCATTTTTTTTTAAACCTGTAAAAATCAAATTTTAATTTTTTTTTACTCGTAAATTTCGCTGAGTACTTATTTGACGTGCCAGAGGCCTCTCGACGGGCTCTAACGTGTTCAATTTTGAACACTGATCCTCAGGTGCCCGTGAATAAAGAATAGCATAGTCAGTTGGATAAGCAGGTATAATTTACAAAATCTCACCCAGAATCTCACTCAGATCTACTAGTATCATTTCCATGATTTACTTGATGAATGGAGGAGTCTTAATAGTCCCAATCACTTAACATAAAATCAACTAAGGCGGCCAAAGGATAATATCCCATGACTCTCATCATCATGCCATCTGTGCCTAGGTCTAATTGGAAAAATACATATATTTTCCTATAACTAATTCAGCATGGTAGTCATTTTAAGTCATGGGCTATGGTCACTACCCTAGTATTGAAAGGAGTACATGATGTTCTGTGTTAACCTTAATTTCACACATATTAATGCATATGCATATTTCAAAGTTTAAGCTCACAAGGTTGTAACTATTTGATAGGAAAATGTTTTTCTATTCTGAGCATAATTTCCCCATGGAGTGTTTTATTTATCTTCACGCATTCATGTTTTATAGGAATAGTATATCCACAATTTTAATTTCTTTCTGCTTTCAAATATCATTAAATATTTTTATTCTTAAATGTTTTAATTCTATAACTAATGTAACTTCTTTATTGTGTTGAGGGCAATATTTCCAAGTATGGATCCATGGAACGAAGAAATAGAAATCGAAATCTTATCTTATATGTGAATTTTTTCTTTCAAATTATCTAGTGTTGTGTTCATTATTAATTTGAAAAGGGCCATTCGATGGGCAACTAAAACAAAGCTGACTTTTATTGATAATGTATTAACTGATTTATTAAATGAAAACAGGTGGTCAATTTTAAGCACTCTTGAATAGATTGAAAAAAATGATTAGCATTGCATGATGTTGAAAATAATTAGGTGGATTAGTGCAAAGCATAAGAACATATTGAGTTTAATGGCACAACTGACACTATGGAAGAGGCTTTGTAACAAGTGGTGGAGTAGATGGTGGCTGAGCAAAGGGTTGCAACACTGTATATGCATTTGGAAAATACCCCTGTGCAATGGTGGGTAAGCACATCAAATCATGTTGCATTCATGGAATGATATGATAGAGGCACTAAATGATAAAATCCTACCAGAAATTGGGGCTCAATTAGCTAACGACATTTTGGAAAGCAGTTCTGTCAATGAGACCCTACAATTCGGTGGTACATCCAATCCAATAGGCCACATGTATTACTGCATGTCATTAGGATATATAGGAGGTTCCTATTTAAATATGGGTTCAAAATTTTATGCACACCTTAGAGCCATTTCCAAAGAAGTGATATTCTAAGGTAAAAATGCAGTGGCAGACAACTAGCTAGGTTGAATAATGACTCTACTAGGAGGAGGCACAGATTGCAAGGTTGATAGAGTGCATTTGGTGTTTCCCATATATGGACCATCCACAAAGTCTAATAATATGTTCCGCAAGGGAGTACCCCTTAGAGGAACTTTGGCATCTGTGGTATAAATAAACCGATTCCCTTTTGAAACTATTGATAATGTGATAGGTGGTATTTCTTTGGAAATGAGAAGTATTGGTCTCCTTGTTGTTCTGTCAACTGTTGATAGTGTATAGGATGGTGGTGGAAATAATGGGGAATAATAAAGATCTGCATTCTATTTAAAGGATCTGCATTGTAGTGTAATGCAATCTGCATGTAAGGATCATTTTATTTCCAACCCTGCAATGCTTGGTCTAATTACATCATTGGGAGAGTGAATGAGGAACACCAAAAAGAATGCAAACAGAAGATTTGATAGAAAATCCATTCGAATACCAAGCCACTCATAGGCACCAACATTGTGGAGAGTAGATCTAGTATACATATCAGTCAATTCAGCAGGGAGAATTCTTTCTTTAGCTTTTGGAAGTATATTTATTTTTGTATCTTTCTGAAGTATACATATCTAACTATATCTCACATACATATTAGTCAACTCAGGAATTCTCCAAGGTTGCAAGTGCAGAAAGAATTCTCCCCGCTATCAAAGGCACTCCTATAAGCATACATGTACCAAAAGTAGAAACAAAGACAAATGTGGGTGCAACAGAGAAAACAAATGTTGTTATAGCTGATGCATAAACATATTTTTTTAGCCAACTGCATGATTCCTACCTCAACATTGCTAGCTTCCAAAGAAATCTTGTCTCCCAATCCTGCAAATCGAGTTTGATAAAAACCAATGGAAAAAATGAACATTTACTTTAGCATTGACTTCACATGTTCAGATCACTAATCTACATTTCAGTGTAGTCTTAGAAGTCTTCTTAGGGACATCATTAATCAATTTCCACACACGTTTGTTTGCACCATTAATCTTTACAGGGGTATTTGTTGTTGGTTCACCATTTCTATGGAAACTCCCCCACGCCTTTCCATGACAACAATCTCTTTTGAGCTTGATGCTTGTGATTTTGTAGAAATTCATGTGTTTCCAATAGATTTTAGCCATTTGGAGCCAATTCCCCAATCAGGGAGGGGCTTGGCATCATCCAACAATGTCTTCTTATTTTTCTTGACCATTGTGCCTTCCCCTACAACGGGCTTAGCAGCAACAATGCTAAAACCTCTCTGCAAAACTCTGCATGCCCACATCAACGCTGTTTTGCTTTCCATACCTTCGATATCCCCCGACACACACAATGTCCCTTCCTCCCTTTCAATCTTGCTTAGCACTCCTCGAAATCATATGCCACAAGTAAAACCCATTAAAACCCTTTGTAGATTAACTTTTTTTTCATATGCTTTTGTTGATATATGAAACCTTTCAAGAAACGGTCATTATATTTTTTCTCTTTTCCAAAAAGTAGAGAACCAACGCTCTGGGTGGCAAGAACACTCCTCCTATGGAGGCACTTCTACTCCTTCAGTGGATTCAATCCCTCAACCGATTTCATTACATATGAAAAGTGGATTCAATCTCTCAACCACTATAACTTTGGCACATGATATTTTATATGAATAGACAATACCTTTGATGTTAAACAAATACTGAGCTATTTAGATGTACAGGAATGGGAAGGGGAAGGAATTGGATACCACAGATGTCTAGGAATGGGATGGGGAAGGAATTGGATACCAATTAAAATATATGTGATTAAAAATAATCAAACAAAGGACTGCATTGGTCATTCTCTAGAGAGGGCATTAAGGCATTCCAAAAAAATAAATTCCCTGCTCTCTTGTTTTACTTATGAGTAATGAGAAGCATCATTAACATTGGGAAGGAGGGAACTTGCTATATTTTATACCAAATGGTATCACAAATACAAGTGCTTTTGGTGCTTGCTAGAAGAGAAATATATTCACTCTATAGTTGAAAATTTCATGTGTGATATTAGTGTATTTGATCAATTTCTCTCAGACCAAAGTAACTCAGAAGCCCAAAAATATTTATGTGTAGTGGGTCTGATAACCATGCCAATGCTCATTTAGCACCTAAAACAAGCCCTGAACCTAAAGTTGTTCGCATCACAAAATCTTTAAATATTGATGGAAAACATGAAGGTCCATGTTATGGGAATAAGCCTTGTAAAGAGCACAAAGACAATTAAAGAAGCATGGAATTCTTTTGCTGACAATGAGTTGGGAAAAGAAAAAGGGCTTGAAAGACAAGTTGCTATTGCCATTGACTCTCCTCAGAGGGGAGGGCGTTTTGGACGTCATTCAAGTATAATGGTAGCATAAAAGAAACATACTCAGAAGTAAATAAGTTAAGGGTAGGCTGATCTGCATATGATCATAAGCCAATTTGTTTGATGTCAACTAGAAGATGGAAATCTGGAAGAGAATATCCAATCAAATGTTACCCTTTGATATTCATGGGTAATCTATCAATTCATCTCAGCCAGTCCTCCTATATACTTTATAATGCTTGCTTATGCATGTACAAATGAGAGTTGCCTCACAAGTTGCTGCATGCTAGTCAATGATGTTTTCCGGGTGTTGAGAAATGATGGACAAGTTTCCCATCCCACATCATCCTCGATTTCCATTATTTGATAAGGTGCAAAAATATGGATACAGGAAAGAACTACTAAGGCAATTTCTTTCTCAACAACAATTAAACAAGAATGGCAGTGAATCTAATGTGTCTAAAGAAAAATTATAGCACCTGGAGGAAATTAATTCGAGGTGGCCTCTTTGGCATTTCCCTTGTTGCAGTAAATCTATCAACTAATCACATCTTTGGGTTGATAAAAACATGTTGAAGGTATTGAAGGAGGTTGGTGAAAGTGTTTCAAATTTGCAGATAGATCTTGGAAGACTTTAGTTATACGCCTTTCCCCATATTTAGTATGTTGGAGATCACATGCATATTAGGAAGAATCGAATGAAGAGTTATTGGCAATGACATGATGGATTTATTTTGGATATCACATGGATTCAGAACTCAAAGAAAACTTTATCTGGAGCTGGGCTAGAGATGTTGACCAATGTGCCTATTATACATGGCCACAAGCATTTGGTCTTGTCCTGCAAACTGCTAGTAGAAAGAGTTTGGAATGCGAGTTTGTAAAAAGGCTGAAGTCATGGTATATAGTGTGGTGAATAAGGTATGAAATCAACTCTTCCAGCTTCAACATTGGATGTATATTAGCACATACAAGCTTTAAATATTCATTTTTATAAATAATTTTGTCCCCAACAATTAAAGCACTACCATCTACGACAATACAACACCATTTTTCAAGAAGGATGAGAATAGTCCTTGTAGGATTTGAGGATGAATACACGTCATTTATTGAACCTATGGATTAAACATGGCATGCCTCCCATACCACAAACAAATCCAGCTAGTTTTCAAAAATGTAATTGCAATAGCATTTGAAACAATATTGTGTCCTCTAGGTAAGCCGCAGAGGAGAATTTCTAGAGCTGGTTGGAGAAGATATTTATGGTGTCACAGAGTTTACAAAAGTTCTTGTGGGGATGGATAAACATATCATGTTGTAAAGCAAGTCCAAGGTTGTAACCTCTTGCTGAGATATTTCAATTGCAATGGATTAAAACCTGTGGATTTGAATTTTATAGATGGATGGATAACATAGTTTGTTTCTGGAAGAGGGGGTGCTTCTAATGGATTTATGTAAGAGTGGATTAGTTTTTTGATGTGTTCAGTAGATACAAGTTTTTGGAAAATTTTATTGGATGAATCAGTGATTTGAAGCATGTAAATTATTATTACTATTAACCAATTTTAAGGTCATGACTAAGCCAAACACCAAATTGGTGTATGATACTTCCTTGTTTGTGGGACAAGAGAAGGAGGTATTTCCACAACAATACGAATTTATGGAGCAGAGGTCTGCATCATCTTGCCTGGGAACTACGCAGTCTTTCGTGGGGGCCAAGTCACCCTCTTCTTCGGTGGACCACGAGTGCCACCCTAGGGATGAAAATTCTACTCATATTTGGTAGCTGGGAGGATACCACGTATTTCTGGTTCACCTGGGATGCAGGAAAGGAGCAGGAAAGGAAATTGTGGGAGATTTTCTAGCATTTGGGTGCCAACTCAGCCAGCAGTTGGAGGAGCTAGGGGAAATTGGGCCAAAATTCTGAGGTCAACATTTGGCCAATTATTTAGTGGGTTTTGTGGGTTATTAGAGAACCTGAGTTTAATTCCCCAAAATTTTCTGGGCACCGGATGAGGCCCTAACAACCATTGTTCACAGTCAGCAATGCAGTTTTTCACTAGGTCAGCATAGAGATTGTTGGGGACAACCACATTGCATGTTAGAGTAGCTGATTTCATCACCTGGGAATTGTTAGGTTGGTTTGGGCAAGCCCAAGTGCATGCTTTCTGATCTTACCTTTGTAACCAACATTTATATTAATAAAATGTCTCAGCTCAACGCAGTTAATGGAGATTTATTGGTGTTTAATGTGTTGTAAATTATGTGTGTTTGTTTTTTTACTATGCTTGCTTTGTTTATCATTGTAAATTTCCATTAGGAATATTGCAATGGTATCAAAGCATGATCTTGGCCACCTGTGGGGAAGCTAGTAAGATCATGAAGGTGTTAGACTCACATGCACAATGATTGGTGAGCTTATAGACACTCCAATGATGCAAAAAGGGGAAAGTACACAAGGGCTCTTGTGGAGGAGTTGATAAGGCAAAGCCAACAATTGGCTTGTGAAATGGATTGAGGAGATGGGGTTGTTTGGAATTATATTTTGGGAAATTTTGGGGTATTTTCCAGCATTTTGGTGGATCAACAAGCCAACATCTGCTATAGGTTACAATTTCTACTTGTGGAGGAGGGCCAAGCATTTTGAGGTCAAATTTGGAGCGTCAAAAATAGAGTAAGGCCCTTTTGGGTTTTTTTGGGTTTTTGACAAGGATCTTAGAAATAATTTGGCAGAATTTTGTGGTCAGATTTGAGGGGTCAAATAGGGGTCCCAACTCAGCCAATCACTGGAGGAGCTAGGGGGAAATTGGGCCAAAATTCTGAGGTCAACATTTGGCCGATTCCTTTGTGGGTTTTTGTGGGTTATTGGAGGAGAGTCCGAGGTTAATTTTCCAGAATTTTCTGAGCACCAGAGGGGACCCTAATAACCATTGTTTGCAGCCAACAATGCAATTTTTCACTGGGTTAGCAGAGATATTGTTGGGGACAACTACATTGCATGTTAGAGTAGTCGATTTCATCACCTGGTCATTGTTAGCTTGCCTTGGGCAAGCCCATGTGCATGTTTTTTGATCTTACCTTTGTACCCAACATATATATTAATAGAATGGCTCAGTTCAATGCAGTTTATGGAGATTTCTGGGTGTTTAATGTGTTGTAAATTGTGTGTTTGTTTTTTTTACTATGCTTCCTTTGCTTATCATTGTAAATTTACATTAGGAATATTACAGAGAATGCAAACACAAGATTTGATAGAAAATCCATCAGAATACTAATCCATGCATTGGCCCCAACATTGTGGAGACTAGGTCGAGTATACATGTCAATCAACTAGAGATTTCTCTCCATGAACCAAGACTCCTGGTAAAAACTTCTAATGGTGGTTGCTCTAGAGATTGATTCTCCAAAATTTTGTATGATTGGAGCTCTAGAAACTAATGACAATCGAGCCACTTCACTAGTTGATGGTATGTAATATTGATGATATCATATACAAGTTGAACCCACTGGTATAAACACAATGAATACCTGCCAAGAAATCTGATACATGACTGCAATGATCCCCTAAAGTTGTATAAATGCAAAAGCCAAAGCTCCTGGTTGTGTAGGAATCAATGTGTTGGCTGCACTCTGATAAGTTGATGCCTGATTCAGTATTCACCCAAATGGAGTTACACCAAAGGATATTGGTGCACGAAATATACACTTGTGCAGATTGCTGAAAAGCTGATTGCCAGTTTTAATTCCAACCACTGAAAGAAGCGTAGAGCTCATAAGAATGCACAAAGAGCTGCTTAATTTCAAAGCAACATAAACAAGAATGAGAAGCGAGTTTCTAACAGGGGAACACTCATTTTATTTTGTAGGGGTTTCCCATGCTACTTAGTAGTTACTAATTATTTGAAGTAGTTGAAATATTATTTGGGCCATTAGTATTATAGGTATTAAAGTACCATTGTATGCAACAATAATGTAAGACCAGTATACCGACATGTTTACCCTTCTTCCTTTGCATCCACCTCTCTAGAATTTGAGATGCGTAGAGCCAAAATGGAGAAGCAATAGCTCTGCATACTCAAACAAGCCATATTAACAAGGGTTTATCTACACTACACTGCTACCCAACAAAACCAGTGTTAAATATACAAGCATCTGCTCCAACTTTATATTATGTTAGTTAAAAATATTTACTAAATGCAGAATATTTACAGTGTCCTCTCAAGATCAAATTTAGAGATCCATTAAAGCGGTCCAACATTATCTGGTGAGACCCCTGTGTTAAACGCGTTAGTGCTCTACCAAGCCACTAGAACCCAACCCCGAGTTACATACGAGTAAATTTCCATTTTTGGTTGCTTGTTCAAAACAATTGTTACTGCATTTTCTATGCAACTTCATGGAGAAAAACCCACAAAGCCTAGAAAGTTTTCTAATTTCAGATTGTTGTTGACAATCTGGTTTCTTGTGGTAAAATGAAATGTAGCACATGTTAGATTTCATTCCCCTTATAATGTTATTATTGCCATTGTGTTTTTGTTTGTCCTAGACGAAAACTTAACAGGTCCTAGTTTTTTTTGGCATGCACCTTTGTTGCTGGAAATATGCTTGTCTCTCTACTAAAAGTAAATCTAGCACATGTTATATTTATTTCACCTTTCAATGTTGCTATTGAGAATCATGCCTTGTATCTATGATAGAAGAAAATCTAGCACAAAATATCTTTCTTTTTTCCCTGCAATACTTCTTTTGGAAATATACTTGTGTTTGTGCTAAAAGTAAATCTAGCACGAGCTATTTTTCTTTAACCCTGCCATGTTGTTATGTGCTTATGTTTTTGCTACAGGAAAATTTAGCATGGGTAGATTTCCTTCACCTTGCAATGGTGTTATCAACAATGTGCGGTTATTTATGCTAGAAGGAAATATATTACTCATTATATTTTTTTCATCTTACAATGTTGTTATTAGCAATGCACTTTCGTTTATGATAGAATGAAATCTAACACGTGTTAGATTTCTTTTGCTTGATAATTTTGTTGTTGGAAATAGGCTTGAGTTTTTGCTAAAAGTAAATATAGCACATGCTAGATTTTTTTCGCCTTACAATGTTTGTTATATGCTTGTGTTTGTGCTAGAAGGAAATTTAGCATGCGTCAGAATTCAACTTGCAACATTTTTATTGACAATGTGTTTGTGTTTGAGCTAGAAGGAAATTTATCATGCACTAGATTTGTTTCACAATGCCATGTTGTGGTTGGTAATCTGGTTGTTTGTGCTAGAAGGAAATATGCTAGATTCCTTGACCTTGCAATGTTGTTATTGGAAATATGCATGTGACTATGTTAGAAGGAAATTTAGCACATGTTAGATTTATTTTCTTGCAATTTTGTTATTGGAAATATGCTTTAGCTTGTGCTAGAAGAAAATTTAGCGTATGTTAGATTTATTTAACACTACAATGTTGTTATGTTCTTATGTGTGTGTTAGAATGAAATCTAGCACGTGCTAGATTTGTTTCATCTTATAATGTGCTTGTGTTGTGATGTAAGGAAATATAGCAAATGTTAGATTTCCTTTGCCCTATAATGTTGTTGTTGTTAAAATGTTTGTTTTATGCTAGAAGTAAATCTAGCATGCACTAGAATTCTTTTGCCTTAAAATGTGCTTGTCCGCTTGTGTTTATGGTAGAAGTAAATATTAGACACATTAGATTTCTTTCACCTTATAATTTTTTTATTGGCAATGCGCTTATGTTTGGGCTAGAAGGAAATGTAACACACGTTATGTTGTCCTCACCTTGGAATGTGCTTGTGTTTGTGATAGAAATAAATCTATAGCATGCACTAGATTTATTCCATCGTACAATGTTGTTATGTGCTAGAAGGAAATATAGCACGTGTTAGATTTATTTCAATTTGAAACATGTTTTTGTTTGTGTTGGAAGAAAATTGATCACATGTTAGATTTATTATACTCTACAATGTTGTTGTTGGGAACATGCTTGTATTTGTGGTAGACATAAATCTAACACTTGCTAAATTTCTTTCACTCTACAATGTTGCTATGTGCTTGTGTTTGCTCTAAAAGAAAATCTAGCACGTGTTAGATTTATTTTACCTTGCAATTTTGTTATTAGTAACACCTTGGTGTTTAGGCTAAAAGGAAATCTGAAATGTGCTAGATTTTTTTTGTCCTGCATTGTTGTTGTTAGAAATGTTTATATGTTTGGGTTAGAAGTAAATATAACACAAGCTAAAATTTTCTCACCCTACAATGATGCTATGTGATAATGTTTCCATTAGAAGGAAATCTAGTATGCATTAGATTTATTTCACCTTGTGATGTTATAATTTGCAATGTGCTTTTGTTTATGATATGAATAAATCTAACCCATGTTAGATTTGTTTTGCCCAGCAATGTTGTTGCTGGAAATATGTTTGAGAATTTGTACTAGAAGGAAATCTAGCATGTATTATATTTTCTTCACGATACCATCTTATTTTTGACAATCTAGTTATTTATGCTAGAAGGAAATCTAACACTTTGCATTATTTTTTTTGGAAATGTGTTTATGTCTATGTTAGAAGGAAATTTAACACACACTAGATTTTTTTTTTCTTTCATTGTTGAAAATATGTTTGTGTTTGTGATAGAAGTAAATCTAACATATGCTACATTTTTCTCACCTTGAAATGTTGTTATGTGATTTTTTTTTTGATAGAATGAAATATAACGTGCGTTAGATTTCTTTCACCTTACAATGTTATTATTGGAAATGTGGTTTTGTTTACGCTAGAAGAAAATCTTGTGGGTGCTAGATTTCTTTTTCTTTACAATGAAGTTATTGGTAATATCCCTATGTTTATGCTAGAAGTAAATCCAACATGTATTAGGTTTCTTTAACTATACAATGTTTTTATTTTCTTATGTTTGTGCTGTAAGGATATGTTGCATGTGCTAGATTTCTTTCACCTTGCAATGCTGACATGAGCTTTTATTTCTTCGAAAAGGAAATGTGGAATCCTTAAAGTTCTTTTACCTTCCAATGTTGTTATTGGAAATGTGCTCATGTATTTATTAGAAACAAATCTAGCATGTGCTTCATTTAATTTTGTTTGCAATATTGTTGTTGGCAATGTGCTCGTGTTTTTTATTGAAGTAATTCTACCACATGCTAGATTTATTTTACCGTACAATGTTGTTATGTGTTTGTTTTTATGCTAAAATGAAATTTAACATGTGTTAGATTTCTTTCACCTTGCAACATTTTTATTGACAATGTGCTTGTGTTTGTGATAGAGGGTAATATAGAATGATTTTTTTCACAATGCAATGTTGTTGTTGGAAACATGCTTCTATTTGTCCCATATTTCATTCTTAGACCAAATATTCCATACAAAGGGCCTTCTAATCATTTGAGGTTTTAACATTTCTTATATTGTAACAACAATCTACATAGTCATGGACTAAAAACTCATTGTCTTCAAAAAGTAAGGACAAATTTCGCAAGCATGGAGATGTCCTAGGAAGGATTATTGTTGCAATGTTTTTTTTGACAATGTGTTAGTGTTTGTGATAGAAGGAATTTCATCATGCACTAGATTTACTTTACAATGCAATGTTGTTGGCAATCTCATGTATGTGATAGAAAAAATTCTTCAATGTGTTTGCCTTTTTATGGTCTCTATAGAAAACTAAGAATATACATGACTATAAAAGATAAATTTTGTGTAAACATGATGTTGTTGTAGTATCTACTATTGTTGTTATTTATTCACAATGTATTGTTTTCTTTTGCTAACGTGCTTATGCTTGTGTAGAAGAAAAGCTAGCAGGTGCTAGCTTTCTTATAGACACAATTAAAATAACATAATAAATTATTTAGGGGTGACACCCTTTTTGTAATCAACACCATGATTAGCTATTATTGTGAATTCTACACTTCTTATTTTTCTTGTTCATTTTGTTACACATACAATGATGCAAGTAGTGGTAGTATTTATAAATTCATATTTTATTTGATAATTTGAAACTATGATAATAGTTTCTTACTTTATTTTCAGAAACCATGGACCATGAAGCTAGTGGGAATTCAAAGGAATCATCAAAGGAAAAAGGAAGTTCACCAAATACAACACCAAAATCTTTAAATGGTATGACAATTTTAAAATTAGTTTGTACTTTGTTACAATGGTTGCTAATAAATGATTGTTGATTAATGAAGTTCATGTTATCCTTATTTTTTAAGAAAACTTGCATATTCTTTGAGCTTCTTTGCTTTTGTGCATATGTATGAAATGAAATGTTATAGAAGACGAATTCATATTGTTTTTTAATTCATTTAAAATTTTACCATCATAAATTCTTACAAATGTTTGCAGATGCTAAGAACTATGGTACAAACTGTGAAATTCTAAAAATCTATTTTATATTCATTTTCAAATAATTTGACAAAATTCTAGTATGCAATTTACAACTTAATGAATTTTGATTTATAATTGAATAATTTCCTACCTAATATTGCTATGAAAATTGAAATACACCATGTTAGTTGAATTTTCCACATTAAAGATCCACTTTTACACAAAAAACACATGCAGATAGCACTAGGAGTGGGTTTTTAATGTGGAAACCCCATACTAACATGGGTATTTTGCTTTTCCTAACAATTTTAGTTAGGTGTTTACTGTTGGTGTCATATAGTAAACTTGCATTACACATGTGCTCATTTATTATTCTTATGTAAATGAAAATAGTTTATTATAAGGTTGTTTAATAATATTTTGTATTTCATGCTTTCCATAAATTTTTTTCATAAGCCATGGAATCTCGTGTCCCTGAAATTCCAAGTAAAGGAGTGAAGAGGAAACGAAAAAAAAGTGATATACAAACAATGCCTCCTTCAATTGGTATGGTCGTTTTATATTTTATGTATACTCTTATAATTTTGCTTTTCCTAACAATTTTAGCTAGGTGATTACTTTTTGTGTCATATAATAAATTTGCATATCATGTGTACTCCTTTATTATTGTGTATGTAAATGAAAATAATGTATTATAGGGTTTAATAATATTTTTTATTTCATGTCTTCCATAATTTCTTTATTTCTTTATTTTTTTTCATAAGTTGTGGAATCTCGTGTCCCTGACATTCCAAGTAAAGGAGTGAAGATAAAACAAAAAACAAGTGATATACAAACAATGTCTCCTTCAATGGGTATGGTTGTTTTATATTTTATGTATACTCTCTTATAAATGGTTAGATTATGTGGTCTTGTAAATTTTAAAATAACATTACATGACAATATTTGAAATTTTAATTTCATTTTCATTTATGCAAATAATTTTTTATTTTTGTATGCAGAATTGGTTGACACCAAAGCAAGTGAAATGTTACAGTCACCATTTAGGAAAAAGAAAACAATCAACTCAAATGGAAATATCAATAACACCTTCAACTTCTACCTTTGAAATGATTAAAAAATACAGCACTTTTAATAAATATGAGTTTGTGCACGATTGGCATGTCCGAATAGAAACTCCTATGAATATGTATCTTGATATGTAACTATTTGGATCCATAGATGGAAAAGAACTTGAGATATTAAGAATAATTATTAATTGCTATGCTTACAATGAAAATGAAATTGACTTTCAAGTGGAGGTGATTAAATAAAATGAAGTAAAATTAATTTCTTCTCAAGTGGAGTATACAAAGATTTGAAACTTCAAGTGACGATTCACCAAATATGATACTACAACCAAGACCAAAATATTATATGGATGATTAAATATGATTCATTGTTTATATGTGCTTTTATCCATTGACACAATTTATAACATATTTTATGTTTATTATAGTGACAAGCAAGGAGAACAAAGGCATTGATTAAATGCATGTGAAACAAACCTATAATCAAGCAAATGATATCATATTAGGTAGTTAACATGAAATTTGTTGTTTATTCTTTTGTTTGTTTTTCTATTCAATTAATCATTGTCACAATTTATAACATATTCATTGTACATTATAGAGACAAATAATGAGAACAAATACAATAATTTGAAGATTGAGAATCAAATTTATAATCAAGAACAAAATATAATAGTAGGTATTTATAATTTGCCCACTTTTTTTCCTTATTATTTAATGATTTTTATTCATTTTCACATTTCAAAATATTTTATATGTTTAATGTAGAGACAAATAAAGAGAACAAAAACGATGATGAGGTGCAAAGTTATAATTATGAAGATAATTCCATATCAAGTACTTATTACTTGTCTTTTTGTTTTTTCTTATTATTATTCAAATTTTAATGCTTCTAATACCATAATATTGTATATGTTTATTATAGGAACAAATAAAATAACAAAAATAACAATCAAAATAATGTTAAAAGTGTGTGTGTGTGTGTGTATTTCGTAGGTTACGTTGCTAATGCTTTTCTTTAATTGCGAATTTTGTAGTGAATATATATTATATTACATAATTTGATTATATTTAATTGAAGGTTTAATCTTTTCACCTCCAGGTTCTGTGAAGATGATAAAAGAGAAGATTGTTTCATCAATAAATAGTCGAAAAAACACTCATGGTAAGTGTATTGTTTCGATATTTTTTTAGTAATTTTTGTAACAAGAATAAAATGGTTTGACTAGACTATTTTTTATTGTATTGCAACCCAAATAACTGAAAAGAAATTAGGTATTCTGGAATTAAAGGAGATTTTTTATCATAGCATCAATGATGAAGAAACAAACAAAGGACATGTTGAGAAAATGGGAACTGGTGCAGATTACACAATAGAGAAAAATTTATTTTGGATTCATCCACATGCAAAAACATTTTTTGAAATAAGTTTCAAAAATGAATATTTTGAAATTACAATTTGGATGGCAGCTTTGAAACAAAACGCAATAAGAGTTTTAAAAATTTGGTTTCAGAAAAATTAGAAGATAAACTTGTGTTTATGTGGACTACTTCAGAGTGTAAACCAAAAAAGGGACATAAGGCCATTGACAATCCAACAAAAGGTATACATACTAAATCATTGAAAAAAGTGTGGGAAATGCATACCCAATATGATGCAACCAATCCTATTATAGTGGATTGTTCACTTGAGATAATGAAGGGAAATCCAAAAGGAAATGTGATTCTTGCCCCTCAGTTCATTGGAACAACTCAAGAGGATAATTGGTTGATCGATGAGCTATGGAGAATGTTGATTAAATGCAACAACGCAACATATGTGCAAGTTATTTTGAAGGATTTTCAATCACATCTAATAGTACCTTAAGATGATTGGTGTCTATTTCATGTCATATTATGTATGACATCATGAATTATTACTATATTTTGTAGCCGTTTTAAATTTAAGTTGACTTCTATTTCACAATATTAAAAAAATAATTGTTGATTTGGTTTGTCATAAGTAAAATAAAATAAATTTATATTCTTTATTTTTGTGAGATATTATTGTATTGATAACAATTATTGATTTGAATGGTCGTTTAATGTTTTCGTATCAAAATTTCTCATGCTACATAAATTTTTACAATGGATTAGATTGTATGTAAAAATTAATATATAGTTGGTCTATTTGTTTGAATTGGATCATTACAGTTGTTTTTTTTCAATTGTGGTTTAAGTTATCATTATACCTCTTAGAAATTAGTAATGCAAATGATGGTTCACTGCTTTCTTATAAAAAAAATTATTTCATATATGTTGAAAAACTATATTAGGAGGTATGTAGCCCCAACAATAGACATAGAATATTTACTAAAAGAAGCACTGAAATAAACTAAAGTAGAGACTATATAAATTAGTGTATAATTAAGTAGGTTTGAAATTAAAAAATTGTATCATATTACATGTGGAAACTAATATATAATTAGTTTGTTTAATTGCAACCACTGTAATTATATCTTTCAATTCAAATTAAAAAAATCACTATCAATCTTAAAATCCATTATTTAAATGGTGGGTCAATGTGATCCTATAAGACTTGCTTATTCCATACAATTTAAATAAAGGTATTAGGTTGTATGTGTAAAGTAAACATATCATTAGTTTGTTCACTTTACTGGGGCCATTGTAATTATAATTTCTGATTACCATTAATTCATAATAAATACTAACATCATTTTTGAAATGTTAGGTTTTTATATCATTAAGCAATAAAGTGTTGAATTGGAGATATGTTAATATCATACATGTGGTTGCAGTGTAGTTGCAGACATAAATGGGCATCACTATAAGTCAAAAGATGTTGTTGATATTTAAAATGGAAGGATTTTTCTTCCAATCATACACCAAAGATGAACAAAATTGTTATATTCAAAGAGAACTACATTGGCAGTTCGATGATAGGTCCTATTTTTTAAGGCCTTTTCACTCAAAACTGTTAGAATATTGCTTAAAAAATTATGATGTTGCAATATGGACATTAAATGTCACTGACAAGTACATCTGACAAGTAATTGAAATATCAAATATTGATATAGAGGACTTTAAATTCGCATGTAATATGTCTCATTGTGATTTGCAAACAAAATTAGAAGTGAGGAGAACAATACAATTTTATGAGAAAGGTTGACTGATGTGTGGTCCCGATATGGAGATAATTGTGAAGAATCAAATGTATTGCTAATAGTTACAACAAAGCATACTTCTCAATTCATCAGATATTGATCAAACCACATCTTTATAAAAACCTATACAGGAAAATAGCAAGATGCTTGGCTTATGCAGGTTTTATTCCCCTTTCTTAAGTCACTTCATCGTATGAAAGAGAAACATGAATACATCCGAATGTTCAATAGAACGTGTACTTCATTGTAGTGGATGAAGATAATTTTCTTTATAAATTTGTTCACAAGTACATTCCAATTTTTTAATGCAATTTGAACATAGTGTTTTCTGAATCAATTTGTATGATTTTATATCTTTTGGAATATTATATGGGAATTTAATTTTATTATTATATTTTTTTTCTCTGAGAAAAAAAGTCAGAACTTTCTATTAATAAAAAAAATTTACAATGGAAATTGTCAATTATATTATTATATATTTCTATTATTATTTATAATTAATTTTGCAATGACTTTGTTGTATTGATTTTTTTTGCCAATATATGTGTGTATGTGTGTTCTTAAATGAATTATTTGCCATTGAAACCATCTTACACGAACCTTTTTGATTGACTTCTATTTACTTATATGCATAATACTCATATATAAATGTGAAATATAAGTTTTGAATTAGATCTCATTGCAAACAAAAATGAAATTCTTATTGAATAAATCATAATAATTTACTTGAAAAATGCTATATGCACTATTGGCTATTCAAGCTATTGGGAAATGTGTCAAAGGTAAATGATTTGAAATTTTTGAAGCATAAGATATGTGATTTCTCAATCCATATTTTACATAAATTTATATACTTCAATCAATTAATGGTTGTAATTAAAATCATATCATATTGAAAATTAACAACACTAAAAGGTTAGTTATTGGCCTTTTACCTATGAAAAGCATTAATATGAGTACATAAATATGATATTTGATTTTTGAGAAAAAAATCTATTATAAATAATTTTTCATTTCTAAAAAAAACATATAATTAATGATAATGATTGCTAAGTGGACTATCAAGGTTTGATTGGATGCTATCATAGATAAATTATGTCTTTGAAATTTGTTTGAAGATTTTTTTTGTTTTTTGTTTGTTTGTTTGTAAAATTGTATTTTAAATAAATTGAAATCATATCATATGAGCCATAATTATATTATTGTTTTTTACTTAGTTATATCCATTAATATGAGTGTATAAATGTGATATATAATAACCATATACTATAAGACATTTTTTCCAAAAATAAATCTAATAATTTCTTGATAATAAGTATTAAGTGGACTATTTAAGCTAATGGGTGATGGGTCATAGGTGAATACTTCAAACTCCTTAAATTTTAGGACATTTGATTTTTAATCCATAATTTATTTATCTTTTTTTAAAATCAACTATTTGCGTATGTAATCATCTTATCCCATATAAGTTAATAATGAATCCATTTATTGACCTTTATTTGTCTTCCACGTAGTTTGATATGAGTATTAATTTCATATTGTATTTTTTTGAAATATAACTCCATGTAAAACAAAATGCTTTTCTTAATAAAACATGGAAAAATTAATTAAAAACGTGTTAAGTGGACCATCTAAATTAATTAAAGAGATAGATCATAAATGGTTGTATTTAAACTTTTTTGTAGCATAAGACATTTATTTTCCCATCCATTTTAACATTTTTTCATTTTCAATTCTTAAATATTTTATTTGTAATTTAAACAATATCATAGAATCCACCATGACTCGAAGCTATTTATTGTATTCTATTTGGTTATATGCGTTAATGGAAGTTTATAAATGTGATGTTTTTTTGAAATGTAGCTCCTAATGTAAATAAATATATATTTTTTATAAAAAAATTAGAAGTAATGTATAATAATTTATAAGTGGTCTAATATAAATCCATTTAGCAGCTTTTATTTGCTTATCATGAAGTTTAATATAAGTGTATAAATAAGACATTGTTATTTTGAAATAAAACTTCAAGTAAAATGAAATGTTTTTCCTAACAAAACATGAAATAATTAATTGATAATGAATAGTAAGTAGATTCCTCAAGTTCCCTTAAGATATAGGTCATAAATAAATGTATTTCAACTTTTTATAACATACACCATTTGATTTTCCCATCCCTATTAACATTTTGTAAATTTCAATTCGTAAATAAATCATTTCTAATTGAAATAATAAAAACCAACTAGACATAAAGCATGACATATTAAATTCTATTTAGTTATATGCATTGATACAAGGTTATAAATGTATTATGTTTTTGAAATAAAGCTCTTAATGTAATTAAAAATACATTGTTTAGAAAAAATAATAATTTAAAATCAATCAATGATGAGTTCTAAGTGGTTTATTCTATTTTCAATCAATAACATTTTCTAACTACGCATTTTTAAATCAATTACTTTTATATAAAACCATGCCATATAAGTTGATAAAGTCAAAAAACAATTGATTGATTTTTATTTACCTATCATGTGGTTTAATATGAATGTATAAATGTGACATTGTTATTTCTAAAAGAAAACTCTATGTAAAAAAATGTTTTCTATTAAAATATGGATTAATTAATTCATAATGAGCATTAAGTAGACTGTTCAAGCTCATTCAATAGTTGTGTCACAAATGAACATATTTAAACTTTTTTCCACCATATGACAATATTTTTCCATCAAGATTAACATTTTGTAAAATTCAATTATTAAATAAACTATTTGTAATTAAAATAATATCATAGAAGCTAACAAGGCCTCAAGCTATTTATTGTATTCCATTTAGTTATATGTTTTGATAAAAGTTTATAAATGTAATATATTTTTGACATAAATCTCCTAATGTAAGTAAAGATACATCATTTACAAAACTAATTAGAATTTATTGATAATGTGTTTTAAGTGGTTTATTTAGACCACATGGAAAATCATGTGTAATAGATAAATGACTTTTAATACATATTTAATATTCAAAAATAATATTTTAATGATAATTTATTAGTAGCTACATTAAGTATTTAATATTTCAATTTCAACTAAAATCTACAAGTTGTGTTTCACATTTATTTATTCCCCATTAACAGTTCTTATCATTTTCTCCTCTTGGTGAAAGTAATGGTCAATCATGGTTTTTCTTAAAATAGGTTGGAACCATTACATTAGGACCGTTATTAGTTTTTGATAATGTTGACAAGGAGAGATAAATATCCAGACTGCCATCAAGTGTACTATTTTTCAAAAACACTTGCTTCCACTACTTATTTGTCTATGTATATTGGTTCTAAAAAACCACTAATTCTTGTTTAATTCAATTTGTGATAGTGTCCATCGTAATGGAATGACTTGAATACCCATTTAAGAACTCTCATTCGATGTACTTGGCTTTAAGTGGAGATAGATCAATGATACCCAACCTTCTTGAAATACCTAGATCAATAGTGCCTAGCTTTTATAGTGGCTGCATGGATGATGTAAAGAATAATTATCACCTTCTCATTAGTGTTACTTAAAGGCACGAAGGGGTAGAAAATTTAGCACAAAAACATTTTACTAAGTTTCTAGTAGACTAGATTCAAAGCAATGCAACGGAGGCACCTTATTTCCACTTACACTAAGATCCTCACATCACCATTTTCAATCAACAAATCTCTCACAGGTTATGGGAAAGGGGGTTAGAGTCATCTAACACAAAAATCAAACATCGATCACTCTAGTATGTTATCCATAAGTATAATATTTTTCTTTGATGCTAGACATACTAATATGATTTACCTTAAATAAATTGTTTCTAAGAGTTTTCTTTCACACTCATATTGTGCATTGATACTATTGTATCTAACAACCCCATGTTTGACCTATTCATGGTTTCTAATTGGTTTTACATTCCTAAAATTATTTTTATCTTAAACTAAGTTAATATGGTGATTTACAAAGAATGAATGTTGTTGAAGGCCTTGTAATAGAATACTTCCAAATTTAATGAAATATGTGTTCTTAAGTGTGTTTGTAGACACGTTAAATCACTGATAAGCATATGACATATAAACTGGTTTTTAGGAGTTTTTAAATAGAGGCTCCTTTGCACGCAAGACCTAGGGTTTACCCTCTTAGGGTTTTAACCTTAAAAGGCCACAAAAGATTACAAACAATTTGAAATTTTCTTGGAGATTTAGGGGAGACAACCACTTACCAATTTTTTACCTTTTGCAGGCCTTTGGAGACAAATGGAGGACAAATTTTGAGCTTGAGGCAGGCTTTTCCTTGTTTTGTAGGCTCTTGCCATTTGCATAGTGCCTCACCTGTGTTGTATGGTCGGGCCGTTTGCACAGTGCCGACGAGGTGGGCAACAGCTGCACGGCGGTTAGTACAGCATCAGGTGGGATGGGCAGCAGCTACACGTCTTCTGGGCGAGTCGGGCAGCCAATTTGCGTAGCGCCCAGGTGTTTCGTGCATAAAAGTCGGGTGAAGTGTCGGGCCTGTGTGTCCTGGGCGAGTTGGGCGATTAGTTTGCGTAGAGCCCGGGGTTAGCGAAGCACCCATTTGAGATTTGTGCAACGTAGTGTTTTTCTGCATGGTTGGAGGGCTGATTTGCGTAGCGCTGCCTAGTATTTGTGCAGTGCCTCCGATTTGTGCATCGCCTGAATACTTTGCCCAGAAATGGCCCAAAAACCCTGAATTTTCTCCCTGAAGCTTATTTTTCCTTTGCAAGTGCCAAGTGAGTTTAAAATAACATTGAAAAACCTTTATACCCTTTGAGGAAACTAAATTAAAGTTTCAAAACCCACTTTACTTACGTTTTCCACCTTTTTTCCATTTGACTAATGCTTTTTATCTCTACAGGGTTTTGAAAGCTTCTTCAAGGCACTTTTTCTTCTTTTGTGGTGATGGCAAGCTAAATGACATAGATGCCCTTTTCATCATTTTTATCTTTGAAAATGTTAAGAAATTGCCTATGGCATGTATTTGACAAACTGAAAATCCTGTCTCTTTATCCCTTTTGGCATTATTGATTGCTAGTGACCTGAAGAATGTCCCTTTACCTCTTCACTTTTTTTTAGGCAGTAACACATCTGTTTTGACAAAAAATTTCAAGCAAATCAGACCATGTCATGGGTTTACTTGGCCATTTCTGTTTTTCTACAGGTGTCTACCCCTGGGTTTTGGTCTCCTTATCATTGTTTGGGCTTTGACACCTTATTTTCCCAATATTAAACTCATGCTCAGTAATGATTTTATCCTTTGGCACTTTACCTTATGTCAGCCTCCTTTTGATCCTTTGAAGACCTTTGACTACATTTGGGAAATCAACCCCTTAAACTGATATTCTTTTCCATATCACCCTCTTGGATGTCCTTTTGAAATGCCCTATGCTGTTAAGAAGGAGGTCTTATCATCTGTCTTGGACCTGTTTTTTCCATCTTCCCAAATTCTTAGGTTTTAAGGCTGTTAGATAAAAATAAGTAGTGTTGTCTTCTAAGTTCTCTATAACCTTTCAGAACTCATTTATTATTTCTAAAAATATTCAATGTGCACTTGATGGAGTTGAGGTGACCTTTGTCCTTGTAGTCCTTATACTGGCTTCCTGCTTTGGAAACATTGTTTTGCCAATTAGTCACAAGAACCCTGATTTTCTTTAAACACAGGCCTGCTTCCTTTCTCTTTGTTGTATATGGTCTTCTTGTGATGATTTCCCCCTATTACCTTACCTCTTTTAGGCATGATGGTCATCTTGATCTTTTTGCAGAAATGTGAGCAAGGGCAGCTGTCCCTTGCAGAATTTGTGCTCTAGGCCAAGGAGTACTTTCTTGAATGGCCCTTTGATCAGTTTTGGACAAAGTTACTTGTCCCTTTTCTTCTTTGAATGCAGTCTCTTTACATAGGAAAAAAAGAGATTTTTAGGACACCAAATCCACCCTATGACCTGTGAAACCCTAGGTGACCTAGTGGAAGGTTCCTTGGATTTGAATTTTGGACTGAAAACTTAGATTTTGGGGTCTTCAAGTGTAAACCAGAGTTTATGATCAACTGATGTATTGAAGATCCAAAATCCTATGTACTTTATTTATCTAAAGAGCCTACAGAGATAGTTTTGAGACCATCAATGTTTGGGGTATTTTTGGGAGACACAATAGAGCTTGTTTGATTGGTGGCCTTAGGTAGCAGTGGGGGGTTTAGGCAAAAAAAAATAGAGGATTTGGGGCCAAAGGTGACAAAATATAGAAAAAATGAGTGACATGAGCCCCTAATGGGTTTTTTGGGATTGGTAAGAAGAGCTGGACATGATGGAATGATGAGATAGTGAAAAATTATCGTAAGGATAATGAAGGCAGTGAGATTTCTAGAACTCACAATGTTTATGAACTTTTTTTCTAGAAATATTAGGATAAGAATTTAGTCATCTACAAAGGAAAAAATTACTGATGACTAACAGAGGCTCCACTTGGGGAGGGCAGTTCCTTTTGAGGAGGTGTCCAGAACTTAAGATCTATGGTTTTATGAAGACTAGTGCCTCATCCAATGGGCAGATGTTTACCTCTTTTCACTTGTTGATGCTTGCTTGAAGCTGTGATCTCAATAATCTGAAAGATATGATTAGTTCAACTTCATCTATACCTACCCAACCTACTTGCCTAACATTTTTTCTTCTTTGGGTGCACTTGAACTGGCAAACCCCTTGACATCCTTTTATTTTGAAAAAAAAACAAATTATCTATTTCTATCTTATTTCTTCTAAGGGTTCATATTATACTAATGAAATCTTTTTATTCTCTACCTAGACTATTTGACTTTCAAGATTAAGCTATTTGACGAGATTTCATTCACTAAGCTATAAACATGAAATTGAAAGCATGGTTCAAATCAGGATTAAACAATCTGACTTACCATGAGTTTGTGGCATAACAAAAAGCTGCACACAAATTTTATTTCCATACAAACAAAAATTTGGAAACATAAGGGCAGTAATATATCATTTGTTAAGCATCCCTATTTTCCTCTTTGGTTCAGATTTGAGCATGTGGAACCAGCATCTTTCATCTCTAATCTATCTTTCTTGACAAATCAAGTTTGAATGTTTTGACAAGCTCTCTTTCACTAACTTATCAACATAAATTTAAAACATGTTCAGCCATGACTAGGCTAGATGACTGAACAGGACCTTTTTGAACCAATAGTGGAATTTGGGCTTGCACACTTTCAACATCACTATTTTTTGGGTATGGGGTTGTACCTGTTTTCAAATCTGCCCTCTTTTTCATTCTTTCTATGTTTTTGTGTGTTTTTATTTTTATTTTTCTTTTTTCCAAACAATCTAGAACTAAAAATATGCTCACAAGGCTGAGCTTATTTTGCATACCTATCTATCCTAGTCTAACCTATACATGATATACATTCATTTGGTGAACTCCCTTTTCCAATATAACCAATCAAGTAGATGATTCCACGATTGATCTTGTTTCAGCTCTTTGAGAGTGCTGAAAAAATCAAAAGGCCACTTCCACCTCACTTGTTTTCGGATAATAATGCTTAAAATTTTTCTCACACTTTGCAACAAACTGTTCTTGGCAGAACACACTCCTCCTTTAGATTTCTCTAGGAAAACAAAAAATGGATCTTGGAATAATACCTGATCTAGAGGATTTGAGACATAAGCTGCATTCAAGACTACTCCTTCTTCCACTTGGCTATGCTTGGGACTCTTTTGGGAAATAAAATCGACCTCTTCCTCATGATCATTTGAACTGGTAGATTCATCATATATGGCAATGTTATCCTCTAACAAACACGATGTTCTTTGATAGTGTGGGTTCAGTTCTGTGTGAAAAGCACCATGTTGATGAGTAGGAGCACTCCTTGGCAACAAATATTCTTGAGAAAGAAATGCAACAACTTTCTTGTTATCATCAATTTCCATGCCTTCATCTTCAATTTGTAATTCAAAGGAACTTGGTGGTTGAAAATATGGAATTAAGGAGGATTCCATGTCCCAAATTATTTCCTCAACCATTTTAGGAAAAGGTTTCTCATTGAAAACTTTCTCGAGAAGTTCATCATCCTCCTCAACCTCAACATCAAAACTGAAAGACTGTTGATTTCCAATTACATGAAAGTTATTTCTGATGGATTGAAGTGAAGCAGAGCAAAGAGTCAGAGACTCCTCACTTACTTGTAAACTCTCAAGGTTTTCCTCATCAGTGTCATGGGTGACCTGTATTGGCTGCTTACTTTTTTCAAGCTGATGATAGTGAACTTCATCCCACAAATCAACTGTTGAATGCTCTAAAAGGTTAGTTTATGTTTGGAGGAAATCATCATCGGACTGATAAAACTTTGGAAAATTATCAACATAAGTAACATCACCAATCAAACATATTGGATTGTCAATTTGTTCTTCTTTGAGTTGATCTACGAGTTCACTTTCTGATGTATGGTAGATGGGATTGGTAGGAGAAAGAACATAAATGTTTTGTTCACATAAAGGCTTAGAGGTTGGTTGCATGTTTAGCATTTGATTTATTTCCTCTTCAGTTAAAATAGGAGGCATTTTTCTCTTTCTTTGGATAGAAGTACAACAATTCTCTTTCTCTTGTGAAGGCTGATTTTGAGGTTGAATTTCTTCTTGAGCCTCATTTATAAGGGATGATAAACAATAACTTGTGCTTTCAGAGAGATCTTGTGGGTTTGCTTCTATTCCTTGATTGATTTCTTCCTTAACCAACTCTTCTTGGCTATCATGATAGATGTTTTGAGAATGAAAATCATGAATTGCTGCTAAGAGATCTTCAAGATACAAATTTCCTAAATCTTCATCAATATCTACAAGGTATTGTATGATATCCTGAGATTGATCACAACAATTTTCAGCCAATGATAAGGATGGAGAGTTTTCTTTATAGTGCTCATAAAATGCCTTATGGAGATCTTTTAGGGAAAACAAACTACCGGATCTGAGCCATTCATACCATTCCCTTGCTTTTCCTTCTAATGTCAACATGAACATTTTCATAAGGCAGTCCTCATGCCATTCAACCTTTAACTTCCATACATGTATATGAAATTTGATGAGATGTAACAAGGGGTCATCAGTCTTTTCATCTTGAAATGTAGGCAAGTTTTTTCCCCAATTTATCTGAGGCATTTTGTGTGGGAATCCCGAGATGTGGTCTCTATTCATTGGAGCATATCTCCTTTGCATCCTTGGATCCATGTTTTTAAATCTGAAAGAGGTCACTGCATATTTTCAACCAGTCTAAAGTTCTCTACCAGTGCAGTCTTAAGGTCTATTGAGGCTTGTGGAGTCGCCATGTGGAAGATTTCAAATTTTTTGTCCACCATCAGCATGATTGGGATTTCTCAATGCATTCCCAGGGGAGTTTGTGAGGACTAGTGGGGTCAACAGGACTACTGAAGACCAGTGGAGTCACCAGGTGGAGGACGCTTAATGTTTTAAGAATGTACTTGTTTTCCACCATCAACAACTAAATACCAATCTAAGGATGTTTGTGAGTTTTTTAGAGGTCTAAGGAATACTTAGTTTGTCACTAACTCAGAACGTCCCACCGTGATCACCATTATGTTAGTGTCCCATGATTTTGCAGATTGGTAAGCCAAATGACAATGTAACATAAAATCAGCCTTTGGAGTTCTAGGACCTAGCCTTCTTGGACTCATAGAGGGATCTCTCTATTGGGTGCAAAGGATGTGTTCTTTTTTCTTTTAGGGTTTATATTTTAGGCTAGTTGTTAAGTGTAGGGTTTTGTTGATTGTTTTGGTTGGGTGAGATGGACTGGTAGAATAGGTGGAGTGAGAGGTCTTGAAATCATTGGGCTATGGAGTCAATAAAAGTCAAGGGTGTCTCAATAATGGATCAGAGTGCAGTGCAAGGTCAATCTAGCAAGGTTAATGGATCCTTTAAGGTTATGAGTGAAGTGGGATGGAAATCAAGTTTGTGAATAAGGTAGGGCAAAGGGAAATCAAGAACCCTTTGTCAAACACCTATGAACAAGGAGGTATTAAATATGATTAGCACACGATACTAAGCATGATTTAGGGAAAAACAATTTACTCTATGATAATATTTAAACCAATAAATATCCAAGATAAACATGTCAGTGAAACATATAAAGCATAAGAGCTTCTAACTTTAGTAAATTCACCTCCGGAATTTGGGAAAACATACAAGATCACAAATAACTTAATATATGAAGGGGGAACTCCTAAACATCATAAATCAAGATATAAATAAATTTGAAACAATTTTATAAGAATGGACAAAGGGCAAGATCGAATGATACCTCTTTGACTTAACCTAGCAAACAATATTCCAAAGAAAGGTTTCAAGGCAGAGTTTGGATAGCTTCAAATAAGCAGGGCATACCATGAATCATACTTGTAAACTAGCATACTAATCCATACATGAAACAAAACAAGTTTAGGTGGATCTAAGGAGCAATCAAGAATTCCTTAAGCTGACCAAATAAAGGAAAAAATCAAGGCAGTAGAAGGCAGGAGGACTAAGGTGCTTCAAAGAGCATGTCTTAACCTATTCTTTACTAATCTACTGCATATGGAAGGATGAAACATAATGAAAGACAAGAAAACATAAACAAATTAAGAACACGTCACCATTAAACCAAGCTCGGGGATCCTGCAAACAAGCTTCTCCATCATCAGTCCAAACAAGCCATTCATCAACTCCACAACACCAATTTCTTCTCCAAGCTCATATAAACCATGTATTGCTCTCAAAGCTCATCAAATTCAAACATTTACAATGAAGCCCTCATGCTTTATTTATCTTAGCAAGAGAGGGAAAAAACCCTAATTATGGTAGGAAAATGTCAAATTCACCCATAAATGTCATTTATGACCAAGAGACCATGCAAGGCCCAAGGCACATAATATCCTAAGAAATAAACTCCAAAATAACTTATTGCACCTAATTCTAGAGTGATTTGCATCAAAAAACTAAAAATATATTTTTTCAATAAATGAGTGTGTTTTGTTGACTTTTGGTCCAAAACACACTTAGACAGTCCATTTGCGCAACGCCACTTTAGCAGAAAATAGGGTCTTTGTTGACTAAGTTTTGGAACCCTTCTCGAGGTCAGGTTTGGATCCATGATGCCTCGTTGGAAAGCCTAATGAGTCTAATTTCCAGAAATTCTTGAGTTTTCCTAATCCAGCTCCTGTAGCCCACTGAAAAATTCCAAATCCTCTATATTATCATTTGCGTAGCGCCAATCCCAAAATAGTGGCAGAAAGGTGAAAAAAGTGAGGTTTTTTTAACCTTTTGAGGGGTCAAACATGCTCCAAATCTTCTAAAATTTGGTGAGGATGATATGCAGGATGAGAGAAGTTCAAAAATGTCAAGCTTGGATCTTGGGGATGCTCCATGTGTTTGTGTAGCACCAGTGGCATTGTGCAAATGAGCCTCAAAATCTCAAAAAAAAAAAATATGTGCCAAATCCTCTCAAAATTGGTGGAGACCCTTCTTAAAGGATTTTGGATACATTTTGAGAAGCCTTAGCCAAAAATCCAAGGCTGTCATGCTATTTTTCCTCCTTTAGGTTTTGGAATTCAAGGAGGGCTTCCTTCAGTTTGGAACAAACAAGCTTGTGTTTCTTTGCATAATGCTTTGTCATCTTCCTTTATAGGTTCAAACCATCATTTTCCTTCTTCAGCTTGGGCTCTAGGTGTATTTTATCCCTCTCAAGCCATGACTCCCTATCAAACTTTATGTCTCTGTCAAGTATCTCACTGATGGGAATCTGCTCAGCTAGGGTAGATTCTTCCTCCCTCTCTTTGGCCAACGCTTTTCTCAGCCCAATGGTCCTTGGCCTCCTTCTAGGTTCTTCTTCTTCTTCTTCTTCACTCTCTGGATGACTCCTTTTGTACTCTTCTAATTGTACCTTTGCCCTTATGGCTTGTTCCCGAGCCCTGAGTGCCCTTACCTCATAAATTTCCATCTGTGCACTCCTTTTCCGGTTCTCCCTATCTAAGACGTCATATTTTCACTTGGCTCTTTCCAAATCTGCCTGAAGATCTCTTATTTGGGCATTCTTAGTTTGGAGGAGAAAACTGGATATTTTTTCTTCTTCCTCACTATCAACATGTATAAGTTCAAATTCTCTTTCTTCACCATGTTGATCCTCAACATCTTCATTCATTTTTTCCTTACCTTTGTCCAATGGTTTGATAGCTGGAGAAAAGATGGCCCCTTGCCTTTTTGAGGCAGCAAACACATCTCTCTTCCCCCTGTGGTATGAGAAATCAAAAGGTCTAATGATTTTTACTCTAGGGTTCTTGTCATGAATGTTATCATCTGTTGGAAAGCCTTATTTCTCACCTTTTGGACTACTGGATGTAGCCCCCTCTTCCATCTCACCCTCATTGCTAGGTCTCCCATCACCTTGTGCATCATCATTTTGTTCATTGGGAGAGCTGTGAGCCTCACTGTTGCCTTCAACACTCTCATCATTATTACCCTCCTTGTTGTCTTCAGTGTTGTTACCTTGGTCTTGAATTTGATCATCAGCCTCTACATCTACTTCACTTTGGCCCTGTTCATCACTAGGGTCCTTTTCCTTATCATCCTCTGCACTGTGTTCACTTTTATCATCATTAGAAGGTTGATCTGTGTCATGACTGTCATGAATTTCTCCTTTGCTATATTTCTCATCACTGACTATCTATCAGTGGCATTTTCTTCATCATTGTCCCCTTCATCAAATTCTATTTTTGCCTCACTAGTTTCCTCTTCTTGATCTTCTATTTCCTCTTTATCACCTTCTGTTTATTCATGTTCATTATCTTCATCCATATTGTCACTGTTTGCACTATGATTGTGCTCATTTTCATGCTCATGCACATTTTCTTCTTGACTGTCATGTTCATTTTCTGGTTGACTGTCATTCTCATCATTGTCTTCACTATCTTCTAGGTCCTCATCTTGTTCATCAACACCACCTTTTTCTGTACTTGGGACTGAATCATTGGTATCACTACCATCACTGCCTTCCTCCAAATGTTCACTATTTTTTTCTTCATGAGTGCCATGTTCATCTCCTTCTTCCTCATCAACATTGTCCTCATGCTCTTCTTCATTAATCTTTGTCTCTACCCCACTGTTTTCATCATCTCCACTATAATTTTCTTGTTCATCATTTCCACTGTCA
This sequence comes from Pinus albicaulis, assembly GCA_034641835.2. Taxonomy (NCBI): domain Eukaryota; kingdom Viridiplantae; phylum Streptophyta; class Pinopsida; order Pinales; family Pinaceae; genus Pinus; species Pinus albicaulis. The sequence goes on from CM076580.1 coordinate 1,366,057,232, forward strand.
TCCTCTTCACTCGATGCATCATTAGAAGGGGAAAGAGGGATATTTTCTTAAGGTGAGGGCACTTGTGTAGATGAGGAAGGCAGATTTGATTGATGAAGAGGTTATGGGTTTGTAAAGGATTCATGGTTTATGAAAACATCCCAAGGTATACCATGCTGCTCCAACTGATGCAAGAACACCATCTTGATCAGGGAATGGTGGAATAAGCTATGCATTTGTTGAGAATAACTCCTCCTTTGGACAACAGAAAACAACTTCATAATGCTCCTATAGAGATAATACAGTAGATTGAGTGCCTTAACTCCTATGAAATGCATGAGGAGTCTGAGATGATAGGTATAAAGCCTGGAGTACCTCCCCTCATAAGTGAAGTACTTCATGATAATCAACATCAAGGAGGCATATCTATGCTTGAAGTGTGAGAATGGAAAAACTATTTTGCTGCCTCCTCTATACCTTGTTTTGATGAAGGGCTCAAAGAAATATTTGTCTAACTTGCCCTTTTTAAACCACTTTTCACCCATAGCTGGGATACCTGTAGCCTCAGAGATGGCACATACTGAAATCTCAAAACCCACTCCTGCAAGGCTTGAGTGCTCGTTGTGAAAGTTGAGAATCAAGAGCCTTGTAAGCTCAGGATGGCTCTTCACCTGTTTGACCTTATCACAAAACTGAAGACATCTTGTATTCTGGAAGCATGACAGGATTCTAGGAAAGGAGGTGATGGCTAAAGTGATTTGAGGTTCCAACCTATTCACTTTCCCTCCCTTATGCTTTGGTTTTACAGGCCTTTGACCACCTTCACTACCACTGTTTTTTTCAGTCTCTGAAATGGTGATATGGGGGTGTTTTGACAACTTAGGGTTTGGTGAAACAAAGGTGAAAAAATGATGGAGCCAAGCTTTGGTGAATGAGGGGTATGGAGGTTAGGGTTTCTTAGGAGTAAGTGGCTTTGGAGTTATTAGAGAGGCCTCTCTTAAGTGTGTTTGTAGACACCTTAACTCACTGATCAACATATGACTTATAAACTAGTTTTTAGGAGCTTTTAAACAGAGGCTCCTTTTCACACAAGACCTAGGGTTTACCCTCTTAGGGTTTTAACCTTAAAAAGACACAAAATACTACAAAAAATTTGCAATTTCCTTGGTGATTTAGGCGAGACAGACACTTACCAATTTTTTACCTTTTGCAGGCCTTTGGAGACAAATGGAGGACAAATTTTGAGCTTGAGGCAGGATTTTCCTTGTTTTGGAGGCTCCTGCCATTTGCATAGCACCTTACCCGTGCTGTCAGGTCGGGCCATTTGCGCAGCGCCGGCAGCTCCTGCATGGCAGTTAGCGCAGTGCTGGCGAGGTGGGCAGCGGTGCACGACGGTTAGCGTAGCGTTGGGCGGGATGGGCAGCAGCTGCATGCCTTCTGGGTGAGTCGGGCGGCCGATTTGCGTAGCGCCTGGGTGTTTTGTGCAGAAAAGTCGGGAAAAGTGTCAGGCCTGTGTGTCTTGGGAGAGTCGAGCAGTTAGTTTTCATAGCAACCGGCGATAGCGCAGCGCCTGTTTGATATTTGCGCAACGTAGTGTTTTTTTGCATGGATGTTGGGCTGATTTGCGTAGCGCTGCCCAGTATTTGCGCAGCACCTCTGATTTGTGCAGTGCCTGAATACTTTGCCCAGAAATGGCCCAAAAACCCTAAATTTCTCCCTGAAGCTTATTTTTCCTTTGCAAGTGCCAAATGAGTTTAAAATGACATTGAAAAAACTTTATACCCTTTGAGGAAAATAAATTAAAGTTTCAAAACCCAGTTTACTTATGTTTTCCACCTTTTTTCCATTTGACTAATGCTTTTTATCTCTACAGGGTTTTAAAAGCTTCTTCAAGGCACTTTTTCTTCTTTTGTGGTGATGGCTGGCTAAATGACATGGATTCCCTTTTCATCATTTTTATCTTTGAAAATGTTAAGAAACTTCCTATGGCATGTATTTGACAAACTGAAAATCTTGTCTCTTTATCCCTTTTGGCATTATTGATTGTTGGTGACCTGAAGAATGTCCATTTACCTCTTCAATTTTTTTTAGGCAGTAACACATGGGTGAAAATGTGAAGTTGGGTTACACTTTTGTGAGAATCAGGGGCGGAATTTTTTTTTTGGCAATAGTTCGGCCGAACTCATTCTTCCGTTTAGATTGACAGCACACTGGAGGCGTGGGCAAATAGAATTTTTCCCGGAGATGGGAAAACCGGCAACAAAAGTTCGGCCGAACTGTTAGTTCGGCTGAACTTTTACTCTTCAAATAGTTCGGCCGAACTATTTCATATAAATATATCGCCCGTGAAGTTTTTTTTTTTCCTGCGTCTGTGTTTCTTTGTTCTGTTTCTTCACGCGTTTTTATCTTTCTGCTCTATTCGTTGAATTTTTTTTGCACTACTGCTGGTCTGGGACTGCTTCCACTCTGTTGGTGATTATCTGCGGTGACGTCAAGCGAAATACCAGGTAAGCAGCTTTTTCTGTTGCTGATTCTCCACTTGTGCATGGAAGTTTAGATCAATTTGAAATGTGATTCTAGGTTTGTTTGTTTATAAAATCATCAGAGGCTCCCAAGCATAAGGCTTGTTATTTTACAGTATAATATGATCTTGCCAAACTGTACAAACCTCTCTCAGGACATACAACTTTCTGGATGTATATGATATTCACCTATATTAAATAAATAGAATCGACATGAGAAAGAACATCTATTGTATTCTCTATGTCCCGAATCTCTACAGTAATTAAACATTTTTAGCTATGGAACGTTGTCTCAGTGTATAGTTGTTTTTGTGTTTTTTGATGGATAAGGAAGGCCCTGATCTCTACTCGATTAATATAAGAATGGTCTTTCAGAAATGATCTGTTACAATGGTCTTTCCCTTGATAAGTGCCACCAGCTGGTCATTAGTAGGTAGCTTGAGATCATCCTTGGTCTGCCCAGATTCAGTCAACAGGCTAACAAAACCATCCCCATAAATGTCGATTAGCTGATAATCAGTGTGAAAAAATTCTTACTGTTCCTGTGGATCCATCAATTTCATCCGCTCTAGCTGATTCTCCACCTGTGCATGGAAGTTTACCAGCCCTGTTAAGCTTATGCCATTACTGAGCCTTCTCTCGATTCCTCAACGCTGGAATGTGCAACCTTTAGTATTTTTTGTAATCACTCATGGTGTGGATAGACTGTAGCTAAACGGCCATAATTATTCTTTAAATTTCATTACCTTTTGCTGTAAGGTGTATGTTGAATTTTTGGTAGTATGATATGCATTCGGTTGCTGCAATTGTTACTGTTCCTGTGGATCCATCAATTTCATCTGCTCTAGCTGATTCTCCACATGTGCATGGAAGTTTACCACCACTGTTAAGCTTATGTCGTTACTGAGCCTTCTCTCGATTCCTCAACGGTGGAATGTGCAACCTTTACTATTTTTTGTAATCGCTCAATGTGTGGATATGTTGTAGCTAAGCAGCCATAATTAGGCATATGAGGGTGAAGGGAAATTTTTTTTACAATAAGAATGATTGAACTAGAATGATCTACTATTGTAATGTGACTACATATTGTCTTTTTCAGATGTATTTCTGTATCAAGCAAAATCTGATCTTTTATACTTGATAACCTGTTATGGGTATATAAAGAGGATTTTTTATATGAAATGTTATCAATATATGAAACATGGTTTTTTATCCTTTGAAAAAAGAGTTTAAATCATTCTAAATTCACATATGCTCAGTGGTGTCACTGTTTCACTTTCGATATTATGTTGCTTACCTTGATGAACAGGTGGAACTCTACTGGGAGGCCTCTCTAATTTTTTACTCTTCGCTCATACTGTCAAAGGCTGTTATATTTTATATAGGCTATACTGTATAGTTATTAGACTACATATCTTCATATAGAACTTGCAAATAGCATGATGGAAATGTGAATTTGCAAATAGTATGATGGAAATGTGGATCTCATGACTCTTCATGATTAATGCTTCTAGAAACCAAACATAATAATGTATTAGGACATGCTCCTTTAACTTGAAAATAGTATGGTCGAAATGTGGATCTCATGACTCTTCATGATTAATGCGTCTAGAAACCAAACATAGTTTAATGTATTAGGACATGCTCCTTTAAGCTTGGTGGAATCACCTTTGCTTTTTATTTCTCTCTTACACACATATATATATGAAGAGATGATCCCATTTTATTTTTTATTCATAGATCAAATGTCATTTAAATACAAGATTTATCATAATGTACAATGATTCATTCCATTTATTCATAAATTTTTTCATTAAAAAATGAACCTTTTAAATGATGAACCTAGTTAATGCTTATTCTTCATGAATAAGACTATTTGATCTTTCAATTTGAATTTGATGATGGTCCTTTGTTATCTTTCTTGACTACTTCAAATTATTGACACAATCATATGCTTCTTGTTACTCTTTGTATTCCTTCCTTGTATTGTATTCTCCCCCTTAGATATTGTGTACTCTCCCACATAGATATTGCACTCAATTTGGATGGTCCTTTGTTATCTTTCTTGACTACTTCAAATTATCAAATTATTGACACAATCATATAGATATTGCACTCAATTTTGATGGTCCTTTGTTATCTTTATTTACTTCAAATTATTGACACTTGATCATATATATATCATATAGATATTGCACTCAATTTTGATCGTCCTTTGTTATCTTTCTTGACTGCTTCAAATTATTGGCACTTGATCATATATATATTGCACTCACTTTTGACGGTCCTTTGTTATCTTTCTTGACTACTTCAAATTATTGACACAATCATATGCTTTTTGTTACTCTTTTTATTCCTTCCTTATATCTATTCTCCCCCTTAGATATTGTGTACTCTCCCACATAAATATTGCACTCAATTTCATAGGCTATTCTTTTGAAGTCAAATATATTGTATTCTCCCCCTTAGATATTGTGTACTCTCTCACATAGATATTGCACTCAATTTCATAGGCTCTTCTTTTGAAGTCAAATAAGTGACAATAATTTACAAGAAGTATCCCTAATTTGTTTCTCATGTTAGCCACCTATAAAAAGTTTTCATATCAAATGGTGGCTAAATTTTTTTTGTAGCCTTCAAGAAACAATTTTATGGTCAAATTGTGAGTTCTTGAAGTCTTATGATGATCTTTATCCTTCAAGATAATCTTCACTGATGTTTCCCTCATTAACCTTGAAAAATCTGTTGTTTTCCTGAAGAAAAAGACTGCTGAAAAACCCCTTTTTCCCCTTCTTTTTACCCATCCTTCCATTCATTAATAACACCATTTTCATCCCCTTTTTCTTCATAAAATTCCTCCATTTCCCTCATTTCCTTCATTTCCTTCAAAAAATTCCCTTTGATAAGGTTTAAAAACCCTTTTCCCCCTTATCGGAACCCTAAAAAATCCTTCAAAAAACCTTAAAAAACTCCATTCTTGCACTAAGGCCTTAAGCCCCTTTGGCCTTAACCCCAGCTCCTTTTATCCATATAAAACCCGGAGCCGTAACCCAGAGCTAACCCCCATCGCGCAATTGCAATCGAGGTTTTCTTATTTCCTCATTTTCCTTTTACTTTCAAAAAACTCCAATGTGATTAAGCCTTTTCCTTTTAAAACCCCCGATCTCCTCGCTTTCTTCACAAAACCATAGCCCCGAAATCGGGCGCTAAAACACTATAAAAAACCTTTCCCGAACCTTTTTCCTTTATTTTTTTTATAAAACCCGACGATATGTTTTTAAACAAATCTCGGTCGTCGATCTTTACAGATCAACGGCCTTCAGCTAATCGCAATCGCAAGTTCTTCCCATCTCCAATCGCAAAGTCCTTTCCCTGTTCCGATCCGATCCCTCTGATTTAATCCCAGTCGTCGAATCCACAAGAACCGACGGTTGAGATTCAATCGCGCTCCTCCCTCTGCCTTCCGATGATGTCTTCCGCGTTTTAATCTCCACCATTGATCTCTCCTAGATCTAATGGCCCGCTCTTAATCGCATCGACGCATTTCATTATTGCTTTAGCCTTTGTCCTCCGCTGATGCGATCCTGCGATCAAATCTGGATCGTCCATCCCAAAGATCTAACGGCCAGGATCTTAACTTGACTTCACTTTCTTATTTCATAAAGCCCGACAATTTAACTTCTTGGTGAAAATCCACCATTGATCTTTGCAGAATCAATAGTACTCATTGCGCCCAATCTCCGCCCAATCCCCTGCCTTATATTCCTTTCATCGCCAATCATTAAATCTGGGTCATTCATTCCTAAGATCTAACGGTCGATATTTAAACTGCCTTTGACCCTGCCCACCTTTTCCACCCGTGCATCTTACCCCATCGCGCTCTCATTCCCACCGTCAGATCTCTCTGCCTTTCATCCGACGGCTGAAACTCCATATCGCGTATTTTTGCGCTTGAAAGTTAATTCCAAAAAATTACGTGACATGGGTGGTATTAAAAAGACACATGTCGAGCGCAGACCCATATCATGTCGTTTTGGCGAAATTATAAAACCGCTTTAGATCTACGCGAAAATCATTATGGTTTTCCGCCAAACCACCCTTCCTTGCAACATGGACTTTTCAGTTTTTAATCCTAGCTGTTGATTATCAGGATCCAACGGCTCATATTATTTCTTGATCCCAAGTCATTCGCCCCACCTTTACTCCCAAATCATTTCACTAAGCAATCTTTGTCATCGATCTCTGAGATCTCATGGTCTCAATTTAATCTCACCACCAATTCATCGCCCTTTCTTTTTTCTCCCAAACGCTCCTCCGAAGATCTCGACCGTCCATCATTTGAATCCAATGGTCCAGATCATTCTGCTTCCCCAAACTTCATTTAACCCCATTTTCGCTTCCACTAAATATTTTTCCCTTTTTTCGTTACATTTTCTTCCACTCCACTATAATATTACCCCCCTTTGCATTATAAACTCCCCAGTTAATCCTGGCCGTTGATCGATCTAAAATCAATGGCCCGGACTTAATCTTCCCTCCGTTCATCCAACTGCCTCCCCATTTAATCCTGTCAAGTGATCTCGGCCGTTGGTTGATTTCATCCAACGGTCACGATTAAACCTCATCCCCAAGCGGCCATAAACTATTTTTCCATGGGTTTTTTTTAAATTTCGCTTGTTATGTGTAGGTTTTAATTTTTTTCCACAGTTCTAAAAAGAAATCAAAGGCCGGGGATGACAATCCCTAGGCCATTATCCATGAAGACAAATATTCTACAGAGTTCCAAATATGATTTTATTGTGCCTCATGAGCACTGGTAACATTATAAAACCCTCTGCGTACCTGCAAAAGAAAAAAAACACAGGGAACCTCAATCAAACAAAGAGTATCAGTGGAAAAGGATAAAATCGAAGCAGAAATGAAGAATTCATGATTTTAACACAATTTTGAGGGATTAAGGCATAAATCCGACTATCAAAGGCCTAATCCACACAGTTAAAGACAGTATGAAGACCTGAAGACAAAAATTAAGCCTAATCAGACCTAAAACATAGATCAAAACTATAAACAAAGAGATATATCAGTCCGATGGGCCTCCACCACCACATCAGAGGCTAATTGAATCCTCTCCAGCTACCAAAGCTCCACCTGCAGCCTCAATAAATCTAAGAAGGCATAGTTATTGCCTTAGTCAGTGATATTTTGTTTAAAGAGGCCAGAGTTATTGCAAATCCTTCTTGAAAGAGTTCTAAAGTCAAAAAAATCTGCTAAGCTGCTAAATACTTAATGAAAACCAATTAATACCGAGAAATATCAGAAGCCTTCTCCATTGAGCCCCTCAAAGGCCGAGAAGCATTAAACTGTACTAATTGAGCATAAATATATTTTCTCTCATCTCACCTCCTCATTTCTTCTATAAATACTTCTATAGAAGATGAGATAATGTTGGTCACTACATATCTGTTGCTTGTAAATAGTTTTCTAAAGCTGCTGTAAGCACTGTTTGTAATTGAAGATACCTAAGTTGAGATGAGAAGTTTGAAGCTGTAGAGAACCACTGGACTTGATGATTGTAACTGGTTTGAACATCAAATACAAGCTGATTTATGGGATCCTGGTCTATGTCAACAGTGATGTGTTTCTTACTATAAATTGTTATTTTCTTTTTGTTTCCATTCTGTCCACTTTCTCTGATAAAGAATAGCAAATATAGAGCTAGGATTTACTCTAACAAGTACCCTACTCTCACTGATAAGCTTTATCTTTATGTTTTACTCCAATTGTGTATTTGAGAATGATTTAATATAGTCCAAGCAGTTAAGGAATGTTGGTGTTCCCACGTCTTACTGTCTAAACTTTAAACATTGTTCTTGAATGTTCTTTTGATTACTTGCTAAGTAGAGTTGGACTAGGAAAGTTTATGGTTTGCCATGTCTCCTAGTTCTGCCTCCAAAGGTTGTTTGAAAGTTTCCCTTAAGAGTATGTTGAAAGCAGGATAGGTTCAAAGTCCTTACCTGATCTTAGACTACTTCTTATGTTTATCTGGAATGTTTTTCTTTTGAATATGCTGAAAGAAGGATAGGTTCAAAGTCCTTACTTGATCTTAAGCTATTCTTTGTGTTTTTGAATGTTTTATATTGAAAGTGAATCAAAAGTAGGCTAGTTTCAAAGTACTTACCTGATAATAGATTACTTTTATGTCTTTCTTAAGTGCATGCCAAAAGCAGGATAGTTTCAAAGTACTTACTTGATCTTAGACCACTCTTTGTTCTTCATTTTTTTGATTCCCCTTCTTATTGTTTCATTCCATTCCATAAAATCAACTTAAAGAGATCCTTAGACATAGATGAATTGCCCCTTGGACCACTCTTGAACCTTGTTGTTTCAATTAAATCCCATTATGACTCCATAGCCCAATGGATTGAAGCTGCTTCTTGCCTATCTTGATAGTTGAATCACTCTTTCACTTTCATTCATCTTCACCCTTCATTTAGACTTCCTTCACCTTCATTATATCTTTGCCCAACCAAAACAAACAAAAACCCTTGTTCCTCATAACTAGCCTAATATCACATTTCAAGCCTTAAAGATAAATCAATATTTGCACTTATAGAGAGATCCCTCTTTGGATTCAGGAGGGCTAGATCCTAGAATCCCAAAGTGGTTCAAATGTTGTCTTTGTAGCTTTAGTCTTGCCAATCTGCTAAAATTACAGGGACCTAACATTTCTGGTGACTCCGCTAGGGACTCTGAGTTAAATTTCATCTTAGACACCTTTAGGACCTCAGAAAACCCCTTGGTTCAAGAACATTTTATGTGTTAGCCAGTTGAGCCACCAGAACTAACATTTCTGGCGACTCCACTGGGGACTTCTGAGTAAAATCCTTAAAATAAAACACTCAGTGTTTAGTGCAGTATTGGTAGCTCTCTTCAAGCACTACTAAAGAAAATGGTAATCATGATAGGACTTATTTGAATCAGTGACAAACTAAGTAAACCTTAGGATTCTCATAGACCTTATCAAACCTTGGAGAAATTAGTTAGCTAAGCCATAAGAGTAATCTCTCTTTGTATCATCACCCTAGCTAAGTGGAGAAACAGATTTAGGGCACTCTTAGAACCCATAGGACTGAAAAAACTCAGAAAACCCAAAAATATTTCAGATTGGTATTCAAATAAACATGGTGGTGGACCATAAAACATTTTACCTCCAAAAGAGCTAAAAATTTCCACCTGGTGACTCCACAATCCTAAACATACCTTAAGACTCCACTGGGAAACCCATTATCATCATAACATCATGTAAACTCAGTTAAGAAGACTTTAAAGATTAAAGTTTTCTTGTTTAAAGATCAGTTAGCTTCTTAAAGATTGTCATATTTGGTTAAACTTTTCTTGTTAGTTGGGTCTGAAAAACATAGCATAGTGGCTCCTAGAAGAATTCATACTAGAGCCTATCCCGACCAAAATCCTCCTGAGATAGTTGATAACCCTGAAAGAATACTTAGGAAGTCTCCTAAGGCCAAATATTCAACTTTTGTTAGACCATTCCATAGAGCTAATTCTGTTCCTAAAAACCTTGCAGCTCTACAAGAATCACAAGTTGACTTAAGAAATCCATTCAGAACTAGGTCATTTGGTGATATAGATCAGATAGATTTAGAGCCTTCACTTTCATCCCAAGATAGAAGTGAACATCCTGGTAGCAGAGAAACTACTCCACCTGATTCACATTTCATTCATAATTTTGGTTTCTCTCATCCTAAATCTGCTCAACAATCTCTTGCTAGTCCATCCACTTTTGTTATCCACACATCCACTATTCAAACTACACCATTCCATCAACCTCCTCCACTTGTAAACCCCCCACTTTTTCCACAGCCTCCTATCATGGCAACATGGTATGCTCCCCTAGTCCTTCCTTTACCTCTAGTCAATCTTCCATAGGACTATCAGTCCAAGATACCATTGTATGATGCCAGTGGTGCTACTACTGCTTCACAACATGTGGATAAGATGAATGACTACTTTGACAGAAATGAGATTGATGATGAAACTGTCAAAATTAGATTATTTGTTCAAAGTTTAGGGGGAGAAGCAATAAAATGGGTCAAAGGCTTAACCCCTCACAGTATTAATGATCTCCAAGCCTTCCATCAGTTATTGTTAAACAAATGGGAAGTTAAGAAAAACCCTCTCCAAATACTTTTGGACTACAAGAATCTCCAAAGAAACACTGGGGAAAGTGTTCAAGCTTATTGCACTAGGTTCAATAGTGTGTATAATTCACTTCCCCCAGATTTGAAACCTCCACAAGGCTCAGCTTTAAAAAAGTTTCCTGAAGGATTTGATCCTGAAATGGCTTATCAACTTAGAGAAAGAGACCCTCTGACTCTAGAAGATATGCAGAAAGGAGCCTTAGCTGTGGAATTTAATCTAATGGAGAAAAGAGCGAGAATGAGGAATGAGAAGAAAATGTCATTTAGAGAGGAATCTGCACCTTCCACATGAAGAAAATGTCATTTAGAGAGGAATCTGCACCTTCCACATCTAGCTCTAAGATGGAAAGAATGATGGAGGAGATGATGAAAAAGATGAGCATACTTCAGAGAGCTCAAGATAGTCAATACCAAGTAGCTCCTCAAAATAGAAATTAAAATCAAAATCAGAATTTTAGGAGAAACCAACCTCAAAACAGACCAAGGTAGGATGATCAACAGATTACACCTCATTTTCATCAAAACTATGTAAGTGAGGTTGAAGAAACAATGGAACAAACAGAGGAAGATGACATAAACATGTTGGGAGTAGACAATGATGATTTTGAAGTTCATTACAATAGGAAACAAGGTCTATACACACCCTATGATAATAAAAGAGAAGAAGGTGAATTTTATTATCAAGAATTGGAAAATGTCATCATAGAAACCCCAAAAGAATATGACCTTAGGAGTAAAAGAAATCAAGAAAATCCCAATACTAAGTCCTCTGAAAATTCTACAAAAAGAAGCCCTGTGAATAAACCCAAAGTTACAAAATAGAAAGACAAAACAGTGGTTGGAAATTCTGATAAAAACAAAGAAAAAGGCACTCAAATTAATGAAAAACAAAGTGCAGATTTTAGCAGCACTAGTACTTCAGCTAGTGCTCCTATCAAAACATTTTTGACCAATGCAAATAGAGGAAATCAACAAACTGATTTTGCTGATAGAATGGTGGTTAATAAGGCTGAAACAAGCATTTTAAGAAATCAGATGCATTTTAGTTTGGAGCAAGAAATTGCCAGAATCAAAATCTTTGTTCCTCTCACTGAATTAGCTACCCAAGATATGTATAGATCTCAAATTTTAAAGGCTTTAAACATAGAAGAGAATAATGACACTGTCAATCTTAATGATGACCAACCAGAGCTCATATTTTTTCATAAGATTGAGGGTAGATATCAAGAATGACCAGTTCCTCCTTTTTATGTTAGTTTAAAGATTCATGACAAACTTTTACACAATGCTATGCATGATTCGGGGGCCTCTCATAACTTAATGCCCAAAGCTGTAATGGAGAGCCTAGGTCTTGAAATCACTAGACCATACAAAGATCTTTACTCCTTTGACTCAAGCAGAGTGAAATGTCTAGGTTTGATCAAATACCTCTGTGTAAACTTAGCACAAATTCCAGCCAAGTGTTTAGTAATGGATATTGTAGTGGCTGATGTACCCCCCAAATATGGTATGTTGTTATCAAGATCGTGGGGAGCTAAGTTACAAGGCACAATGCAAATGGATATGACATATGCTACCATCCCTATTTTTAATCAAACTATATGACTTTATAGGGAATCTCATATGCAATACATGGTTACCAGCCAAGAGAGTCCACAAAACTCTCCTCTTTATTCTATACATACAGGCCTTGATTCATTTATCCTTTTTAATGATGAAAAATTCAGTGAGCAAGAAACCTTAACTGAATTAGTGGCAGTTATAGAAAAAGAGGAAGACGAGACAAAAGTGTCAAAACAGTTTGCCAAATCTGAAAATCACAGCAAACAAATCACAGGTCTAGAGCTTCAAATCAGTCATCCATTTCTTTTCAACCTTGCGAGTCAAGAGAGGAGTCCTCAACACAATGAAAAACATGAGGAAATAAAAAAAATTCAACATAGTGCTGATCTACAAGAACAATCCAAAAGCACACTAGATGAAGAGGATAGTAGTCAAAATAGTGAATATGAAACTAGTCCTCTTTGGAGTACGAACTTTGATGGATCTTGCACTAAGAATGATGCAGGTGTAGGAGTGTGGCTTCACAATACAATGAACAATCATACTGAAGGGAATTCCTGCAAATTAAACTTTCAATGCACCAATAACATAGCTGAGTATGAAGCCCTCCTTTTACACCTGCACTTATTGAAGAAATTAGGGGCCAGAAAAATAAAGGTTCATGGTGATTCTGAACTAATAATTAGGCAAGTGAATGGGGAATACACTGCAAAACATCCTAGACTTAGAGCCTATAGAAATGATGTCATCGATTTATTGAAAAAAATTGAGGAATTCAAACTTATCTTTGTCCCAAGAAACCAAAATATCCAAGCTAATGGTTTAGCTTTTGCTGCTAGAACATGCCTAACTCCTTATGAAACCAAACAATGCACTACCCAACTCAAATTTAGACCAGCTATCCCTGATAATGAGAAATATTGACAACTGTTTGATGGAGACAAACAAATACAAGACTTCCTACAGTCCAGAAATGAATTTGAGCTACCAAGTTCGGATTCAGAGTATGAAGATGATTGTCCTACTGAGGAAAATCTACTTGATGAAGAAGTAAACTCTCCAAATATTGCTGATATAAATATGTTAGCTAATAAACTTGAAAATACCACATAAATTAGTGCAGATTTAGGAAAAGAATACTTAGAAACGTTGCAATCTAACACTCAAAGTTTGCCAAAAGGTATGGTCCCATTAGAGGAGTTGTTGATTTCAATGATGTTGCCAAGAGACCAAAATTGGAACCTGTTGAAACTGAAGTGGAAGAGTGTAACATAGGCAGTGAACTAAAACAAAAAATGATCAAACTATCTAAAACTTTGCCAGATAACATCAAGCTGAAATACATTGAGTTGTTTAAATAATTTTCTGATGTTTTTGCATGGAGTTATGAGGATCTAAAGTCCTATGACACAGAAATAATTCAGCACAAGATACCCCTCAAAGAAAACCAAAATCCCTTTAAATAAAAATTGCGCAGAATCAACCCTGTTCAATTACCTTTGGTTGAGAAGGAAATCAAGAAAATGTACGAAGCTGGAATTATTGTCCCTATTAGATATTCAGAGTGGGTGTCTATGTGGGTGTCTAATCTAGTGTAATTTAGGAAGAAAACAGGAGAAATAAGACTTTGTATTGACTTTAGGAACTTAAACAAAGATTCATTACTACCATTTACCCAAGATGGATCATATTTTACAAAGGGTAGTTGGTTCTAAAAGTATTTCTTTGTTAGATGGCTTCTCAAGATACAATCAGATATTAGTACATCTTGATGATCAATTCAAGACAATCTTTACTACACCTTGGGGCACTTTCATGACAACCTTAACTACACCTTGGGGAACTTTCATGTATGTGAAAATGCCTTTTGGTTTAATGAATGATGGTGCTACATTTTAGAGAGCCATGGATATTGCATTCTCGGAAGAATTAGGCTACTTCATCATTATTTACCTTGATGATATCACTGTTTTTTCCAAAACAGATGAAGAACACCTAAAACACTTGAGAAAAGTCTTTGAGAAATGAAGAAAGAATGGGTTATCTTTAAATCCAAAAAAAACAATGTTTGGTCTCCAAGAAAGTAAACTACTTGGACACATCATATCGGAAGAGGGAATAAAGATAAACCCAAAGAGGATTTAAGGTATATTGCAAATCAATCATCCTCGAAACATTAAGGAACTTCAATATTTCATTGGAAAGATTAATTTCTTGAGAAGGTTCATACCCAACTTAGTTGAACTCCTTAGAAAGATAACAAACATGCTAAAAAAGGAAGGAGGAGTTAAATGGACCTTAGAAGCAAAGAAATCTTTTGAACTGGTGAAACAAGCATTAACCAAAACACTAGTTCTTATAAGTCCTGACTTTACAAAAGATTTTTTCATGTTTTCATTTGCATCAGAACACACTGTGGTTGTTGTCCTACTACAGAAAAATTTAAATGGACAAGAGCAGCCGATTGCATTCTTTAGTAAGGCATTGAGAGATGCACCACTGAAGTACAATATCATGGAAAAACAAGCCTTTTCTTTAGTCAAAACCTTAAAAGACTTCATATATTACATTTTACACTCCCACATAATTGCATTTGTTCCAAATTCAGTAGTGAAAGACATTTTAACACAAGACCCAGATGACAAAAGAGGAAAGTGGATAGCTGTGATACTTGAATATTATTTAGAAATCAAGCCCACTAAACTCATAAAAGGCCAAGGACTAGCAAGATTAATGACTGAATCTAATTTTGAAGCTCTTGATATAAACATGATAAATGCATTAGATGAACAACAGGAATTATCAACTCCCATTGTTGAAGATCATTTTATGAATTCCCCCTGGTATGCTGATATTTTATATGTTTTGCTCAATTTGAATACACCTTCTGGTTTGTCTAAAACAAAGGCAAGATTTTTAAAGTTAAAAGTTGTAAATTACTGCATTTTAGATAAATGTCTTTATTGGAAAAATGCTAGTGGATTATTGCTTAAATATTTGCCTTAAAATGATGCAGATAAGATCAATCATGAGTTCCATGAAGGAGAATGTGAAGGCCACCTCTATTGGAAGACAACTGCCAATAAAATCCTTAGAGTTGGTTACTTTTGGCCCACCCTCTTTCAAGATGTCCATAAAATGATTATTGCCTGTCATAAATGTCGACTCTTTGAAGGCAAAAGAAAATTGCTTCCTTTACCCTTGCATCCAATCACTGTTGAAGCTCCTTTTCAACAATGGGGTCTAGACTTCATAGGGGAAATCCATCCACCATCATTTGCCCAACATAGATGGATTCTCACTGCAACTGACTACTTTACCAAATGGATAGAAACCATCCCTTCTAGGAAAGCCAATGACTTTGTCATCATAAAATTCCTTGAAACTCATATCCTATCTAGATTTGGCTGCCCTAGGAAGATTATCACTGACAATGCTGCTGCATTTGGATCCAAAAATATGGTTGAATTCTGTCACAGATATCAGATTACATTGGGCCATTCTACTACTTATTACCCTCAAGGTAAAGGGATGGCAGAATCCTCAAACAAGATTTTGGTAAACATAATCAAGAAGTTGCTGGAGGACAATAAGAAATCATGGCACACAAAGCTAGTACATGCATTATGGGCTGACAGATTAACACTTAAAAAATCAATTGGAATGTCACCCTACTAGGTTGTTTATGGAGTAGATGCAATTTTTCCAACCAGCCTAGGAGTGCCAGTCATGAAGCTGATCCAAGAAGTACAGTCTGAAGAAAATGACATGGTAAGGAGAATTAATCAGACCATACATCTTCAAAAAACCAGAGAGGAGGTCTACAACAGAGCATTACAAAAACAAGAAAGCATCAAGAAGTTGTTTGATAGAAGGACAAAATCCAGTGATGTCAACATTGGTGACAGAGTGTTAAAGTGGGATTCAAGGAGAGAAGATAAGGGCAAGCATGGGAAATTTGATAACTTATGGCTTGGCCCTTATCTCATTCATTCTACTGCTGGTAACAATGCCTATTTCTTACAAGAATTAAATGGAGCTGAACTTTTTGGAGGTCCTGTCAATGGTAGGATGCTCAAACATTATTTTTCTTGACCATATTTGTTTGTAAGCCTTTTTATTTTTTCTCATTGTGAATATCATATCCATCACTGCATTCAAAGTTAGAATATGAAAAAAGACGAAAACAATACAAAAGAAAATAGGGTAGATTGTAAAAAACAAGAAAGGTATAGCCCCATACCAAAAAAGAGAAACAAAGTCTGAAAGTGCGCAAGCTCAAATGCCACTCCTAAGAGACACACTCCTAGTTAGTCATACAGCCTAATCATGACTAATTAGTTTTCAATTTATTGCTGATAGGTTAGTGAAATAGGTTTTCCAAACAGCTTAATCTTGGCTTATCAGTTAGGAAGATTAGGATAGAAAAATAAAGGTTTAAACAAGCTCAAAATGTGAACCTATAAGTTTTAAAAGATGCATGGCTCTAATCTATTTAAATCTTGAGCCAAAGATAGAAGAAAACTAGTTCTAATATGTCCAAAACTTGAACCAGAGAAACAGAGAGAGAACATCTCAAACAAGCTTAAAAAAAAGAGCTGAAGAAAAGAGAAGGATGTTCTAAACTTTTAGATCTTAAGCCTTCACCATTTTGCTTTACTTTTCTGCAATTTTAGTCTATGTGCAGCTTGTTTTTATGCCATATATCAGCAACAAGTTAGACTGTTCAATCCTGACTTGTCTTCTTTTAGATTTTTGTTTTAGAAATTAGAGAATAAATTTTGTCAGACAATCTAATCCTGACAGAGTGTAGTTAGGTAGAGAAGCTTATGAACTCAACTACTTAATCTGAGTTCATGGAGAAATAAGGGTAGAAATAGACTAGTTTTATGCTTTCAAAAGAATAAAATGTTTGTAAAAAGATTTTTCCAATCCAAGTGCACTCTGAAATAAGAAAAAATGTTAGATCATTAGGATTGGATAGGTAGAAAACTTGTTTTGATAGAATTGCATTGTTTTTAATGGCTGCTAACATTGTCAGAGCAAAAGAAGATCAGAAAAGGAAGGAAAATTTCAACCTAATGGATGAGGCATTGATCAGCTTCCAGAGAAGACATGTATGAGGTTCTTGGCACCTCCAAGGAGCTGCCATCCCAAGTTGGAGCCACTGTTAGCTACCTATAAAAAGTTTTCATATCAAATGGTCGCTAAAATTTTTTTGTAGCCTTCAAGAAACAATTTTATGGCCAAATTGTGAGTTCTTGAAGTCTTATGATGATCTTTATCCTTCAAGATAATCTTCAATGTTGTTTCCCTCATTAACCCTGAAAAATCTGTTGTTTTCCTGAAGAAAAAGACTGCTGAAAAACCCCTTTTTCCCCTTCATTTTACCCCTCCTTCCATTCATTAATAACAATATTTTCATCCCCTTTTTCTTCATAAAATTCCTCCATTTCCCTCATTTCCTTCATTTCCTTCAAAAAAGTCCCTTTGATAAGGTTTAAAAACCCTTTTCCCCCTTATCGGAACCCTAAAAAATCCTTCAAAAAACCTTAAAAAATTCCATTCTTGCACTAAGGCCTTAAGCCCCTTTGGCCTTAACCCCAGCTCCTTTTATCCATATAAAACCCGGAGCCGTAACCCAGAGCTAACCCCCGTCGCGCAATTGCAATCGGGGTTTTCTTATTTCCTCATTTTCCTTTTACTTTCAAAAAACTCCAATGCGATTAATCCTTTTCTTTTGAAAACCCCCGATTTCCTCGCTTTCTTCACAAAACCATAGCCCCGCAATCGGGTGCTAAAACACTATAAAAAACCTTTCCCGAACCTTTTTCCTTTATTTTTTTTATAAAACCCGACGATATGTTTTTAAACAAATCTCGGTCGTCGATCTTTACAGATCAACGACCATCGGCTAATCGCAAACGCAATTTCTTCCCATCGCCAATCGCAAAGTCCTTTCCCTGTTCCAATGCAATCCCTCTGATTTAATCTCAGCCGTCGAATCCACAAGAACCGACGGTTGAGATTCAATCGTGCTCCTCCCTCCGCCTTCCGCTGATGTCTTCCGCGTTTTAATCTCCACCGTTGATCTCTCCTAGATCTAACGGCCCGCGCTTAATCGCATCGGCGCATTTCATTATTGCTTTACCCTTTGTCCTCCGCCGATGCAATCCTACGATCAAATCTGGACCATCCATCCCAAAGATCTAACGCCCAGGATCTTAACCCAAATTCCCTTTGTTATTTCATAAAGCCTGACAGTTTATATTCTTGGTGAAAATCCACCGTTGATCTTTTGCAGAATCAATGGTCCTCATTGCACCCAATCTCCACCCAATCCCTTGCCTTATATTCCTTTCATCGCGCATCATTAAATCTGGGCCATTCATTCCTAAGATCTAACGGTTGAGATTTAAACCACCTTTGACCCTGCCCACCTTTTCCGCCCGCACATCTTACCCCATTGCGCTCTCATTCCCACCGTCAGATCTCTCTGCTTTTCATTCGACGGCTGAAACTCCATATCGCGTAATTTTGCGCCTGAAAGTTAATTCCAAAAAATTACGCAATATGGGCGGTATTAAAAAGACATGTGTCGAGCGCAGACCCATATCGGGTTGTTTTGGCGAAATTATAAAACCGCTTTAGATCTGCGCGAAAATCATTATGGTTTTCCGCCAAACCACCCTTCCTTGCAACATGGACTTTTCAGTTTTTAATCCTGGACGTTGATTATCAGGATCCAATGGCTCATATTATTTCTCGATCCCAAGTAATTCGCCCCACTTTTACTCCCAAATCATTTCACTAAGAAATATCCACCGTCGATCTCTCAGATCTGACGGTCTTGATTTAATCTCACCACCAATTCATCACCCTTTTTTTTTGCTCCCAAATGCTCCTCCAAAGATCCCGACCGTCCATCATTTGAATCCAACGATCCAGATCATTTTGTGTCCCCAAACTTGATTTAACCCCATTTTCGCTTCTACTAAAGATTTTCCCCTTTTTTCATTACATTTTCTTCCATTCCGCTATAATATTACCCCCCTTTTGCATTATAAACTCCCCAATTAATCATGGCCGTTGATTGATCTAAAATCAACGACCCGAACTTAATCTTCCTTTTGTTCATCTAACTGCCTCCCCATTTAATCATGTCAAGTGATCTTGGCCGTTGGTTGATTTCATCCAAAGGTCACGATTAAACCTCATCCCCAAAGCGGCCTTAAACTATTTTTCCACGGTTTTTTTTTTAATTTCGCTTGTTATGTGCAGGTTTTAAGTTTTTTCCACAATTCTAAAAAGAAATCAAAGGCCTGGGATGACAATCCCTAGGCCATTATCCATAAAGACAAAGAATCTGCAGGGTTCCAAATATGATTTTATCGTGCCTCATGAGCATTGGTTACATTATAAAACCCTCTGCGCACCTGCAAAATAAAAAAAAACACAGGGAACCTCAATCAAACAAAGAGTATCAGTGTCAAAGGATAAAATCAAAGCAGAAATGAAGAATTCATGATTTTAACACAATTTTGAGGGATTAATGCATAAATCCGACTATCAAAGGCCTAATCCATACAGTTAAAGACAATATGAAGACCTGAAGAAAAAAATTAAGCCTAATCAGACCTAAAACACAGATCAAAACAATAAACAAAGAGATATATCAGTCTGATGGGCCTCCACTGCCACATCAGATGCTAATTGAATCCTCTCCAGCTACCAAAGCTCCATCTGCAGCCTCAATAAATCTAAGAAGGCATAGTTATTGCCTTAGTTAGTGATATTTTGTTTAAAGAGGCGAGAGTTATTGCAAATCCTGCCTGAAAGAGTTCTAAAATCAAAAAACTCTGCTAAGCTGCTAAATACTTAATGAAAACCAATTAATACTGAGAAATATCAGAAGACTTCTCCACTGAGCCCCTCAAAGGCTGAGAAGCATTAAACTGTATTTATTGAGCATAGAGATCTTTTCTCTCATCTCACCTCCTCATTTCTTCTATAAATACTTCTGTAGAATATGAGATAATGTTGGTCACTACATATCTGTTGCCTGTAAATAGTTTTCTGAAGCTGCTGTAAGCACTTTTTGTAATTGAAGATACCTAAGTTGAGATGAGAAGTTTGAAGCTGTAGAGAACCACTGGACTTGATGATTGTAACTGGTTTGAACATCAAATACAAGCTGATTTATGGGATCCTGGTCTATGTCAACGGTGATGTGTTTCTTATTTAAATTTTTATTTTCTTTTTGTTTCCATTCTGTCCACTTTCTCTGATAAAGAACAGCAAATATAGAGCTAGGATTTACTCTAACAAGTACCCTACTCTCACTGATAAGCTTTATCTTTATGTTTTCCTCCAATTGTGTATTTGAGAATGATTTAATATAGTCCAAGTAGTTAAGGAATGTTGGTGTTCCCACGTCTTACTGTCTAAACTTTAAACATTGTTTTTTAATGTTATTTTCATTACTTGCTGAGTAGAGTTGGACTAGGAAGGTTTATGGTTTTCCCTGTCTCCTAGTTCTGCCTCCAAAGGTTGTTTGAAAGTTCCCCTTAAGAGTATGTTGAAAGCAGGATAGGTTCAAAGTCCTTACCTGATCTTAGACTACTTCTTATGTTTATGTGGAATGTTTTTTTTTTGAATATGTTGAAAGCAGGATAAGTTCAAAGTCCTTAGTTGATCTTAAGCTATTCTTTGTGTTTTTGAATGTTTTCTATTGAAATTTCATCAAAAGCATGCTAGTGTCAAAGTACTTACCTGATCTTAGATTTCATCCAAAACACTCAAAAAGAAGTAACTACTATGTATTCCACTTCTACTCACTCAAAAAGAAATTTACCTTAATATCTTGTAGAGCCCATTTCATCCAAAACACTCAAAAAGAAGTAACTACTATGTATTCCACTTCTACTCACTCAAAAAGAAATTTACCTTAATATCTTGTAGAGCCCATTTCATCTAAAATACTCAAAAATAAGTAACTACTATGTATTCCACTTCTACTCTAGATAGAGAAAGTAATGACTCTTTCTTGCTTAACCATTAAACCAAAGACTCTTCTAAATAAATGTCAATTTAATATCTAACTTCACATATGTTCAGTGGTGTCACTGTTTCACTTCCGATATTATGTTGCTTACCTTGATGAACAGGTGGAACTCTGCTAGGAGGCCTCTCTATTTTTTGACTCTTCGCTCATACTGTCAAAGGTCGTTATATGTTATATGGGCTATACTGTATAGTTATTAGACTACATATCTTCATATAGAACTTGCAAATAATATGATGGAAACCAAACATAATAATGTATTAGGACATCACAACTTGTTAATTAATTATTAGACTACATATCTTCATATAGAACATGCAAATAGCATGATGGAAATGTGAACATGCAAATAGTATGATGGAAATATGGATCTCATGACTCTTCATGATTAATGCTTCTAGAAACCAAACATAATAATGTATTAGGACATGCTCCTTTAACTTGCAAATAGTATGGTCGAAATGTGGATCTCATGACTCTTGATGATTAATGCTTCTAGAAACCAAACATAATTTAATGTATTAGGACATGCTCCTTTAGGCTTGGTGGAATTACCTTTGCTTTTTATTTCTCTCTTACACACACACACACACATATATATGAAGAGATGATCCCATTTTATTTTTTATTCATAGATCAAATGTCATTTAAATACAATATTTATCATAATGTACAATGATTCATTCCATATTATTCATAAATTTTTTCATTAAAAAATGAACCCTTTAAATGATGAACCTAGTTAATGCTTCTTCTTCATGAAGAAGACTACTTTATCTTTCAATTTGAATTTGATGATGGTCCTTTGTTATATTTCTTGACTACTTCAAATTATTGACACAATCATATGCTTCTTGTTACTCTTTTTATTCCTTCCTTATATTGTATTCTCCCCCTTAGATATTTTGTACTCTCCCACATAGATATTGCACTCAATTTTGATGGTCCTTTGTTATCTTTCTTTACTTCAAATTATTGACACTTGATCATATAGATATTGCACTCAATTTTGATCATCCTTTGTTATCTTTCTTGACTACTTCAATTTATTTACACTTGATCATATAGATATTTCACTCAATTTTGATGGTCCTTTGTTATCTTTCTTGACTACTTCAAATTATTGACACAATCATATGCTTTTTGTTACTCTTTTTATTCCTTCCTTATATATATTCTCCCCCTTAGATATTGTGTACTCTCCCACATAGATATTGCACTCAATTTCATAGGCTCTTCTTTAGAAGTCAAATAAGTGACAATAATTTACAAGAGCTATCCCTAATTTGTTTCTCACATGTTCAAATGGTTCTATAACAAGATAATTTACAAGAACTATTCCTAATTTGTTTCTCACATATTCAAATGCTTCTCTAACAAGAGGCTTTGTGGGTATGTATTCCATCTTCACTATTTTCTCAAAGAGTTGTTGTGTGAGGAAGTGGTACTTTATGATGATATGTAAATAGTGATTGAAGGAAGTAGAATATTTTATTTTTGAAATTATTATTACACTTCTATTGAAACACTTAATAGATATATAGATTTACCTTAATATCTTGTAGAGCCCATTTCATCCAAAACACTCAAAAAGAAGTAACTACTATGTACATTCCACTTCTACTCACTCAAAAAGAAATTTACCTTAATATCTTGTAGAGCCCATTTCATCCAAAACACTAAAAAATAAGTAACTACTATGTATTCCACTTCTACTCTAGATAGAGAAAGTAACGACTCTTTCTTGCTTAACCATTAAACCAAAGACTCTTATAAGTAGAATTATACATTGTCCACTTGTACTTTTCACAAGCCTAGTTGAATCTCTATATGTTGTCAATGTAAATTTCTCACAAGTAAATTTGTCAATGTAAATTTCTTAACTTCTACAAGTTCTATAGGAAGAGTTTGTAAAGGGCCAAGTAGCCTCTAGATCTCATCTTTTATGAAAGGTGACATATCTAGTAAATTCCCCTACAGTCAATCTCTGGAATAGATCTAAATAGAAGTTCTTCATTTTAATATCCATAAAACACAACCACTTTAAGGTAAACTGTGTACATGTGTCGTTTCTCCCACAAACTAAAGGCTTCCTCCCATTAATTTTAGATGTGAATTCTAGATGTGAAATCTAGACCATAAACTTTTTAAGTCAAACTTTAAGATAAACCATGCACATGTCATTTACCTCATGATCTTGTGTCATTTCTCCCATGCATTTGCAATAAATGTCAATAAATAATATATATATATTTTTTATTGAATTTGTTTTTTTTTCAGGGATAAGAAAACCATTAAATATGGTTGAAAAATGTAAATTATGCATAGAAATTTCTTACTATCTCAATCCAGGGAAAACATTGATTACATATGTGCCTTCCAATATTGTGACTAGCAAAGTCGTCCAAAGGAAAATGAATATACCGAGAGGAACAACAAACAACGAGGCATATTATATTGGATTGATAGAAGGCTTGAGAACATCGATGGAGTATGGATCAAATGGATTTGTAGTTTTCACCAATTCTGAACTTGTGTGCAACTAGATGAATGGTGTGTGCCAAGTTAAGGAGAGGGTAAAATAACTGCATGGAATAGAAAACAATATTGTTAGCCAATTTCAATTTTTTAGTATAAGGCATTTTACAAATGTGAATAAGATGTCTGCTGATCTATTGTGTGGGGAAATGCCAATTCAGGATTCATCTATTAAATATGAATTAGAATTATACAGAGCAATGACAATGAAAGATTCATCTGTCAAAGATGAATTGGTTTTGATATGCTCTTCTTCAAAAATTCAAGATTCATCTCTCAAAGATGAATTAGTGTTGAGACGCTCTCCTTCAAAATTTATTGATGGACATTGTAACATATCTTGGATATGTGTGTGTTGTGTACTTATAAATGCGTCTTTTTTAATGACCATGTAATTTTCTCAATTATATACCAAGTGTGCTCCCACCACACCATGTAAAGCGCAACTTGGTGAACTTCACATTTGAAACAAGTTGTGAACTTCACATTTTATAAAATTAAAATGTGGGGACTTCAACAAATTTTTGTTTAAATGGAGTTTGTTTAATTGCAGTTTCACTTCTTTTTTAATGGCCATGTGTTTTTTTCAATTTTATAACAAGTGTGCTACCACCATGTAAAGCGCAATTTGGTGAACTTATCATTTTTATAATTTTTATTTTTGCTTAAATTGAGTTTCACACATCAATTAGTGCTTTGAAAGTTGTGTTCTACATAATTTGTGTACACTAAATTACATTAATTTTCTGAAATTTATTTTGTGTAAATGTCCACCAATAGATATATATATCATGGAGGATGAACGATGAAGATCAACAGAATCCCATATGGGGGATCAGGGATTGGGGGATGTTCATGGTATTTAAATATAATCTTAAATCTCCATACATGTGTGTACATATGGAATTGATTTTTTTATTAACTTTGTGAGTTAAATTAGTTGTCAATAAGTTTCATTTTTTATTTTTTAGGAGTTAAGAGGAGAAGGGTCTCTACTCCATCCATAGAGCATGCCCATGTTTCACCCAGTCGTGGTATGGTTCACGCAATTTAATCAATGAATATGTACATGTATTTATATGTACACATGAATGTATTTTTCAATTGATTATAAATCCGTATTTGTTTATGAAGCTTCTCTCTGGTCTCGAGAAGTTGGTGTGGTTCAAATCTCCTTAGAGGGCCATCAATGAGTGGTAGCAGGTTGCGTGAAGGTGGTGATATTTATTCCCCTGGAGGCCAATCAACGGCTGGTGGTGCTGGTTCTCAGGAGGTTCATTCTGGGTCTCAACAGTTTCAGGGTGCAGAAGATGCTAACCAACCACATCGAGGTTGTCATCAATTTCAATAAATTTTTCATTGAATTTGTACAAATTTGTTTACATGTGTTTTTTCTAATATACAAAATTTTATATATATTGATGCAGAGGCTGAAAATGTTCCAAATATTGGTCAAAATAGACGCAGGGCAGAATGCTACATTCAAGAAGAAGGTTGTCTACCCACCACAACTTATCCGACCGACATTTCTGATATACCATGGGAAACAAACATGGCACAATGCACCTTACAAAGGTGTGAAAAACTTCATGCAAAATTGCAGAGAGATCTCGTGGCTTTGACTCTACCTGCTGAGAGTCGACAAAGCCTCGAAATAGTTACACATTCATTGGGAGAAATTGTAAATGTGTACAAAACTCTTGGGCCAACGAATGATACATTTGTAGAAGTGATGAGAAAGAGAAAGGAAACAGTAATGGGTCTAGATAAATGGGAGGATGTAAAACAAAGAGTTACAAAAGATATGGCGAAGTCAATGTTTAATTTCAAGGAAGGGCCAAAAAGAAAAATGCTGAAGGTGCAATATTTCAAGCACCCAAATATAGCTCGCTATTTGTATGATAGGCACCTTGCGGCCTATGGAAGGCTCCCATGGAATGACGAGGTTCCTATTTATTTTGTACAATTGTTTTACGTAGAATTTTTTTTGGGTATGAAACCCAACTACAATGACCTTCCGTCAGAATCTTTTGGTCTCGGGAAAGGTCGATTGTATGACCATAAGGGCACTAAGCGAGATGTAGAGTTGCCTCACCCTGAGTCGCCATTGGTGAGTCGACCTTTTCAGGTCGAAACTCTGTAGTCAGAGATGGATGCGACTTCTCAAATAAGTCGAGAAGCAAAGGATGTCATGATCGACAATGTTTACAGTGGATTGAGTGGAGTCGATGTTTGTCTAAATCGACAAAGAGCACGTGAAAATGCACGTGCCAATTTTGTGTATTGTACGGATGAAGAGATTGACAACATGAATGTTGAAGATCTCCGAATATATGCAAAAAATTGTCGCAATGGTTTTCAAGACCTAATTCTTCATGAGGAAGAGGGCACGAGAACGGTATGTGTTAATGACCTTAGAGTTCAATTATTTTAACATGTATACATGTGTACAATTTGTAATAAATACATGTGTATGTACATGTATACATTTATTTGTATGTACATTAATCTAACAAAAATGTATCATTATATGTTAAAACACCATTTGCAGTTGTCACGCATGATGAATGACAAAAATGTTAATATCACGTTCAGGACCTCTGGTTCAAACAATGCAGATGGGTCTCACCATCAAGATATGTTGGAAAATGTTAGTGTTTTTTAAGTGATATTTTAAAATAAATAATTGTGCACACATGTACATGTATGTATATATAATGATAAAATGTTTTAACAGATTCTGATTCCGTCCGATGTTTTTGGGATGGCGGTACCTTCTTCTTCCTTGGGAGATGTACCTTCTACTTCCTTAGGAGATGTGCCACATCCACAACAAGTATGGACAATTTTTCACTTTTAAAATTTATGTTTAAGTTATATATATATATATATATTCCACCTCAAAAAGTTCCATTAAAAATTGAGATATATATATCTATATCTTGAGTTATTTTAAATTTTTTGAATTTTAGGTTCTTGGAGATTTTCATTTGGAGCCTCTCTTAGGAGATGTCCCAAATTCACCTGCAGAAGTATTCAATTTTTCACTTATATATATATATATATATATATATATATATATATATGTGTGTGTGTGTGTGTGTGTGTTCTTTTAATTTAGTTATAATTTATAAATTGAAGTTTATTTAAGTTTTATTATAAATTGAGATCTTGATCTTGAGTTATTTTATACTTTTAAAATTTTGAATTTTAGGTTTCTATAGAAGATTTCTTTAATCCATGGACTCTAGCGACGGAGATAGGAACATCCACACCATTTCAACCATTTGAACAAGTTGTCTAACTTTTTTTTAATATTATTGAAAATAAGTTTATATATGTACATGTGCATTTTCATTTGAAATTTTTTAATGTATATATATATATATATATATATATATATAATTGTACATGTATATTGTACAGTTTACCATTGCAGATGTTCCCATGGGGGTGAAACTTGTTGCAGGTTATCAAATGGAGAGGGAACCTCATGAGGTATTGCATGATTTTTTTTTATATTTTGTTTTTTACATGAAGTTCTATATATATTCTCACTCATTTTTAAAACATCAAATTTTAATGTTCAAGTACATGTGCATTGTGTACAAGTTTCCCATGCTTCGCATAATAGTGCGCGGATTGAGACCCTGATAGGAAAGATGCTACATCCATCTCTATTTGATGGACATGATTTGTAGATTTGATTTCAAGATTTAGATAGTCTTAAATTTACTTTTTTATATATTATCTAGATGCACTGTCATATATATATATATATATATATATATATAACTTGATACAGTTTGATACTTGTGAGATCTACAATTTTTGGACATATTTTATTAGAGTGTTAATATAATTTGTTTTGTTACTTTTGGCATGTGAATGTGAAGTAATGTTGTTATATAATTTTTTTGGTTTTTAAAACTTTTAAGTTTTGGATAATTGAACTACTAGTAATGTTGGCATGTGATATAATGTTAAATGTTTTTATTGGATAGTTGAACTATAATTGGCATGGCATGTGAAGTAATGTCGCATAATATATAATCAAAAAGTTTTTAAAAATTAAGTTTTGGATGGTTTCAATCTACATTTGGCACATGTGATATAATGTTAAATGTTTTTATTGGATAGTTGAACTATAATTGGCATGGAATGTGAAGTAATGTTACACGATATATAATCAAAAAGTTTTTAAAACTTAAGTTTTGGATGGTTTCAATTTACATTTGGCACATGTGATATAATATTAAATGTTTTTATTGGATAGTTGAACTACAATTGGATGGCTTGTCAAGTAATGTTGTGATATAATCAAAAAAAATTTAAAAACCAAGTTTTGGATGGTTGTAGTACATCAATCATGTGAAGTAATGTCGTGATATAATCAAAAAGGTTTTAAAACTAAGTTTTGAAGTAATGTTTTGATATAATATTAAATGTTTTGATCTAAGTTTTGGATAGTTTCAATCTACATTTGGCCTATGGAAGACTCTCATGTGAAGTATTGTTTTAATTTAATCAAAAAGAGTAAAGAAGTAGTTATATGTAAATCCCTTTAATTTTTATTTAATGTTAAATGTTTTAAATGTTTTGATATAATGTTAAATGTTTTGATCTAAGTTTTGGATGGTTTCAATCTACATTTGGCCTATGGAAGACTCCCATGCGTAGACATCGGATGTGTTGCAGAAGGGGAGGTGGGGGTAGGGGTGGAGGGGGTAGGAGTGTTGGCTCTCGCCCGCCTCTTTCAATCCATGACATAGGCAGCCACCCTCCTCCGGCAAGCATTGTCGCACAATTTCACTTCACTAGCGCTATGGTCAGACCTCGAATTACGGCGACCATTTATGTCTTTTTTCAGGAGGAGCCGCAAGATGAAGGTGCCTCTGGTTCCAGGAAGCGACGAAAAATTCCACCATCCCAATCCATCAGCCCCAAGACACCAGGAAGTCGGCAGCTCTTCCAGTCAAATCCGGCTCGACGAGCTCCAACAGCGATGGCGCAAGCAGCGGCAGCTCAGACGACTCTGGCTCCTCTTCCGCTTCGGAGAGCTCGTCCCAACACTCCAAGGGAGTAGATGATGATCTGGAGGACTACAGTTGTCCAATTGTGGAGGAGAATCCTCCTACACACATCGATAGCTAGCCTAATGTCAGGTCCTCTTTAGCTTTCTTGAACTTTTATCATGTTTTGCAATCACTGTGCTTCTGAACACTCTATGTCTGCCGGTTTCCCAATATTGGGTAGCATCTTCTGGGCTGGTTTCTCGGTTATGGGCAGCCCCTTTTCTATTTTTTTTATTCAAACCCCCTCTGGTGTTGGCTAGTTAGGCAACCCAGAAGACGGGTCTCGCTATGTACATTATGTTCAATATCAATAGATTAAACCAACTTAGAAAAAATATATATAATGTTAAATGTTTTGATCTAAGTTTTGGATGATTTCAATCTACATTTGGCCTAGATGGAAGACTCCCATGTGAAGTATTGTTTTGATTTAATCAAAAAGAGTAAAGAAGTAGTTATATGTAAATCCCTTTAATTTTGATTTAATGTTAAATGTTAAATGTTTTGATATAATGTTAAATGTTTTGATCTAAGTTTTGGATGGTTTCAATCTACATTTGGCCTAGATGGAAGACTCTCATGTGAAGTATTGTTTTGATTGAATCAAAAAGAGTAAAGAAGTAGTTTTATATGTAAATCCCTTTAATTTTGATTTAATGTTAAATGTTAAATGTTTTGATATAATGTTAAATGTTTTGATCTAAGTTTTGGATGGTTTCAATCTACATTTGGCCTATGGAAGACTCCCATGTGAAGTATTGTTTTGATTTAATCAAAAAGAGTAAAGAAGTTGTACATTATCCCTTTAATTTTGATTTAATGTTAAATTTTAAATGTTTTGATATAATGTTAAATGTTTTGATCTAAGTTTTGGATGGTTTCAATCTACATTTGGCCTAGATGGAAGACTCCCATGTGAAGTATTGTTTTGATTTAATCAAAAAGTTTTTAAAACTCAAGTTTTGGATGGTTGAAGTACATTTGGCATCTTAAGATTGCTTTTGATCTCTACATACTCTTTTTTGAGTGAAAAATTTTACAATAAGAAGAACATAGCTTTTCAATGCAACTAACCATATCAATTAAGCTGTAATTGAAAAAAAGGTAAAGAAGTAGATATATGTAAATCCTTTTCATTTTGATTGGAAATATAAGAAGTACATATGTTTTTTGAATTCGGGTCAATGTCATTAATGCACTCAAATAGGTAGCCTTATTGATTTATAAATTGGTAAATTGATGAAATTCAGTTAATTGCATTCTAGAACATAGAACATATCTGACCATTGGACAGAATAATTCTATACTAGATTTTCAATTAGGAATAGAGATGTGGGTCAAATCCCACCAAAAGTCGGAGAAGTGCTCCGAGTCTCTTGTCTGAAAAGAATCTTCAAACAAAACTATATTGTGGATGATTTATTTACATTGTGGATACTTTTTACCAGAAAATCCCACAAGAAAAATTGGGCACATTCAGTTCGTGTATATATCCAGTACGTGCAAAATTTTTCGTCAATGCACATAGAAAAAATACTTTCAGTTAATTGCATTATAGAACATATATATTGAGTGTACGTGAATCATTTTTCATCAATGCACATAGTAAAACTACTTGAACAATTAATTGCATTCTAGAACACACACACACACACACACATATATCCAATACATGTAACATTTTTCATCAATGCACATGTATAGAAAGGCTACTTTCAGTTGATACTAGAGCACGTGCATGTACCAAAACAATTTGTACATGTGCAAACACTTGCACAAATAACATAAGTAGCTCAATTTTTAGTTGAGTACTAGAAGTTCTAAAACATATTTAAGCCAAAGAGAATAAATTTTTGGGAAGTTCAATCAAAAAATTGCAATGGAATGCCATCTTCAATAATCCGTTCATGATCGGATTTTGACATTTTCCATTTCTTAATTTTCATTTTTTTCTTTGATTGAACCTCTATCAACTTTATGCGTGCTGCACACACCAGGTGCCTATATTGAAAACTTATGAAATCAGGTTCATAGTCTTCAAAGTAAACAAAATCCCCACTTTGATTAGTTTGTCTAAAAAAATAACCTTTCAGTATAATAGATCCTCTTTCATATTGAAATCTATGATCATTATAGTTTTCTAATAATTTCATTTTTCGTTCAGTGCAACGCATCAAATAATAATTCACATTTTCATCATTGTCAATAGGTGCAATTACAGCAAAAACATCTCCTGCACAATAAAACAAACTTAACAAAATTATACATATTTAAATTTATTTCTAGATCTTTAAATCATTAGAAAGCAATTCAAATGTTACCTTCTCTAACAAGATCAGAAACTCGATCACCATCGGATGATATTGTAGTTTCCTCTAATTGCATTTCTTCAAACATTGCAACAGACATTTTTCCCTTTGTATTTAGCTCTGTATGTTTCCAATCATTTACATACATTTTTTTTTCACAAACTTCATTGGATTTTGTGTTGTCTATGAAAACATGACAAAAACAAGAATGTTTTCTTTTATCCAACGCAAACACATTTCTGGACGACTTTGTTTTAATTGAATGCAATTTTCGACTCCCTTTTATTATTTCAATGTCATTTCTAGTTGATCTATCTACGTCTTCGATCCCAATATGCTAGAAAAACCTTTATATGGAAAATTCAAAGAAGAATGTAAATATGATATCAAAATACAATCAAAGATAATCATTGCACGATAAAATTAGATTTCCAATAAAAAGTAAATTGAATGTACCTTCTCACTTCCCTTGATGGGTTAGTCTCATGGCTTAGAGCACCGATGCACCATTGAACAACTTCTTTTGCGTTCACAAGTCGGCTTGCAGAGGGGTTCATTTGATATCTTCGAAGTTCTCGTTTTATGCATGCCCCTGCACCATCATGTTCTCCTTTTCCATGGTCAGTCTCAAATAAATTCCAACAATGTTTAATGTAGGTTTTCTTATGAAGACAGCACAACCAAAAGAATGATCGTGCAGATTTGAATTGACCTGCGCATCCGTCTGACCATATCCAATGTTCATTGAATGTTATTCCACGATTTTTCAAGGAATCATAAATTTTTCCAAAACAATGTTGTACAAAATATGTATCATGTGTACGATCGTCACTAATATAAAAGTGATTTCTTTAATGATATGTCTATTTTCGCTCATGCTTTCTATATGATCGACGTTTTGTTCAGCATGTCTATATAGAATATGGACGAGCATTGGGACTTGGTCAAAATCATAGTATTCACTCTAAATTTCTTTTATTGGAACAAATGTGTAGTTTTCTGCAAAATCAATCACTGACAAAATGGTCCCTGGTGGAAAAAATTCACGAGATTTTTTGAATTGAAAGTCTTGCCATCGAGCTCTATGGGAATTCTTGGTGTATTTATAAATTTCTTCCTCAAACTTTTTCAAAAAATCTATCACAAAAAAATTTTCTTCTCGTAATTCAATTCTTTTAACACTATTTGTACCTTGAATCGATGTATGGATATATTCATATCTCTTCCATTTCACTTTCATGTTGGACAATGACTGATCATTTATATTAGTACGACATTTGTTTTGAAATTTAGTCAAATTTCCACAATCATCTCATTTTTTACCACCAACACATTTCTTTTTGTAAAATAGTTCATCGCTTTCTCTTTCACATAGAATTTGAGATATGAAATCACAGATAGGGGAAGGAGGAGGTGAATCCTTCCATAATGTTCTACCAAAATCAAGGAATATGTCATAATATAACTCAAATTCCACATGATAACGGCAACAACAAGTGTCGTGTATGATGATAGGTTTTACATACCATGGTTTTTGTTGAACAAAAGCACTGATTGAAACATGAGTTTCACGATTCTCTTCTTTTAACTTGTTGAATAACTCTATCTTAGTGGTTTCCAAGAAATATTTTTCATGTTCTTCGTATTGATTTCGTGCTATTCTTCTTCGCATCACATGCTTTGCAGTTGGCGAAGCACGCAAATTGTTCTTCCAATATTCATATATTATTTTTTTAACATTTTCTCCAAGTCTATCTTTGCATCGTTGCCTACAAATAGGTCTCCAACAAGCGAGTTCATCATTTACATCTATTTGCAGCCGAAATTTCCGATGTTTGTGCAAAGTTTTTCGCAAGGTTCCTAATTCTCGTGCCATAGATGTTACCAAACGATTCTCTTTAGTACTTGATGAAACCATTTCCATATGTATTCCTCTACATACAATTGAAACATTTTTCTGTCTAGATCTCCTAATTGAATTTATAGCACTACTTATATTTTGTATCACATTTTCCTTCATTTTTTTTTATCTTTGGTTGATTTTCGAATACCCAGTAGTGTCGTAGCTTCTTTTAATTTTCTTAATGATAGGAGACCTTTCAACATTTGAGCTTGAACTGTCACCTGCTCCTTTATGAAATACGTTTCAAAAATGCGGTTAACACGATATCGTATATAATGGTTAGGTTTTTTATCTCCATATGTGTGAGTGTCAACATTTTCTAACATCTCATCATCGACATTGATTTCATCTATACATATTTGAAGAAATAGTACATAATAAGTTTACATATTCAATAAATAACTAAATTAATAAACATATGTATAATTTCAATAATATGTGCATTTGTTCAATATATATATATACTTATGTACATACCTTGTGATTCAATTTCTTCACTTGAATTTCTTTCAATATTTTCACCATCTTCAATCATTGGTTCAATATCTCTTTCACTTTCTCTTTCAAAATTTTGTATCTCATCATCAATGTTTTGAGGAATATCTCTCTCTGTTTACATTGCAAAATATTATTCAAATTAGTTTATCAAATAAAAATTAAGCTTCACATTTTACACTACGAAAATTTTAAATATATCAATAGATCATAATATTTACATTTACATACCTACTTCAATTTCTAGTTGAGGTTGATTTTCCCCTTCAATATTTGAGAGTTCTTCTATCTTTCTTTTGGGAGATTGTCTCGTCTCTTCTCTACGTTCCTCAAGGTCTCTTTTTCGATCATATTTTCTCACACAATTCCTTCGATTTCCCATGATAATAGAGTATGAAGTTCAAAAAATTTCCTTCAAAAATTTAGACAATAACTTAATTAGAAAAATCATCACAAAAGATTTAATTTAAAAAAAAAAACTCATTTTAAAAATTTTGCAAAAAATACATACTCCAATCCAAAACACTTACTTTAAAAAATCCAAGAAAAAAATGTCTTATAAAAATGAAACGAAGCTCAAAAGATTTACTTCAACTCAAAACACGTACTCTAAAAAAATGTCACTTCAAAAAATGCCTTCAACTTTAAAAAAAAAACGTCACTTTAAAAAATAATTCAAAAAATACTTCCAGAAAATGTCTTTTCGAAATTAAGCCCAAATCCATACTTTCAAAAAAAGTGAAGCACAAAAAATATCCAGAAAAATGCATTACATACCTCCAAGAAATTTCCTTTGAATGTACATCCAAGAAAATTCTTTAAACCCAAAACAATTCTTTTGAAAATTAGACCGCCTCCAAGAAATGTCCTCCAAGAAAAGTCTTTAAACCCAAAACAATTCTTTGCAAAATCAGACCGCCTCCAAGAATTAGAAATTAAGCCCAAATCTATACTTTCATAAAAATTAAGAACAAAAAACATCCAAAAAAAATGTATCACATACCTCTAAGAAATGTCCTTTGAATGTACGTCCAAGAAAATTCCTTAAACCCAAAACAATTCTTTGCAAAATCAAACCGCCTCCAAGAAATGTCTTCCAAGAAAAGTCCTTAAACCCAAAACAATTCTTTGCAAAATCAGACCGCCTCCAAGAAATGTCCTTAAACCTAAATCTCCAAGAAAAGTCTTTAAACCCAAACCAAGACCTTTGTAAAATCAGACCAAATGTGCGAAATGTGCGAAAATTATGAATGATTTCGTGGAAATTAATATTTCCGTGAAATATTTTTTTGGAGGGACTCCGCGAAATTTTCCGACCGATGGAAAAGTAGGCAGAAGTTCGGCCGAACTATTAAGGCGTGAGACTTAATAGCCCGTTTGCGCAAAAAATAGTTCGGCCGAGCTTTTTTTTAAAGTTCGACCGAACTAACGCGTCACCAGTTACGCAGATCCAAGCTCTAAATAAATTT
This sequence comes from Pinus albicaulis, assembly GCA_034641835.2. Lineage (NCBI taxonomy): Eukaryota > Viridiplantae > Streptophyta > Pinopsida > Pinales > Pinaceae > Pinus > Pinus albicaulis. Next base: position 1,366,092,368 of record CM076580.1, read on the forward strand.
CTGCAACTTTGGACTGATTAAACTCCATGAAACATTATGAATTAACTGTCGGAACCAAGACAAGCATTTTCAGAATTGAATCTACTTTCAGGAAATATAACTTTTATGGAATTTCATAAATATTTATTAATTTTAATTAATTTTGTAATAAAACGAGTGCAAACAATTTTTGAGGGTCATTGTGATTCAGTGAAATCAAAATTCTGTATCTCCCAAAATACATTGTAAAAAAAATTGAAAATTTATGGAGCATTACAATGGTCCGTCGTCTCTAAATTGAAAAAATTATGATATGCATCCATTGGCTTTGTAAATATGATGAAACCGAAGTAGACTCTGTCTAGATTGTTGTAACACATTTTGTTTTCTCAAAAACACAAATTTTAAAAGAATACAACATTGCGTATTAAGATGACTTCTTATGAATCCTTTGATTGTTAAAAAACACACACTCAAAGAAACACTAATTTGACATATCAAATGTGCATAAAAAAATTCCAAAAATAAGTAATAGAAAGCTAACAAAATTTTTGACAACTTTTATTTTTATCGCAAAATGAAATTCTAAACAGAAAAATTGTTATAGTTTGCAGAAAGTTGAAGAACAAAAAAAATGAAAGTTTTTTCTCAAAAAAGGGCAAAAAATGTAACCCAACTTCACATTTTCACGTATCTGTTTTGACAAAAATTTTCAAGCAAATCAAACCATGTCATGGGTTTACTTGGCCATTTCTGTTTTTCTATAGGTGCCTACCCCAGGGTTTTGGTCTCCTTATCATTGTTTGGGCTTTGACACCTTATTTTCCCAATAGTAAACTCATGCTCAGTAATGATTATATCCTTTGGCACTTTATCTTATGTCTGCCTCCTTTTGATCCTTTGAAGACCTTTGACTGCATTTGGGAAGTCAGCCCCTTAAACTGATATTCTTTGCCATTTCTCCTTTTAGTGTAGGTGAAACAGTGCTGCCTTTGACAAACCCTAGAGACCCTCTTGGATTTCCTTTTGAAATGCCCTCTGCTGTTAAGAAGGAGGACTTATCATCTGTCTTGGACCTGTTCTATCCATCTTCCCAAATTCGTAGGTTTTAAGGCTGTTAGATAAAAATAAGTAGTGTTGTCTTATAAGTTCTCTATAACCTTTCAAAACTCATTTATTATTTCTAAAAATCTTCAATGTGCACTTGATGGAGTTGAGGTGACCTTTGTCCTTGTAGTCCTTGTACTGGCTCCCTGCTTTGGCAACATTGTTTTGCCAGTTAGTCACAAGAACCCTGATTTTCTTTCAACACAGGCCTACTGCCTTTCTATTTGATATAGATGGTCTTCTTGTGATGATTTCCCCCTATTACCTTACCTCTTTTAGGCATGATGGCCATCTTGATCTTTTTGCAGAAATGTGAGCAAGGGCAGCTGTCCCTTGCAGAATTTGTGCTCTAGGCCAAGGAGTACTTTCTTGAATGGCCCTTTGATCAGTTTTGGACAAAGTTATTTGTCCCTTTTCTTATTTGAATGCAGTCTCTTTACATAGGAAAAACAAAAAATTTTAGGACACCAAATCCACCCTATGACTTGTGAAACCCTAGGTGACCTAGTGGAAGGTTCCTTGGATTTGGCTTTTGGACTAAAAACTTAGATTTTGGGGTCTTCAAGTGTAAAACAAAGTTTATGGTCAACTGATGTATTAAATATCCAAATCCAATGTACTTGATTTATCTAAAGAGCCTACAGAGACAGTTTTGAGACCATCAATGCTTGGGGTATTTTTGGGAGACACAATAGAGCTTGTTTGATTGGTGGCCTTAGGTAGCAGTGGGGGGTTTAGGAAAAACAAAACAGAGGATTTGGGGCCAAAGGTCACAAAATGTAGACAAAATGAGTGACATGAGCCCCTAATGGGTTTTCTGGGATTGGTAAGCAGAGCTGGACATGATGGAATGATGAAATAGTGAAAAAATATCTTAAGGATAATGAAGGCAGTGAGATTTCTAGAACTCACAATGTTTATGAACTTTGTTTCTAGAAATCTTACGATAAGAATTTAGTCATCTACAAAGGAAAAAATTACTGATGACTAACAGAATCATTGGCATCCAGTTGTCTTAGCAGTGCCAGTAGAGTCGGTTTCTGCCTCAATATTGATTTTCCTTTTTCACATTTTCCCATCAATTTTTACTTAAAATTCTGATAGAAATTACCATGGAATTGAAAGGAAACAATCCAAAAGTTTTAAATGTTGGTTACATTCCTAGATTCATTAGCATCTAGCTTTCTTAGCAGTACCAGTAGACTCGGTTTCTACCTCAATATTCCAACACGCAGGCTACAAAGCGGGCAAGGAAAGTCAGACTCAGTTTCCGCCTCAATATTCCAACACGCAAACTACAAAGCGGGCAAGGAAAGCTTTTGATATAAGCAGACCCAGGATATCAAACATTGGTTCCATTGGTTAAAACGAGTAGTTTTCTTTCATTTTTTTATTATCACATGATCATATTTAAATAATGTCGACCATTACACTAACTATGATTACAAACGGAAATAAGTGTCCATTACAAACCCTTTCATGTAATTCATGAAGAACTGGTTGATATAACATCTTAGTATATCATTTTAGTCTAAGAAAGCATACATACTCTACCTTCTTTCTAGTTTTGAACTTGTGATCTTTTAAGAGGAAACACATGCTTTTAACTATTAAGCCAACTCAAATTGTAAGCCAACTTAATAAAATTTGATCAAAATTTATTTTAAATAAAATTACAAAAATTAAAACATTGTTGCAGCTTTTTATTTTAAATGCACTTCTCTCTTTTGAAGTCATGGGAACTAATAATTTCCTTGATTTTAAATAAAAGACAATATATTTATGCTAGAAACATCTTGCAATGATTGTAGAAATTATATGCACTAAGCATGCATATGTCCTTGATTCTCCTGATCTCGCACTATTTAACTTTATGCAAAATACAGAATCAATTCCACTTATTGATATTTTGCGGAAAAATTAATTGCACACACATGTGAAGCATAAACAAAAATATTCAATTGCACATAACACAGTTTTTAACCAAGAAAGCCTGAAGCTGAAAACCCCAACTATATATTCTGTAACATGGAGATCATATGGCAATCTCATACAAACATACAAAGCTTATCACAAGCTCTCAGTACAGTACAATCATCATACACTATACAGGCCTAATCTTGCAAATCCATGCACCGATCTTCGCCACCTGCTAGCCTGCCTCCACTACGCAATCCAAGTTTATTACAAAGACCAATTCGATGTAATCCCACTCTCATTAACTTTGTTGTTATCATTGGCAACTCCAATGTATATATAGATTCAATTCATGCATCACTAGTAGTCACAACGGATAGTCCATCTTGCCCTTTCACCTATCTCTCCACTGGTCTCCACTGAAACTGCCATGCACTGTAGTTAACTGCGGTATTGTTTAGTTGATTAATGAGTTATTATTTGTCAATTAATTAACTAATTAATTCACTCCACTCTCACTAGTGTATCATTCAGTTAGACTAGATACAACTAGCTCAACTGAGTCTAACTGAGTTAAACTGAATACAACTCCATAACTACTCTTCCAACTGTGTCATAACTCTGCCACTTGAGTTCTAATTGAGTCCTCCATGCATTAGCTCCAGTAAACCCTTGGGAATTGCGTAATTCCCTCAGTCCACTGATGTGCCACATCTGTGCACTGAAACAAAGTGCTCCAAGAGAATAAGTTGTTGTTTAGTGTCTGATTATTATTAAGAGCTAATAATAATCGACATGCATCTATTTTTATATCGACGATCTATAAATAGACTTCGCCCAATCTTCTAAAAATAGAATTTCATCTATTTTTCACATTTGACCAACCATCTACAAATAGCATCCTGCAACTTATAGAATATGCTCACCATGTCTAAAAATAGACATGCACCTAAAAATAGCATGTGTGGGCCCCACCTAGTTTAGGTGATTATTTTCCAACTAGGATCAAGGATGATGTTTCAGGATGCCTCCTTCATTGTTTCTTGTTGCAATCTTCAACACTCCCTCTCAACAAGAAAGGAATGTCTTTGCATGTGACATGCAACTCCATGCATTCGCCCTGCAACTCTTGTTGCAAAACTTCTGAAACTGAAAGGCTCCAAACAACTCAATCAGTATAATGCATCTGTCATCAAAGTCTTCGACTTCTGCTTAATTACTACACATGTCTTCAAGAACCACTGCGCTGTTGAAATCTGCACCCATGCACTCTGCACTTGCTGTCAACTCTGAATCGCGCTCCAGTATCCGACACTGTCACTTTGATCTGCCTCCATCAATCCAACTGATCATGCTATTGCTGCTCTATGGGCACCTCGTAGTTAGGTTCAATTCATGAGATCCACACCATCTCAAAGAATCCTACCCAAAAATATCCTCTTGGTATTACTCATGCATGTCGCCCCACCTCTCACCTGGTGATATAGTTGCATGCACTCCCTCTGCCCATCTCGCACAAAATTTCTCTGCATGAGTGGTTTCTCCCACTCCATGATCCTCATCTTGTGGCTTCTCCACATCCCGAGGTTCACTCTTACCTGCATGCAAATCCATCTCCCTCTCAAGCTTCAATTTCATGGCTTTCTCACACTTCCCAACAGTAGGAAGCTTTGTAGAAATCCCATCTACATCAAATCTATAAATATTCTTTTGCATCTCCAGTTGTGGCTGCTCCACAACCTTCTGAAACTGCTTCTCACGCTGCATGTTGAGAGACTCCCTCTCAACCACCAAGTCATTAACCTCTGCTTTTCTCCTCAAAGCTTTGCATGCATCTTGTACCTCAGTGCATGTAGGTTCTTGGCTCGTGCACATTGCAATTGTCCCACCGTCGCAAAATTTTCTAACAAAAGAGCTGATTTTAAATTGACGATATCTCCTTCATCCAAGCTCTGATTCGACCGATTTTTTTTTTTCAATTGGGTATTTTCGTAAGGAATCCAAATATGCTATTTTTTTCTGGAAATATTTCACCAAAATTTTCAAATATTCTCTGCAAACTCACGCACCCAAAAATTCCTGCTCTCATTCCATGTAGAAATTCTATAACACAGCTCTGATACCATGTAGAAATTATATGCACTAAGCATGCATATGTCCTTTATTCTCCTGATCTCACACTATTTAAATTTATGCAAAATAAATAATCAATTCCACTTGTTGATCTTTTGCGAAAAAATTAATTTCACACACATCTGAAGGATAAACAAAAATATTCAATCGAACACAGTTTTTAACCGGGAAAGCCTAAAGCTGAAAACCCCAACTATATATTATGTACAATGGAGATCATATGACAATCTCATAAAAACATACAAAGCTTATCACAAGCTCTCAGTACAATACAATTGTCATACACTATACAGGCCTAATCTTGCAAATCCATGCAACGATCTTCACCACCTGCTAGCCTGCCTCCACTGCACAATCCAAGTTGATTACAAAGACCAATTCGATGTAATCCCACTCTCATTGACTGTTTTGTTATCATTGGCAACTCCAATGTATATATAGATGCAATTCATGCATCACTAGTAGTCACAACAGATAGTCCATCTTGCCCTTTTACCTATCTCTCCATTGGTCTCCACTGAAACTGCCATGCACTATAGTTAACTGTTGTATTGTTCAGTTGATTAATGAGTTATTATTTTTGAATTAATTCACTCCACTCTCACTAGTGTATCATTCAGTTAGACTATATACAACTAGCTCAACTGAGTCTAACTGAGTCTAACTGAGTTAAACTGAATACAACTCCATAACTACTCTTCCAACTAGGTCATAACTCTACCACTTGAGTTCTAAATGAGTCCTCCATGCATTAGCTCCAGTAAACCCTTGGCAGTTGCGTAATTCCCTCAGTCAGTTGACGTGCCACATCTGTGCACTGAACTGAAGTGCTCCAAGAGAATAAGTTGTTGTTTAGAGTCTGATTATTATTAAGAGCTAATAATAATCGACATGCATCTATTTTTAGATCGACGATCTATAAATAGACTTCGCCCAATCTTCTAAAAATAGAATTTCATCTATTTTTCACATTTGACCAACCATCTACAAATAGCATCCTGCAACTTATAGAATATGCTCACCATGTCTAAAAATAGACATACACCTAAAAATAACATGTGTGGGCCCCACCTAGTTTAGGTGATTATTTTCCAACTAGGATCAAGGATGATATTTCAGGATGCCTCCTTCACTGTTTCTTGTTGCAATCTTCAACAATGATAAGATATTCTTCATAATTTATAGGAATGATAGTTATAGCTTTGGTAATCGTAATTAGATTGCACAATCTTTGTCCCTTCTAAAGTTTGTTTTTTTCAATATTGTATTCTTATAGCTTGTTAACCAATTTTCCCATATTCGTTTTTTAAACTATTAGTTAAGCATACTCTAAACAAGAGGATTTGGTTTGAAGCAATAAAATGGGTTGATATGATATAAGTTTTAAAGTGAGCAATTATTTTTTTCCAAATCATAAGCTTGTTTTAGTTAAGTATAGTCTAAACAAAAAGATTTGGTATTGAAGCAATAACATGAGTTGATATGATATAAGTTCTAAAGTGAGCAGTTGTTTTTTCCAAATCATAAGCTTGTTTTTCGAGATCAAAATCTTTCAAATCATAATCATGTATTTTACTCATGAATGAATTTGGTAGTTCCTATCTTATTATATCCTTTTAAGTGAGAATGGTGGTGATGGTTTCTTCTCAAACAAAGGAACAAAGTATGAAATCTGGTTCAAAATCCAAACTTGCGAGCACTAGGGTTGGGGTTGGGTTGTTGATATTACTTGTTTAATGTTTTTTAAATCCATTAAAATATGTGATTATTTTTTAATAGCTTGTTAATCACATTAACAATTGAAATATAATTTAGTATAAATTTTCGCACAAAATTTATTTTTGCAAAGAATGAGTTTAACATTGTTTAGATAAATAAAAAAATCACAAAACACATATCATAATAAAGAATAATACCTACTCATAAGGTCACTTAGACTGGGGCTATATTGTATTAACGTCAACTAAGTTCCTATGGATATATTGTATTAACCTCAACTAAATTCCTACTTCATATTCTACGCAATTGTATTAATGTTAACTAAATTGTTGCTTCATACTTTATGGAAGTAGATTGTTAATCCCAGTGCTAATCCCACCCAATGTATACAACTTGAAACACAAACAAAAAAAGGCACATTGTTAAGCCAACCAAGCCAACCAAATACATGTAACTTGAAACACACAAATTAACAAACCCATGTAAACAGGGGAAAACAAAGCATAAAAAAACTAACAAAGTATGATTCAATTTGAAACACATTGAAAATAAATGCTTTGCAAACAAAAAAATTGTGTACATACCAATTTTAGTCATCTATATCATTCTTTTTTTCGTTGACGACTTCATAGACTTTAATCTTTGTAATTTTCTTCTTCACATTTCTCTAAAACTCCATGTCATAACAACTTTCACAACTCTTCTTATAATGTTAATTAACTCGTGAGTTTTACATCTTTTTGCAAAATGTTAAATTACTAATGGACTCTGGAAATGCTCAAATGCACCTCCACTTTTCAACTCCAAATTTTATAACATGAATCCCAAAATGTCCCCTATGCAATAAAAGAGATATATTGAATATTCAAAATGGGTTAATATTGCTGCAAATCTACAATGTTCTTAAACATCTAAAATACAAATTTCTTTAATTAAATTTTGATATTCACTCCTAGGCTTCTTAAACTTAAAGTGAAATGCTACTTAGTTTCCTTTTAGTTAACTTCTGATTTTAATTAACTCTCACATAGATATTTTATCATCCATGTTCATTTTGAAACAATATTTTTTATTAAGAAAAACCCATATAGTCTCAAATAAACCTGTCATTTGTAAATCCTGCTAAACACAAAGCGCATGTTATGCTCTTTATTATTACTTTCGAATATATTTTTTCATATAAATACTAATACACTTGTAACAAATCACTTAACTTTTTTAATATTTTCGAAATAAAAATATTTGTTTATTTATTACACACTAACGAGGGCTTAAAGACACGGTTATTGATCCGTGAGATGGATCAGGTGCCGATGATTCAGAGTTAGAGGCGGCTTCGGAATTCGCAGGCCTGCTTGTTGTGGCGGCATCTATGAAATGTGGTTGCGTAGGTTGGACTGGAATATCACCATCGTTGTTTAACATGCTTAACACATGTGACATCACTAGTCGCCTTGAAGAGTCTCGAGTACAAAGAAGTGCAATCGAGATTATTTATAAGAGTTAAAATATTTTTGAAAAATACAAAATTTAAATATATGGCTTACATATATTTTCTACTTTTAATTTATATATATCAAATTATATTATTATTATATAATCATTAATTAAATATATATTATAAATCATATTATTAAAAAATAATTTATTTTAATATATCTAAGTTCACCTCGAGGAACTCTTGCACACTTGCTATGAAAGAATATATTTGGAAAAAATGCTTCCCTCTGAATCACCCCTTCAAATTAACAAGGAAATCACCTTGTTGGTGGCTAGATTATCTGCAAAATACTTGGCCCAAATTTTGACTCTTGTTGGCTCTTCTTAGTCCCATGAAATTCTCCCCGTACTCCTTGGGAAAAACATGCACCAATTAGTAAATGTTTTGTGTTGAAGCTCCTAGAAAAGGACCGAATGGACTCATCTTTGCTCTCCTAATCTGACAATGAAAGTTCACCGAAGGTAGAGTGGAATTCTCGCTCAAGAAATCCTTATGCTAAACAACAAGGGTTGTCTTGGCTTAATAGCTCAAGAGAACTAGTGATTAAATTTAAAATGATCCAAGGTATCTCAAATGAGAGCCTCCTTGCTCTATTTATAATTGTTGGCATCTCTCTCCCTTGGTGCCCCCCACTCTCCACTAGTTCACCTCCTTTCCTTTTATCTGTTTGGCTCCACAAGTGCACATCTCCTTTTTCTCTCTCTCTTGTGCCCCCCACCCACCAAACTCCTCAAGCCAAAATAATCTCCAAAACTTGAACTACAAAATTTTGCTATTCCTAAGACCACAATACTAAAATTCATTAATCTCAAATGAAAAATAAAAATTGGGGATATTACAGTCCTCCTCAACAAAAATTGCTTATCCTCAAGCAATGCCTGAACAAGCACCCTCTCTATTTTTTGATCCCCACTGTCAGTGAAAACTATGTCAGGGTCCCAAATGTGCCACAAAATTGTCCCTGACCTATGCATTGTCCTATCATGAAGGAATCCCTCAATACCAGGATACCAAGCCATCTTATCCAGAATGAAGCTCCCCTTGCTCCTCTCACTATCCTATTAGGTATATGTACCAGAAACCCTGGGCATACTATCAATGAGTATGAAATCATGATAATGTAGCACTTTTTCCAACCCCTCGTGAATCTTCCCTACCAAGTAGTCCATCTCATACACTCTAAGAGTAAAATCCTAAAGACACCACCCAATCCTTGTAGAGATAAACTCTCGCTCGCATGAGCTTCTATTGATATTTTCATGTTAACCAACCAGTCATGTTGATGAAGTCCCCCACACCATCCGTGAATCACTAAAGCCCAATGGAAGATCTAAATAATTTGCCCCTACAGTATCCATATCATCCCTAAGGATAGCTCAGTTGTCAAGTATTGTGCTGTATGTATCCCATGCTAGTCTCAAAAGGGTGCCACAATGTTGTCGTTGTGTCACTCAAACTCTAATAGATTTCCCATCAAGCCAACACTCATTAGAGAAATTTTGAGGTCTAAAATTGGTCTCCTAAGAAATACTATAAAATAACAGTGAAAATAATAAAATAAAATTAGATTACATCATCATATTTTAGAAGGAAAAAAAGAGAGAAAAAACTACTTTTTCAACTCGTATTTTCAACTTATCTCCCTATAACTTTACTCAAATTTTGAGTGGGATAATTCATTGGATGCAGAATTTAATTCCTCATCCAAGGAGTACCCATGTTGCATACTTTTGATGGACCCTTCTATACGAAAAATGAGAAATATATTAAAAAATGTGATTGAAATCTCATTTTTCATGTATCTCTCATTTTTGTGTAGTAGGGCTCCATCGAAAGTATGCAACATGGGTACTCTTTGGATGATGAATTAAATTATGCATTCAATGGATGCCCCCACTCGAAATTTAAGTAAAACTGTAAAGAGATAAGTTGAAAATATGAGTTGAAAAAGTAGTTTTTTTATTGTTTTTTTTAATCTTTTTACTTATTTTTTTCAAAAAATGGTGAATGCCCCATGGTTGAAATCATCATCTTGAATCTTATTGGTTCTTATAAAGTTCATTTTAGTTGTAATTTTTTTTTAGGTCCATTTTAGACCTCAAAATTTCTCTAATGGTATCCTCCTCTCTTGAAACTTGGTAGTGACATATCAATGGAGGCCAAGCTCATGCTGCCTAGGTGTCTCCATGACCTACCCATCCATCGCTAATCCCGATCCCGAGCAACAACTGATAAAACTTTCCTCGCCATACAATGGAGGCCTCACGCAGGCTTCACTGAAGGAGCAATACCATAGCACATGGGTTCATATTGGGGACATATAATGAGGAAAAAACGACAAATTGGGGGATATATAGGGGATAAAGGGTTTTTATATTGGCCGGTATAAAAAATGGAGCTCAAAGTTAATTAAAAAATATAAAGGTGTATAAAAATGTTAATAAAAAAATGGATACCTACAATATATAGTGAAAGTAGGGGCTTTTTAAATTGGGAAGGTGTATGGGCTTATATTGGTAGGGGGTTAAATAATGTGATTTTTATGCCTGGTTTTTTTCCAATATGTACTCAAATTAAGGGTATTGTTTAATATGCTATGATCGCACGTGATATGTTAGAGATTTATTGAGTGAAGCCCCCAAGGGAGGCCTCAAAAATCTCCCATATGTCAACCCCCAATTAAGATAGATCACCCTCTGACATGACCCTGCTTATCACGAAATGGAGTGATATGTCAGCCAAATGAAACCCTAGATCCCATAACCAAATCCGTTGTGACATATTCTTAATGACTATTGGAACCCTCCTATTCCACATATTTTCTCCCTACATGTAATCAATATATAGACTCAGCATATCATGAATCAACTTGGTGTACTCAAAATTGTCATGCACCTAGCATACCACATTGTGAAATTTGTTATCCTAACTCCTGAAATCGCACCTCGATATTGCCTAGAGTCTAAACATATTCCTATAGAAAGTTCTACCATCCACTACACATCATGGTCATAAATTGCCTTGGGATGTCTTGCCAAAAGTGAATCATGAAACTCTTTCGCTATCACCTCCCCAAGTGTGAGCCTAGGGGTAGAACATATCCTACCTCAACAATAAACAACATTATCCCTAATCTTGTATATCTTAGCTCGTGAACCCACCAAATGTCTCAACTTGAGAGTCTTTGTCTTTCCCATGACACATCGTGTCTCATCCAACTACCCAGGGTGAGCCTCCCATGTCCTTATGCCTTTACTAAGAGCATCAAGCGGCAAAAACCAAATGCTCTACAATTGTAGGTAACATTAGAGAGTGATGGGTGGATAGGTACCCAAGGGTATGATCAAGAGTCTGTAATGATACTGAAGAGTAATCCTATGGACATACAGTTTGCAATGATACTGAAGAGAAATCCTATGGACGCTCCTCTCTTCGGCTCATATCTATTGATAACGCAATCAAATACCTATCCCAGTACACCACTGGATTACCCTATTTATTGTTATATCACCTTGTACCGTTGAGTGTCCCATATGCACCAATGCATATGTCACTCCACTAACAAACTCAATGTGGTGTGAGTGACTCCCCTTACTCCAAGATATAAACCCATGCACCACGAGAGATCACCATTCACCATTGCACTCACATGCAAACTAATTCTCAACGTTGTATGATTCTACAGGCCACTGGATGCCATGATCTAAAGTTGAGACAGTACTCATCAACCCACACCCTACAGTTATCACCACCTCCACTGTCACATCAGAACATGTAAAGCAAAAGGTAAATGTTGTAAGTTAATTATTGATAATGGTAATACTGATAACTTGGTTTCTACAAAAATGGTAGAAAAAATAGAGTTGAAAAGGGTTCCCACTCAGCTTTGAATCCATCTAGCAATCTAGCTCAACCAACATATGAGAAACCCATCTCATCAAAGCTATACATAAATGGTTAGGCTAAGCTGAAAATATTGTCATGCCTAGAAAAACCCATGCCAAGACAACAAGAAACTAAATGAAATACTATGCATGCCAAATATAGCAAGGAAATCACACATGCAAATCAATACCTGCAAAGAATTTTGTTGTAGTTGCCTAATCTTCCTCTTCCTTTTATTCCTCCTTCTTCTTTCTTTCTTGCCTTTCTTGGTCCAATGCCAAAGTGCTCCAAGAAAAATCTAAGTGTCCAAGAGTGAGAGAGAGAGAGAGAGAGAAAGAATAATGAGGGAGCCCCAAAAATATGAACAAAATATTTTCAACTAATCCTCAAAAGCCTTTTTATCAACGAGGCCTCTATTTTCTTCATTTTCCATTATTTTCCTTCATTTTCCTCCCCACATGCAACCTGTGACCTTTCATCTCCCTTTTCTCCTAATTTCCATTATTTTCATAAATAACTATGCCAAAAATTCCATTTTTCCTTTCTAAAGCCTTTGCCTTTGCCAATTTCCTTAGCCATAATAAATCGATGAACACCCACACTAGGATTTTTTTCCCAACATTCAACTTGGAATACATGTCCCATCAATAGTGGTTATTATTTTCACTCTTATTACATGCAATTTTCACTAGGGTTTTTGCAGCCTCCTTCCTCCTATGTTTTATTAAAATCGAAAAGCTTCTTTCCTTGTTATAATTTGCAACTCAACTTTTCATCTAGACTGACAAAGAGAGTTTCGCAAGGGTTGTTATTTATAGGAAAGAGAAAGAGAAAAAATGGCATTGTAGTGTTGACTGCATTTCAAAGTTTTCAGAGATTCATCATATTTATGTTATTATTTTCTAGTTGGGCCTTCATCCTAAGCATCCCATCCTTTGAGGGTTGATTAATATTTCCCTCCATGATTTTGAATGAACAACATGACTGGCCACTCGTATGGTTCTATGTAAATTCTTGTTGTAATTGAAATTCCACTTATCAATGGTAAGTAGAGGTGCATTTTCTCGGTGCTTATCCAGTCACATAAGCAATGATAACAATAATACATCAACATTCTTGAATTAACATTTATGGTGAAAATATTTTAATTATGTGAACTCTATACATACTTTATGGTGTAAATATTTTCATTATGTGAGATTGATACATTACCTAGACATGAAATTTGAGGTCAGAATCCAAAGTGCAGTTGATTCTTGTGTTCCCTATTTCTAAAGCCAATCTCCCATGCTCTCACGAGTCACAACATCTTTCAGGAACCCCCACTTGAAACACCTCCAAATCCGGCCTTCCAACTAGAACTAGACCTTCCAACCAGATAAAAAAGAGAATAATGGTAAGTCCCAAGCCTCTCCTCCAAAGTCATAACTGAAACTTCGAAACGCTCATTGAAAGATGAGGAAAAATTCCACATGTTATACACCATCTCATCTTTTCAGGGTTGATAGAGATTTCCCTCCATGAGTGTAAATGAACAACATGGCGAACCACTCTTATGTCTCTATGTAAGTTCTTGTTGTAATTGAAATGCCACTTATCAAGGCTAAGAATAGGTTTGTTTTCTCGATTCTTATCAAGTTGCACAAGCAACAATAACAACACTACATCGATGTTCTTGAATTAGAAGTTACAATGAAAATATTTGCATTATGTGATATCTGTACATAGTTTATGGTGAAAATATTTGCATTATGTGAGATCGATACATACCCAACCATGAAATTTCCTTAATTGTGAGTTATAGCGGAAACCTAAGTGTAGCAGATGCAATTTTTGAAAGGGGATTTCTTATGGTTTCCCTTAAGCCCTAATTTCTTGATAATCCCTTGAATAAATCATTAAATTCTTGATCCTTTGTGGTTAAAATCATCATGTATGCATTGAATGATCAACTTCGGGTGCCACCAAACCTTAACGTGTCTCTCCATTATAGAACGCTGGCACGAATTAAGGTTCGGTTCAGTTGATAGTTAAAATAGTGGGATCTAATTATGGAAGAAGTCTCAATCATCTAATTTATGGATCTGATGGTATAAAGGAGTGCAAAATGGAATCTAGGGGAGTTCTTCTCAGAGGGAACGCCTTACAGCGTAAATATTAAAAAATATATATATAAAATTTTAAAATTTCTCTTAATGAATAAACAATTATTATAATTTTTTTCCATGTTTTAATACATTTTAATTTATTTTAGGAAAATATATGTGTGTGTGTATTTATTTATTTCTTTATTAAATTTTTAAATTTCTATACACTTACTCTTCAGCATTATTCTCATTAAATTACTCATTTTTCTCTTCATTCTTATAAATATTATGAATTTTATTTCCCCATCCTAAGGCGTTATCCCTCTAAATATTATGGACTCCAATTTTTTCCATATTTTAGTTAATTTTCTAGGCATTCTCCTTTTGATGCAGTGTTGGAATCTGAATATCAGACTCTCCATCAAGTCTCTTTTTATGCAGGGCTAGAATTTAAACATTGTAGTGTTCGTCATTTTAAAATTTGTAAATAAGAAGACTAATGATGGTGAGAGAACCTTTATTATATTTGAATAAATCACATTAGTAATAAAAAATTTGTGCATCACATTCTATGTCTGATTTAATTTAATTTATGTATATGTTATCTAGTAGTCTTTAAATTGATAATGAAAAATGTTAAGCATAAATAATAAGTTAATTTTTAATCTATTGTTTTTCCATATTGTCTATTGGATGAGAATAATGTGGTATTTAAGGAACACGATAAGGAGGTAGTAAGCTAATTATTGACTTAGTGAGGGGTGTTTAATATGTTACTATCGAGATACCATTGTACAACCATTTGAGTAATTGGCCCCCCCTTTCACCTACTGAGGTTCGTCAGATCTATTTGACAATGATAGATTTGATCCAAATTGTTCATATTGCACACTCGTAATTCATGTTATTGGAATTTATATCATTGTATACAAGGCATTGGAAAGGAAAATATTAAGCACCATGCAATTCCATCCGATGAGAATAATATAGTATTCAACGGACAAGAGGCAAAGACAATAAGCCAAGCATTGGCTTACTCCATAGTGTTTAATACTTTCCCATAAGAGCATCCCACTAGATGTGAAGTTTTTCGTCGCATTCAAGTCTCATGAGCATGTACTCATTTGTATTATTGAAAGTAGGAGGAGCCATTGACCACTCATATTAATTGATTCACATTAGAGGAAGAAGGAGATAAATATGTGTTGATAGTTTCATTGATAGAAGTATTTTTTTGATCATTGGGATTGACCAAATCAGAATGATAACATTTGAGGAATTTAAACTCTCCCCCCTCATTTTTATAGATGTGGCACTCCTCTTTTGTAAAAAAATATTACATAATTGAAAAATAATAGGAAGATGAAGGTACTTAAGATAGGACTAGGCCTTATGATAAACAAGAAAAATAAAGGACATCAAATAGGACTAGGGCTTATATATTTACATCAATATGGTACACATTAATACAAACATGAATAAAATTACAAAACCATGAATGTTTATTGGATACTGATTCGAGATATTATCCTTCAAAAAATATATTATCTATTCAAACTTTGCAGTTTTCAATATTATTGCTTTGGGCCATTTTGTGAAATAGTATATAAGTGGAAAAATATATGAATATCCTTTACTAGGATTTGGATTTATTGGTCCAGTGACATATAAAGCTGTATTAAGGGAATTTTTGAGGTAAAAATTGGGCCTAAAAGAAAAAAACCTACTAAGAAAATTAAATTAAAAAAAAAAAAAAACAATAAGATTCAAGATGACAATGTCATCTCCAAGGCTAAATATTTTGCAAGGAAAAAGAATAAAACTATTTTTTATTATATTTCCGACTTAATTCCTCATAGTTTTACCCAAATATCAAGTGTTGGAACCCATTGGATGCCTTTTCACATGCAATAAGTACAAATTTTGCATGCTTTTGAGTATATGCGCACCAAAAAATATTGTAAATACATTAAAGAAACATGTCTCTTTTAAAAAACATGTTTTTTCATGTATATTAAATATTTTTTGATGTGAATCAACTCAAAATTATGTACAGTCAATACACTTTGAATATATGGAATTACATTCTACATCCAATAGTTTCTCATGCTTAACACTTGAGCAAAAACTATAAGGAGATAAGCTAAAAAGACAATTAAAAAGAATAGTTTTCTTTCTTTTGCTTTAATATTGCGTAACTTTTATTTTAATATTTTAATTGTTATTTTATTATTTTCGGATGCCCATTTTAGATCTTAAATTCCCATAACGATTGTGAAAATATGCTTTATGAAGAAATAGGTTTCAAAAGCATATTTCTTCATTTCATTTTTCTTGAGAATTTCTAACAAGGAACATTTTTTTTTTATTATCACATAAACATCTTTAAATAATTTCGACCATTAAACTAACTATGATAAATTTATGAATGTCTTACCATAGGAAAAGAGTGTCCACTACAAACCCCTTCATGTAATTCATGAAGAATTGGTTGATATTTCCTAGGATTCAAACATCTTAATAACATTCCATCAAAATTTAGTTTGAATAAAATTCAAAAAATTAAAACATTGTTTCATCTTTTTATTTTAATGTGCTTCTCTCTTTTGAAGTCGCGGGAACTAAGAATTACCTTGATTTTAAATAAAATACAACATCTTTGTACTAGACACATCTTGAAATGATACGTTCTTCTTCATAATTTATAGGAATGATATTTATTGCTTTGGTACTCGTAATTAGATTGCACAATCCTTGTCCCTTCAATGCTTTTAAAGGTTTTTTTTTCAATATTGTATTCTTATAGCTTGTTAACCATTTTTCCCATATTCCTTTTCTAAACTATTAGTTAAGCATATTCTAAACAAGAAGATTTGGTATTCAAGCAATAACATGGATTGATATGATATAAGTTCTAAAGTGAGCAATTGTTTTTTCCAAATCATAAGCTTGCTTTTCAAAATCCAAATTTTTCATATCATAATCATGTATTATTTTACTCATGTATTTTACTCATGAATGAATTTGGTAGTTCCCATCCTATGATAGCCTTTTAAGTGATAATGGTGGTGATGGTTTTTTCTCAAACATAGGATCAAACATAGGAACAAAGTATGAAATATTGTTCAAAATCAAAACTTGCAAGCATTAGGGTTGGGGTTGGGTTGTTGATATTATTTGTTTAATGTTTTTTAAATCCATTAAAAGATATGATTATTTTTAAATAGCTTGTTAATCACATTAACAATTGAAATATAATCTAGCACAAATCTTCGAACAAAATGTATTTTTTCAAAGAATGATTGCACTTTTTACGAGAAGTTTGGGGTTGCAAATCATTGGTTGCTTCAACATTGTCTAGATAAATAAAAAAATAACACAACACATATCATAACAAAGAATAATGCCTACTAGTAAGGTCACTTAGACTGTGGCTATATTATATTAATGTCAACTAAGTTCCTACTTCATATTTTACGCAATTGTATTATTGTTAACTAATTTGTTGCTTCATAATTTATGGAAGTTGACTCAGTAATCCCACCAAATGCATACAACTTGAAACACAAACAAATAAAGGCAAATTGTTAAGCCAACCAATTACATGTAACTTGAAACACACAATCTAACAAATGTATGTAAACAGAGGAAAAACAAAGCACAAAGAAGCTAACAAAATATGCTTAAACTTGAAACACAATGAAAATTAATGCTTTGCAAACAAAAAAATATGTACATACTAATTTCAGTCATCTATATTGCTGATGACTTCATAGAATTTAATATTTGTAAGTTTCTTCTTCACATTTTTCTACAAATCCATGTCATAACAAGTTTCACAACTCTTCTTGTGATGTTAAATAACTAGTGAGTTTTACATATTTTTACATAATGTAGATGACTAATGGACTTTGGAAATGCTTAAATGCGCCTCCACTTCTCAACAAAAAATTTTATAGCATGAATCCCAAAATGTCCCCTCTGCAATCGAGGAGATATATTGAATGTTCAAGGTGTGTTAATAAAATGTGATGTTGAATTAATAAATAAAATAACTCACTGGTCAGCTCTACGAAAGAGAGTCTGAACTAGGAGAGTCTGGCTCTGCAGAATGCTCTACATTCTCAATACAACTCAATCAATATATAGCATACATGGATATAGGGAATTTAGAACCATACCCTAAGAAATAGAAACTAATTCTTATCCTAAGATTTCGTGAACCAACTCTCACTAATTAAGGGTTCTCCATTATCTTTCAACACTCCCTCTTGATGGAGAAGGGGTTCACAAATATGCCTAACATCTCCCTAAACATTTCAAACTTAATTTTTCCAAGAGGCTTAGTGAAAATGTCAGCAACATTATCACATGTTTTACAATATACAATATGGATTTCTTTTTATTGAACTTTCTCCCTGGCAAAGTGGAATTGTGTATCAATGTTTTTAGTGTTCTTGTGAAACACCGAATTATTAGCAAGTTTGATTGAGATCAAGTTGTTGCATATGATAATTTTCGCATCTTTTTTTTCTTCCCCAATATCTTGGAGAAGTCTCTGTAACCAAACTACCTCACATGTTGTTGCACACATATCTTGATACTCTGCTTCTGCTGAAGACAAGGAAACTATGTTATGTTTCTTACTGCTCCATGTAATCACCCTGGATCCAATGTTGGATGCATAACCTGTTATGGATCTTTTATTGTCTATATTTCCAGCCCAGTCGGAATCTGTAAACAATGCCAATCTAACATCAGAAGAATTAGTATAAATAATAGCATAATCTACAGTTCCTTGTAGATACCTTAGAATGCATTTTTCTACAATCCAGTGACTCTCAAGTGGTTTGGAAATGAATTGACTTAGAACACTAAATACATAAGCCAAATCTGGTCTGGTAGTGGTTAAGTATATTAGACTCCCAACCAAATTTCGATAAAGTGTCGCATATGCCTCTTTAGAGCCATCCTCACATTAAATTTTAATGTTCTATTGTAATGGTACTGTTGCAGCCTTACACTAATCTATCCTGAATATTTCTAGTAGACCTCTGACATACTTACCTTGGGATAGAAAATTTTGTCCTGAATCTCTCCAAATCTCAAGACCCAAACAGTATCTTAGTTCACCAAGGCCTTTCATTTCAAAAATTTGTGACTTTTTCTGCTTGATTCCTTTGATTAGATCAACAACATCATGTGTAATAATTATATCATCTACATAAAAATAAATCAACACTATACGCCCCTTTTCATCTTTCATATTATATAGATTAGGGTCATTTTTACTTCTATTGTAACTGTGTTGCAGAAAAAATGAATCTATCTTTTCATACCATGACCTGGGTGCTTGTTTCAGCCCATATAAAGCTTTCTTTAATCTATAGACTAAATTTTCTTTCCCTTTCTGGACAAACCCCTCAGGTTTCTCCAAGTAAGCATCCTCTTTCAACTCCCCATTTAAAAATGCATATTTTACATCTAGTTGGTTAATCATCCAATGTTTTCTAGTAGCTAAAGCAAACATCATTCTGATAGTGTTTAGTTTAGATACGAGGGCAAAGGTTTCCTCATAATCTATACCTTCTTTTTGTGAATACCCATTTGCTACCAATCTAGCTTTTAATTTATCTATGGTTCCATATGCATTAATCTTGGGTTTATACAACCATTTACAACTATGGTTTGTTTCCCTTTAGGTAGTTCAACCAACTCCCAAGTGTTGTTTTTTAGAATAGATTCATATTCCTGTTCCATAGCTTCTTTCGATTCACTACATTTATTTGCTTCTCTATAACTATAAGGTTCAACAACATTCATCATACTATTTATAAAGGCATTTTCCCTATATCTAGCTGGAAATTGAATCTGCCTACCTGATCTTTTGAGCGTTGGTGTAGCTTCCAACCTGTTTTGAATTTCCTTTGAAGGAATCGGTTCAATTGTTGTATCTAAACTTTCTGCTTCTACCTTTTTCTTCTTCTCATGGTTGTTACCTACTTCTTCACTTCCTTCCACCAAAAATGGAATAACCCATTCCTCGTTACTTTATCAAATTCATGATAAACCTGCTCATGGAACATGACATCTCTACTAACAAATATCTTGTGAGTAGAGGGATTAAACAATCTATAAGCTTTAAATTGTGAACAATACCCTACAAAGGTACATCTGATGGCTTTTGAATCTAATTTTCTTATGTCTTCCTTTGGAATATGGGAAAATTCTTTAGACCCAAATACTCTCAAATTTTTTACAACAAGCTTGAATCCATATAATGCTTCAAAAGGAGTTTTAAACTCAAGACTTCTTGTAGGACTCCTATTTTTCAAATAAAATACAGTATTCAATGCTTCAGCCCAAAAACCATTTGAAATATCCTTACCTTTCAACATGCTCCTAGCACACTCCACCAATGTTCTATTCTTTCTTTCCGCTACTCTGTTCTATTGAGGAGTATGGGGTGTTATCACCCTAGTAATTTCTTAAGTTGTGGGTTTTGAATTTTTAGTCAAAGAACACTAGGGGTAACCACAAACCAACTTCAAATCCTAGGATCTAGCCTTCCTAGAATTCAGAGAGGGCTCTCTCTTTAAGATTTATCTTTGTTTTGATTTATGTTTTTAGGCTAGTTATGATATAACAATTGGTTTTTTTTTAAAGGTTTTGGTGGGTAAAAATCACTTAGGATTAAACTAGAGAGAAATCTACTTGTCCATTGGGCTATGGAGTCTAAGTCTAGATAGAAATACTAGAAGGCAAGGTCAAAGGGATACAAATGTATTCAGGGCAAGGTAGATAACCCTCAAAGATTTGGGGAAAGATTTTTGATGAACTGGTATGATCAGGATAAAGGGAAATGAAGGATCCTTTGATCAGGAAAATGGAAGAAGGAGGCAGGGGTCAAATGGGAGTATGAGCAATGAAGAATTCCTAACACCGGAAATCAACAGAAAACATTTAAATGGTAACTTAGTTAAAAACAGGGAGCAAAAGGCTAGTCATGTAGTAATATTCCTAGTTACACATTAAGATAGATCAAACACATAATGAAATGCATGAAACTCGGAAAAGAAACAATGACAATAAGAGATGTACTTCACTCTTCAAATTATCACAAGAATCCTGAAATATGATGCCACTTTAGCTTTGTCTAGTCTGCTACTTTGAATTCAATACATGAGAGCCTCCAATGTATCAATAAAAGTCTATAGTAATCTTAGCAATTTTATTCCACACTTAACACTTCTAATACAGAAGTATTTATACAAAATTTTGTTTACAAATATCCTAGAGAAATGTAGGAATATCTTTAGGAAATATAAAATATCTTTACAAAATAAGAGGAACAGTTGCTTAACAAATCAGCAAGCTATCCTCTTATCCAAAATATATAGAACAACTTTATCTAACAAGGAGCTTTCTATTGAATAGTTGTCCTGCTTGCTGGCTGTTTAGGAAATATCTTTGTTTGAGTTGCCTTGGCTGACACACTTTCCTCTGATACTCTTTAACGTTGCTTCTTTAAACTCTGATACACTGTGACTGATATTTCACTCTTTACTACTGAAAAATATGTCCTACTGTAGCAAAAAATCAGTTGACTATCTCTTTATTTTACTGTTTATGTTTGACTATTTTTAGTGCATTTTTCTCCATTGTTTTACCTTTTCACTGTTAGATTAAATCTGTGAATGCTTGCCATTGCTCTGCATCTGGAATTTTCACACTTTTTAGCTTTCTAAAGTTCTCATCAGCATCTGTGTACTTGGAAAAGGTAGGTTTGAAAACAAAAAGATGCCTAATCTCATGCTGTTGAAAAAACAAGTCTTCAAAATATTGAAGGATGACCTTTCCTGTAGGAGTGCCCAGTGGTAGTGATTTGTTGACTTGTTATTTTGCAAACTCCCTTATCTTCTTATCATAATATTTTTGGGCCATTAGTTTGTCATTGAAGACATGAATATCTGGAAGGCCTTTCTGCCTCAAAATAGTGTATTTTGCCAAAAACTTAGTAATGGAAATATTCATAGCATCACATTTTCCCTCTAGGTTATTCATCAAATTTCTCTTGGTTACAACCTTCTTGATTTGTAATATTGTTTCAGTTATGTCCTGTACCTGTAACTCTTCCAAATCTACTATGTTCTTACTGTTCAAGAAAGTGATGAGTTTTAAAGCCCATGATGGCTTATCAGCTAACTCATCCTTGGTTCTCTGAATCTTAGTTTGGGCTGCTAAAAATAAATCTCTCTGCTCATAGATGACCTAAATTGAAATCCATTGAGAATGTATGGCCTCAATAATATTTGTCCAAAGATGATTCTTGATGTAGGAAATCTGTTCATTAAATGTTAACTCCTTCTGTAAATTCTTCATTTGTTCTTCAAGTCTGATAGCTTTCTACTCATGGTTTTTAGCAGTTATCAAGGCTATATTGTTGGTGGCTTCAAGACTTTTAATCATCTTTTTCAAGTTATTTATCTCATTAGTTTTCAAGGAAAATTCTTCCATAGCTTTCACTATTTGACCTGCTCCATCTGTTTGTTGTACGTGTGTTGTTGAATAATATGTGGCTGATGTAGTAGCTAAATGCATTGGCACTGCAGTTTCCAATTGCTCATTAGGTGCTAATTTTTCTTCCAAATTAGAAACCACAGCTGAGGTAATTACTGGTATAACTGTGGGAATAATTGGAGCATCTGTTTCCTTTACAGTCTCTTTCACAATTTCTTTCTCCTTAACAAGTTCATCCATTTGAGTGTCCATTTCTTTAATATGAGCAGTTAGTTTGAGGATCAACTGCATCACTCTTATTTTTATGTTTGATCCTGATGAATTTCTTTGGTCTGTGGGTGCTCACTTTGAGGAAGCTTCAGCTGTTTCCTCAAAGTTGTAATACCTTCATTCTTTTTCTTAATCAATAATTCAGCTGCCTGCACATTTGAGGGATCATATCCCACCTATAAAATCAAATCCTCTAAGGCTTTAATCCTTAGGTCTTTAGCATACAAAGAGCCTTTGTCCAACTTCATTTGATCCTGCATGTTAATAATGGTATTCTGCAACTTAGTAGCACTCATAGCCTTTGTTACCACAGTTGAATATAACATTTATGAGCTATGTCTGTGGAATTCAATTTGGTCTAGCTCATGTACATTTTTAGTATCTACTTCAAACTCAACCTTTTTATAGTCTGCCACTATCTTAGGTGTTGAAGTAGTTGGTTGCAGATATGACATAATCATTTTATTTGTGGAATAGTCAAAGGCTGTCAGTTTCCTATTTTGATTGCATGGTTTTTGCTTAAGAAACTGAGAATAAATCTCAGACTTGATTTCTTCATTCTTTTGCTTGATTTTCTTGTACTTTTCTTTGATATCTAAGTCTTTTTCCTTAGTTGTTTGTGAGGAAGAAGCATCGATATTTTGTTTTTAAATCATTTGGGTATCATCTTTACCTGTTTCTTGATCTTTTCCAATCTCTGCAAGAGTCTCATTGATTATAATTGTGGCTTCATCATTTTTTACCTCAGGCTCATTTGTATCCTCAACATCAATTACCTTTTCTTTCCCTATGAAACTGAATTTGAGCCTTTTATTGTAAATCAACTTGAATTTTGTGTCTGTGGTGGTCTCAGCTGTATAAATTCCTTCATCTCTGTCTCTTTTTATTGAAGTCTTGGGCTATTTTGCAACTACCATAGCTTGTGTAGTATCCATTTTTTCTGCTGGCTCTGCATTGATGACTATATCTATCAATATGTTTTCCACCCATTCTATCTGATTTGAAAATTTCTCAATTTCTGGCTTAGGTTCATGTATAAATGGTATAAGTTTACATTTAACCCTTAAATCACTCAATTTACCTTGAGGATCATAGTTCCATGGAAACCTCTCCTGAAATTTAAACCCTGCTAGTATCTTGGTGATTTCCTTCTCTGCTTTTCTGTTATTTATGATGAAAGGCCCAAATTTATGTTTAAGCTTGAATTGGGTCTTTTTCTTGGCAGCTAAGAAGTTGATGGAGTACCTACAGTGGTAAGCTCACAGTGGTAAGTTGTATTTGGTGAAACGAACACGATCGAATGAAATTGCGCCACGTCAAGTGAGGCGGTATATGGAAAACAACCCATTTTGCGTTGATTTTGGCTTTGGGTGGACGTTTGGTTTACAGGCGCGATATCGATTCTACACCGTCAAATCTAACAAGTTGAAGTGAAGGGCCAAGATTAAAAGGGAAGGTGTAGTCGAAACAGCATGTGGGACCGGGGTGACTTATGCGTTGGCGGGCTTTTGAAATATAATAAAACCTTTATATGATATGTGTTGTAATCAAAGTTTTTATATACAACAGGGCTATGTATAAGCGATATATGGTGGGTTTATTGAAATGGGAGGGATGCGCATGAGGTGGCTTAATTAACCAAGGTTTATTTTTATGTATAGCATAAGTCTATTACATATCGGGAATAATGATGGGAAGGTTTAATTCGAATGAAAATCAAACCATAGCTTTACCATGATAGAATTTAAAGTTAAAAGTATACGCGGGGATTTGATATATATATATATATATATATTGCAAAGGTTTTGGGTTTAAAGTTTGGTTTAAACTAAACTTTATAATAAGCGGGGGATTATGTTTTATTTTCAAATACATAGGATACACCTGAAAACTTATTCGTATATTTTTTATTTTATTATATAGCTTTTTAAACCATGGGGGTTTAATAACTATAGGGGGGGGAGGGGGGGGTATTTGTATATATTTAGTTTTAGGCCAAAAGGGGGTTTTTTTTTGTTTTATTTCAACATGTGGATAATAACTTTGGCTCAAAATCTTATAATAATGGGTTTTTGGGGAATATTTAACATAAGGGAATTATATAGGTAGGATAAGATAAGTTAGGGGATTTAATATCATAAATTAGAAATTAATATGACAGGGGAAAGGACTATTCAAAAATACACTTATATGACTAAGTAAAGTGAAAATTTATAAAGCAAAGCTTATTATTTCATAATTTCACCACTTTTACTCAGGATAGAGCATTTTTTAGGGTTTGTATGCTTTATGAATGAAGGGAGTTAATCAAATGGGCTCTTATGTATCATTAAGTAAAAAACGAGTTTTTACTTATGAAAATGAATTAAATGTATGAATGATGAATGAATATTGGTGAAGGGGAGTTTATCATAAGAATTTAACATTTTCCACTATCCAGTCATTAAGCCTTGGGTCCGGTCCCAACAAAAGTCAGAGAAATGCTCTGAGCCTCTTTGACTGGAAGTGTAGAATATTGAAGACTTACAAGGGAAGGGAAATTAGTGATTTTCTGCTCGGTGATAAATATTACATGATTTTTCCCAGTTCTTTCTACCTACTCAACATTAATCTAACATTTTTTCTTCCTTTTGCAGGTGCATTTGAGCTTGCTACCTTGAAAAATTTTGTTCTTTTGAAAGCATAAAAACTATCTAAATCTATCTTATTCCATCTGAGGGCTCAGATTAAATTGATGAGCTCCTCTTTATTCCCTACCTATCTACTGATTAGTCAGGATTAAATTGTTTGACCAATCTTTATTCACTATCTAAAACATGGAAATTGAAAACAGGACAAGTTAAGATTAAATAGTTTAAGTCATCATGGATTATGGCATTTATTGACACTCTGCCATAATCATCTGCAAAAAGTAAAAAGTAGTGGCATTTGGATTTGCACACTTTCATATTTTATTTCATATTTTTTCTTTCGGGGTCTATATATTTTTTTTAAGTCCTTTGATCTTTCTTTTAGGACTTTTTAACCTCTTTCTGATTTTCTATTTTTTTTTTTTACAAAATATGGGAAAACAACTTGCAGAAAGCAAGGTATGTACATATTTTTCAAGGATATCATAATTCAATTCCAAATTATGAATCCTATACTTATAGGACCCTAACAACGACTTCACATGGGGATGGCATTTCCTGGTGAAATGTCAAGAAATCTAAGACTAATAGCCTTCAATTTTGACCTTGATGATCCAGTAATTATCTTTTGTTTTCTGAAAACACTCATATTTATGACATTTTACTTTTCAAATCTTAGGGCCTTCTCTCCGGGCTTCAACTTTGGAAAGAAAATATCCAATCCAAAATAAAACTTCAATGGATATTTACAATGATGTAAAAAGTAACTGGGACTAACTATTGGTTAACTCACAAGAATAGTAGTTTTTGAGCATTCTACCATTAACTGGTCCTTATTGAATATCTGTTCCATCCAAATCTTTGATAAAGAAAGCATTGTTACCCCTATATCCATAAATTACATATGATCATTTCCATAGAAAGTCAAACTTTCCATGCTTTCCTTTTTCTTCTCTCCTGGAATCCCATTTTAATACTTTATCTCCAATGAAATACTCATTTTCTTTACTTATTTTGTCAAAAAATTTCTTGGTTTGATCTTGAATGACTTGAGATTTTTCATAGACTTCTTCCCTTGTTTGTTGTAGATGAATTGTTTGATTTATCCTTCTTTGTATATCATTTAACTCCACTTGTGATTCTTGGATGATCTCCATTACTCGAACACCTAATGATGATGGGAAAATTGCATCCATCCCATATACAATTTGGTAAGAAGAAGTTCCAATTGACTTTTTGGTAGTAAGTCTATCTTCCATAAGGCATAGACTAACTTTTTATTCCAAGTTTTCTTGTTGTCTTCAAGTAGTTTTTTAATGATATTCACAAGGCTTTTATTTGAATATTCAGCTAGGCCATTACCCTGAGGGTAATAAGCATTAGAATGGCCTAGGGTAATATGGTACTTGTGACATAAGGCAATCATTTTCTTAGATTTAAATGCTGCTGCATTATTAGTAATTATTTTATGTAGGCATCCAAATCTAGATAAAAGGTTGTTTTCTATGAAAGAGATAATGACTGAGTCAGTGGCTTATCTGGTAGGAATGGCTTCAATCCACTTAGTAAAGTAATCTGTGGTAGTCAAAATCCACCTGTGTTGGCCAGAAGATGGAGGGTGAATTTCTCCAATGAAGTCTAAACCCCATTGTTGAAATGGCATTTCAGTAGAAATAGACTTTAGACGTAAAGGTAACAACTTCTTTTTTCCTTCAAAAATCTAACATTTATGACATGAAGTTACAAATTTTTTCACATCAACAAATAAGGTAGGCTAGTAAAAACCAGATCCCCAGATCTAAGGATCTTATCTTCAGTACTTTTCCAATATAAGTGTCCTCCATAATCACCTGAATGAATTCTTCAAGAATTTTTCCAGCTTTTGATTTAGTAAGCAGTTCAGTAATATCCCACTTTGTTCTTTCCAAAAAATCACATTATCCAAAATACAAAATTCCATTGCTTTAAGTTTAATGAGTCTAGCTTTAGTCCTTATTAATCCAGGAGGAGCTTGTATGTGTGTAAGTACAAAGATAATATCTGAGTACCATGGTGAATCTAGAAAGGCTTCACTGATCAATGGAGTTGCCATCTCTTCCTGGTTATCAACCTGAGCAATAAAATTTATATCTAATGCATTGCAATTGGATTCAACCATCAATCTAGCTAATCCTTGTCCATTAATGATTTTAATTGGTTTAATCTCTATGTCATATTCTAGGATAGTGGCAATCCACTTTCCTCTTCTTCCATCGGGACCATCCTGAGTGAGAACTTTTTTTACTACAGAATTAGGGACATAGGCAATAATGTGGGAGTAAAGAATGTAAAATTTGAAATCTTTTATAGCTTTAACCAACGCTAAAGCTTGTTTCTCTATTATGTTATATTTCAGAGGTGCATCTCTAAGGGTCTTACTGAAAAAGGCTATAGGCTATTCAAAACCTTGATCATTCTTCTACAGTAGAACTGTAGCAATGGTGTGCTCTGAGGCAAATGAAAAATTATAAAGTCTTTTTTGAAATCTGTACTGATTAAGACTGGTGTTTTAGTTAAAGCTTGTTTAATAGAGTCAAATGATTGTTTTTCTTCAACTGTCCATTTTAAAACCGAGTTCTTTTTAAGCATGTTATTCAGTTGTCTGATGATTTCTGCTAAGTTAGAAATTTATCTTCTTAAAAAATTAATTTTACCTAAAAATGCTTGTAACTCTTTGATATTTCTAGGTATTTGAATGTTCAGAATGGCCTCTATTCTTGCAGGATCTATCCTAATACCTTCCTTTGAAATTATGTGTCCTAGTAACTTACCCTCCTCTAGTCCAAAAAGACTCTTCTTAGGGTTTAAATATATACCAAATTTTCTACATTTAATAAAAAATTATCTCAAATGATCCAAGTGTTCATTATCTGACTTAGAAAAAATAGTAATGTCATCTAAATAAATAACCAATAAGTCATGTATTTCCTTTTCAAAGGCTATGTCCATATCCCTATGAAAGGTAGCTCCAGCATTCATCAAACCAAAAGGCATTTTCACATACATGAAAGTGCCCCAAGGAGTGGTAAAAGTTGTTTTAGCTTGGTCTTCCTTTTGAACAAGAATTTGGTTGTATCCTGAAAAACCATCCAGCAAAGATATCCTGGAAGAACCAATTACCCTTTGTAAAATATGATCCATCTTGGGTAAAAGGTAATTATCCTTCAAAGATACTTTATTGAGATTCCTAAAGTCTACACATAATTTGATTTCACCTGTTTTCTTTCTAGTAGGTACTAAGTTTGAAATCCAATCATAATATCCGATTGGTGCAATGATTTGGGCATCATACATGCGTTTAACTTCCTTTTCTATCAAAGATAATAAGACAGGATTAATCCTCGTCAATTTTTGTTTAAATGGTTTCTAGTCATATTTTATAGGAATCTTATGTTGAATTATGTTTTTGTCATAAGCTTTAAGATCTTCATAAATCCATGCGAATGCATCTTGATATTCCTTTAAAATTTCAATGTATTTTTCTTTTTCTTGAGGAGGTAAAGATTTTGACATTTTAATCATTTTGGATTTAATTCTGTTCCAATGTTACATTCTTCAATGTCAGACCTAATTGGTTCCATTTTTGGATTTTTAGGCGCATCATTGGAATCAAAAAGGTCCTCCAAAGGAGTTGAACCCTTAGGCAAAAAATTATCTTTTAGATCTAACATGTCAATTTCTTCTTCAATGATTTCCTCTATATCTACTTTCTCTAAGTTATCTATGTTAAATTGAGTAAATACAGTGGGTTTGTTAAATTTATGTACATCTATGTTATCTATTTCACAATTAAAATTTGAATCTATATTACAGTCTGAATCTATCTGAAAATTTTCAAATTCTTCCTCATTACTCAAAAAATGGTAAATATGTTCATCTTCAGAGAAAATCTGCTAGTATTTGACATTGTCTGGGACAATGGGTCTATATTTAACTTCAGCAGTATACCTATGTGTTGGTTGAAAAGGTAAGTTACATGTGCTAGCAAAAGTTGCCAAACAATGTGCTTGAATGTTCTGTTTTCTAGGTATATTAGAAAACTTACATTCCAATAAATCTTCACATAAATCAGTTGCTGTATCTCTATGTCTGGCTAATCTAGGATTATGAAAAAAATACTCTGCATTTATTTGTTTTATGACTAATTCTAAATCTCCCATGATTAAAATCCTTTTACCTCCTAAATTTCTGATGATTTGGATGCCTAAGATAAGTGCCTCATACTCTGCCATGTTATTAGTACATTTTAAGTTGAGTCTAGAGGCATGTCCTTCTGAATGACCTGTTTCAATGTTTGTGATCCATATTCCAGTTCTTGCTCCTGATTTGTTCACAGAGCCATCAAAGTCTAAGTGCCAAAGGGCTTCATGAAAAATATTATCATTGTTTGGTTTTGGCTTTATGTCAATTATTTCAGTTTGGATTTCATTATTATCATAGTTACATAAAATGAAGGAATCAAGATCAGTTGGTGTTGAGTAAATGGGGTAATTTATGGATCTTTTTGCACTTCTGACCATGAATTTCATTAAAGTTTCCTTATAAAGTTTCTTTGGCTATCCAAGTACTGATATAGTAGCATAGCTCATGTCTAATTGTAGAGATCCCTGCAAATTTGCTCCCCATGAGCGAGAAAGAAGCATACCATACTTTGGTGGGATGTCAGCTACTACAATATCCATAACCATGCTCTTACCAGGGTACTGAACCAAATTCACACATAAGTCTTTAATCAATCCTATGCACTTAACTTTGCTAGAATCAAATGAGAACAAATATTTATAAGGCCTGGTTATTTCTAGATTAAGAGTTTCCATAATAGCTTTTGGCATTAAGTTATGGGAAGCTCCTGAATCTAACATAGCATTGTGTAAAATCTGATCGTGAATAGTAACGCTGATATAGAAAGGAGGGACTAATCCATCTGAATGCTTACCATTTACATCAGGGCCAAAAATCAACTCAGGTTGATCATCATTCAAATTAATGGCATCTGCATCATCATTCATGTTCAAAGTCTCAGTAATTGTTGATTTATATAAGTCATTATTTACCAATTCAGTTAAAGGAATTGGTATTTTTAACTTAGCTATTTCAGTCTGAATGTTGAATGAGAGTTGAGACTTACTAATCTAAAGTAATTCATCTTTTGTAACTATTATCTGGGTTGGTTTTTCTTGATTTTCAACAGATGTACTTTTATCTTCAGTTGTTCTAATATTCTCTGTCTGAGTTTCTTGACCTTTGTTGTTTTTAATTCTTTTTTCAGGGATAGTTTTTGCGGCAGTAGATGTTCTATCAGACTTTGAATTTTCAGTAGTTGTTTTTGTATTATCAATTTTAGGATTTTCTGATTTAGAATCAGCAAGATTCTTTTTAGGATCAAAAATTTTTTTTTTTACTGGATTAGAGGATTTTGTAGTATTAGCTTTTGGTGCATCTTTGGAATATTGAGCTATTTCATCAGTTATATCAACAATTTTTGGATTTGTTGGTTTTTTAGGACTAGAAGGATTGGTATTTTTCTTTTTTTCCCTAGGGAGAATTTGCAAAACTTTTGTTTTTGGGGCTTCTACATTATTTTTAGTTTGATTTTGGGAATTGTTTTTTGTAGAAGATTCATTATTTTTCTTGTTTCTAAGGTTATACTGACTATGTATTTTGCTAATGGCAAAGTCATAACACTGTTTATAGTCAAAGGATTCACTAGAGTTTAATTTGAGCTGTTTAATTTCTCGGCCGAGAAAAAAAGTCAACTAAATTTCTCGGCCGAGAGTTTTCAAAACTCTCGTTTGAGAGATTTTAAATATTTCGGTCGGGTTTAACATGAGTTAAAATTCTCTCGGACGAGAGTTTTGAAAACTCTCGGCCGAGAGTTGTGGTCACAAAACTCTCGGCCGAGAGTTGTGGTCACAAAACTCTCGGCAAAGATTTTCAGATGAGAGTTACAAAAACTCTTGGCCGAGAGTTTTTAACATTCAAAAACTCTCGGCCGAGAGTTTTTCTAACTCTTGGCCGAGAGTTTTATTGCGCAAACTCTCGGCCGCAAACTCTCGGCTGAGAGTTTTTTAAACTTTCGGCTGAGAGTTTTCCCACGCGCTTAAAAGTAACTTTAGGCAGGTTAAATTGGTTTAAATTTCTCGGTCGAGAGTTTTAGAAATTTCTCGTCCGAGACATTATCTCGGCCGAGAGTTTCTGGTCAACGAAAAACTCAGAAAACTCTGCAGTTTTGAGAAACCTGCAACTTTGGAGGGATAGAACACCTACAAAAACAAAATGTTATATGTCGGACCAAGTACCATTAGATTCGTCTCTAAATCTAGTTTTTGATGATGTGAGATTTATGGAGTTTCATTAAAAAATTCAATTTTTTATTAATTTTTTACTAAACTATGTCATTGTGGAATTTCATTGTTCGAAAAATTGCACTGAATGAAAATTCAATAACTTTCAAATGAAGACACCAAAAAATTCAAAAAAATCATAGTGCACTTCCTCTCCCTGTCTACTTCAAAAGGGTACTCTCATTTTTCTTATTGACGATCACATTGAAAAGAAAATCAAAGGATAATAAAATGTACTGAAACATCACTATTTTTTTGTCTTCGTCCATTTCAAAAAATAATAAAAAATAGTGATTTGATCTGAAAATTACCAAAAAATAGTCTGTGCACTAGTGCAATATATGCAGATTATGATGCTATGGTTTTTTTCCAAAAAATGAATAACCTTCCCTAAAAAAAGTAAAGGATAATAAAGTGACTATTTATGTTTGCGTGAAAATTTCAAGTATATGCAGTTAGTAAACAACAAATTTACCCCTCTATATGTCAATATTTTTTTTTTTTTTTAAATATCGGTATGGAGGTAAGACAATTCTCTACAATTCTTGTTTTTATGTCAAAGCATAATTTGCAATAAAAATATTTGTTTAGTGGAGTTGAAGTTGAAAAACATAGAAAATTACAATTTTCAACGTCAAAAAAGGGAAAAAAGTGTTTCCCATAACCTTTGTTTATAGTCAAAGGATTCACTAGAGTTTAATTTGAGCTGTTGAAGCTCAAATAGTTCTAGATCTTCCTGAGTGAAGAAAATGGTGTTGTTTTCATCTATTCCCATTAGATGATTGATGTCATCCTCATCTTCATCATTATTTTGAGAAATTTCAGCATAGTTCTCCTGAAATGGGTGTCTAATGTTTTGGTCTGGAGCAGCTTCTTTAGCTTTTCCAGGGTTATTGTTTTTTCTGAAATTGAGATTTCTGGTCTGAGGTTGATTATCCCATTGAGTTTTTCTATCTAAATGATCTAATCTTTCAACCACCCTTTTTAAAGTTTTAGCAACAAAATCTAATTTAACATCTGAATCTGAACTTTCTTCTTTAATATTAACTCTTCTTTCATTCCTAAGTCTGGATTTCCTAGCTAGAATGTTAATTTCTACACTAACAACATCTAATTGCATTTGTTCTAAGGTTTTAGCATCTCTTTCTCTTAATTGATAGGCCATCTCTGGATAAAATCCATCAGGGAATTTGAGAAATATAGAGTAACATGTAGGTTTAAGATCTGCAGGAATAGCATTATAGACACCGTTATACCTAGTGTATTAATCTTGGACAGACTCATTAGGAGATCTTTTTAAAGCATCAAACTTAGACAAAATTTGAAGGGGGTTCTTTTTATTTTCCCATTTATTTAAAAATATTCTATGAAATGCAACTAAATTAGCTATACTACCAGCAGCTAAATTTTTGAACCATTTTTTAACTTCTCCTATCAAACTTTGGGCAAGTAACCTCATTTGGACATCTAACTCATAAATTTCACAGTAGTCTGTCATTTTTGTGACATGTTGTTGAGAAG
This sequence comes from Pinus albicaulis, assembly GCA_034641835.2. NCBI lineage: Eukaryota > Viridiplantae > Streptophyta > Pinopsida > Pinales > Pinaceae > Pinus > Pinus albicaulis. Next base: position 1,366,126,020 of record CM076580.1, read on the forward strand.
TTTATTGTGATAGGCCATCAAATAGTGGTACATGTTTTTGGTAATCCTGAGGCATATCATGGAGGTTTTGGGGTAAGACAAGGGGAACATACCTAGCAGCCATGGCTTGAAGCTTTGTTGAGATGGGAGGTATAACAGTAATAATAGGGGCAGTGCTGGATATGGTAGCTGATGAACTAAAAAATGTAGTTGAAGAGCTGGGAAATGAAGATGGTATGTAAATGGAATTGCTAGGAAATAAAGATGTGGTGCTTATAAAATCTGATTGCCAAGTAGTGGATGTAGTGGATGAAGGGAATAATATCCTAGGCTGCAAAGGCAACTTAAGAATGAAATGGTTTGTATATGAACTTGAAGAATTATCTATAAATGAAGTGACAACATATAAAGATGAATCTGTTGTTGGTATTATTGTTGTGTGCAATTGAGAAACTGGAGGTTTTATGTAAGATAATAAATGAGCTAATTCAATACCTTCATCAATATCTTTAATCAATGAAATATTAATATTTTCAACTTTATTTTGATATTTATATTTACTTGACTTTGTTCCTACTGAAATATCTGTTTTGCATTCAAAAATGAAAGGAAAACAGGATCTATAACAGTATTTTTCAAATCAGTTCTAGATTTAGTTTTAAACAATGAATATTCAAATTTTATATCAAAACCGATATCATTCAAACTCACTAACTCTTTGGGTAAAGAATTGGCTTTTCTTAATGGTACTTCAGTCTCTAAATTGACAATTTTTTTTTTCTTTTTTCCAATCTGTTCTGGGTTATCTACTATAATTGCAGGCTTAGGATCCAGATTAGACCTGGTATAGTAGGTTTTCCTAGACGCCAGAATGACTGTTTTGAATACCCACAACGTATAAAAAATAATCTTAAAGTAAAAATTTAAAATAAAGATCTTCCTTTAAGACTAAATTTATGACTGGAGATTGTTTAGTTCCCCAGTATGGTCGCCACTATGTTATCAACCTAGTAATTTCTTAAGTTGTGGGATTTGAATTTTTAGCCAAAGAACACTAGGGGTAACCACAAACCTACTCCAAATCCTAGGATCTAGCCTTCCTAGAATTCAGAGAGGGCTCTCTCTTTAATATTTATCTGTGTTTTGATTTATGTTTTTAGGCTAGTTATGATAGAACAATTGGTTTTGTTTTAAAGGTTTTGGTGGGTAAAAATCACTTAGGATTAAACTAGAGAGAAATCTACTTGTCCATTGGGCTATGGAGTCTAAGTCTAGATAGCAGTACTAGAAAGCAAGGTCAAAGGGGTACAAATGTATTCAGGGCAAGGTAGATAACCCTCAGAGATTTGGGGAAAGATTTTTGACGAAATGGTATGATCGGGATAAAGGGAAATGAAGGATCCTTTGATCTGGAAAATGGAAGAAGGAGACATGGGTCAAACGGGAGTAGGAGAAATGAAGAATTCCTAACATCGGAAATCAGCAGAAAACATTTAAATGGTAACTTAGTTAAAAACAGGGAGCAAAAGGCTATTCATGTTGTAATATTCCTAGTTACACATTAAGATAGATCAAACACATATTGAAATGCATGAAACTCAAAAAAGAAACAATGACAAGAAGAGATGTACTTCACTCTTCAACTTATCGCAAGAATCCTGAATTATGATGCCACTTTAGCTTTTTCCAGTCTGCTACTTTGAATTCAACACATGAGAGCCTCCAATGTATCAGCAAAAGTCTATAGTAATCTTAGCAATTTTATTCCACACATAACACTTCTAATACAGAATTATTTATACAAAATTTTGTTTACAAATATCCTAGAGAAATGTAGGAATATCTTTAGGAAATATAAAATATCTTTACAAAATAAGAGGGACAGTTGCTTAACAAATCAGCAAGTTGTCCTCTTATCCAAAATATATAGAACAACTTTATCTAACAAGGAGCTTTTTATTGAATAGATTTCTTGCTTGCTGGCTGTTTAGGAAATATCTTTTTTTGAGTGGCCTTGGCTAACACACTTTCCTCTGATACTCTTTAACGCTGCTTCTTTAAACTCTGATACACTTTGACTGATATTTCACTCTTTACTACTGAAAAATATTTCTTACTGTAGTAAAAAATCAGCTGACTGACTCTTTATTTTACTGTTTATGTTTGACTATTTTTAGTGCATTTTTCTTCACTGTTTTACCTTTTCACTATTAAATTAAATATGTGAATGCTTGCCATTGCTCTGCATATAGAATTTTCACACTTTTTAGCTTTATAAAGTTCTCATCAGCATCTGTGTACTTGGAAAAGGTAGGTTTGAAAACAAAAAGATGCCTAACTCATGCTGTAGAAAAAACAAGTCTTCAAAATATTAAAGGATGACCTTTCCTGTAGGAGTGCCCAGTGGCAGTGGTTTTTTGACTTGTTCTTTTGAAAACTCCCTTATCTTCTTATCATATTCTTTTTGGGCCATTAGTTTGTCATTGAAAACATGAATATCTGGCAGGCCTTTCTGCCTAAAAATAGTGTATTTTTCCAAAAACTTAGTAATGGAAATGTTCATAGCATCACAATTTTCCTCTAGGTTGTTCATCAAATTTCTCTTGGTCACAAACTTCTTGATTTGTAATATTGTTGCAGTTATGTCCTGTACCTATAACTCTTCCAACTCTGCTATGTTCTTATTGTTCAAGAAATTGATGAGTTTTAAAGCCTATGATGGCTTATCAACTAACTCATCCTTGGTTCTCTGAATCTCAGTTTGGGCTGCTATTAGTAAGTCTCTATGCTCATAGATGACCTGAATTGAAGGACATTGAGAATGTATGGCCTCAATAATATTTGTCCAAAGATGATTCTTGATGTAGGAAATTTGTTCAGTAAATGTTAACTCCTTTAGTAAATTCTTCATTTGTTCTTCAAGTCTGATAGCTTTTTGCTCATGGTTTTTAGCAGTTATCAAGGCTATTTTTTTGGTGGCTTCAAGACTTTTAATCATCTCTTTCAAGTTATTTTATCTCATTAGTTTTCAAGGAAAATTCTTCCATATCTTTCACTATTTGACCTACTCCATCTGTTTGTTGTACCTGTGTTGTTGAAGAATCTATGGCTGATGTAGTAGCTGAATGCACAGGCACTGCAGTTGCCAATGGCTCATTAGGTGCTAATTTTTCTCCCAAAGTAGAAACCACAGCTGAGGTAATTACCGGTATAACTGTGGGAATAACTGGAGCATCTGTTTCCCAGTCTCTTATATAGTTTCTTTCTCCTTAACAAGTTCATCCATTTGAGTCTCTATCTCTTTAATCTGAGCAGTTAGTTTGAGGATCAACTGCATCATCTCTTCTTTTTCTGTTTGATCCTGAAGTATTTCTTTGGTCTATGGGTGCTCACTTTGAGGAAGCTTCAGTTGTTTCCTCAAAGCTGCAATATCTTCATTCTTTTTCTTAATCAACGATTCAGCTACCTTCACATTTGAGGGATCATATCCCACCTGTAAAATCAAATCCTCTATGGCTTTAATCCTTAGGTCTTTAGCATAAAAAGAGCCTTTGTCCAGCTTCATTTGATCCTGCATGTTAATAATGGTATTCTTCAACTTAGTAGCACTCATAGCTTTTGTTACCACAGTTGAATATAACATTTCTGAGCTATGTCTGTGGAATTCAATTTGGTCTAGCTCATGTACGTTTTTAGTATCTACTTCAAACTCAACCTTTTTATAGTCTGCCACTATCTTAGGTGTTGAATTAGTTGGTTGCAGATATGACATAATAATTTTATTTGTGGAATATTCAAAGGCTATCAGTAGCTTGTTTTGATTCCCTAGTTTTTGCATAAGAAACTGATAATAAATCTCAAACTTGATTTCTTCATTCTTTTTCTTGATTTGCTTGTACTTTTCTTTGATATCTAAGTCTTTTTCCTCAGCTATCTGTGAGGAATAAGCATCCATATTTTGTTTTTCAATCATTTGGGTATCATCTTTACCTGTTGCTTGATCTTTTCCAATCTCTGCAAGAGTCTCATTGAGTATCACTATGGCTTCATCATTGTTTACCTCAGGCTCATTTGTATCCTCAACATCAATTACCTTTTCTTTCCCTATGGAACTGAATTTGAGCCTTTTATTGTAAATCAACTTGAATTTTGTATTTATGGTGGTCTCAGTTTTATAAGTTACTTCATCTTTGTCTCTTTATGTTCAAGTCTCAGGCTGTTTTGCAACTACCATAGCTTGTGTGGTATCCATTTTTTCTGCTGGCTATGCATTGATGATTATATTTGTCAATATGTTTTCCACCCATTCTGTCTAACTTGCAAACTTCTCAATTTCTGGCTTAGGTTCATGTATAAATGGTGTAAGTTTACATTTAACCCTTAAATCACTCAAGTTCCCTTGAGGATCATAGTTCCATGGAAAGCTCTCCTGAAATTTAAACCCTGTTAGTATCTTGGTGATTTCCTTCTCTGCTTCTCTGTTATTTATGATGAAAGGCCCAACTTTATTTTTAAGCTTGAATTGGGTCTTTTTCTTGGCAGCTAAGATGTTGATGGAGTTAGAGTTTAGAATTTTCCTTAAGTATTCCAATGCAAAAACTCTCATGCACATGTATTTTGGCAACTTATAAGGTAATAAGTTTGAGACAAAAATTCTTATCTCTGTGTGTTTTTCATAAAGAAACTAGTCTCCCATCTTATTTTGTTCTGATAACTACAATATTATTTTCATGTCTTCATTTACTCTAGGATGCTCTACTTTATACAATATATTCATTGCTGGCTGGAGGAACAGATCTGAAAAATCTGTATAACTGAACTCATTGTCTTCCTTCCTAAGAAAAGATGTCCAAAATATAATGGACAGAGGCTGGCCCTCTAAGTCCATTTTTTGCAATGAAATTGGAAAATTGTCAGCTTGGAAGAATAGAAACAAATGAAATAAGTATAATGAGTACCTAAACACCCCTTCAGTGGTTAGTCTGGTTAATTGGTGATGGAAGCTATCAACTATAAAACTGGCATAATAAAAAATGAGTGCACGGGGTTGACCTGGAGATAATGCGGATAGAAAGCCAAGAATGGATTCATCAGTGAATCCATCTGTGAAATATCCCAGTATAAAAGATAAAATGGAAATGATATGCCTTGACCCTTCTGGAAATTTGGCAGTTGAATAAGGAGGGTTCAACTTAGGGATGTCAACATGGGAAGGCATAAAGTCCTGAACTATCATAAACTTCTTTGGGAAATCCAGGCTTAAGTACAACTGGGTTAAATATTCAATAGAAAGGGGGACTAAATGAGGATCATATGGTAATTGCAGCATTTGATTAATGGATTCTGTTGTGATTGTAAAAAGGACCTCTCTATCTGCATTAATAATAGCCCTTTGGTCTGGTACATAATGCTTTTGGCACAATCTAACAAGGTCCTGGCCAGGGTGGGTCAATGGCACTACATATTTGGGCAGATGAGCCTCCCAAATAGGTATTTCATCTTTATCAAGGTATTTATCATAGCACCAATTGTGTATTTCCAATAGATTAAATTCTACCATAGGGTCAGCAATTTTGTAATCCATATCAGTCAATGGAAGAGTTTCTACAGTAGGTACTGGTGGATGAAGTGGATTTACAAACTCAGTGGTGTTAGCAGTAAGTGCAGGAGTAGATTTGATGGATTTTGATGCTTCAGATTTGGGAGGCTTGGATCCAACAAGTTTAATAGGCTTAGAACCCCCAGCTTTGGCTGTCATCTGTTTCTTAGTCATTTTTGAATAACTTATGCAAGCTTAAACTGTTTGCAAGAGTTTTTTTCTTTATACAAAGGATGAATTTATCAATTTATAAGCCAAGGATAAGCTTCAAGTGATATCTTTGCCCAATTAGGCTTCTTGGATATGCAAACTGGTTTAAGACAAAAAACGAGGGTTTTCTAAATAATTTGGACTATAAAAAGGCGTTTTCAGGATATATTTGGGCTTCAACCTCCTCCCTGTTCTTTGAATTTTATTTTAAGTGAACACAACTGAGGAAATTGGCTTCAGGAGAGGATTTTTCGAACACAGCAATTTTTGGGGAAAATTTGCGAGGGTTTGGCCTGTTTTAGGGCATTTTTTGGGCAATGTCCTGATAAATGTTTCTAATTGAAAGCTTGTTTTTCTTCAGGATGTTTCAAAATTGGCTGTGCAAGGTTTTAAACAAATGAAAAGTACCTGAATTTGCAGGTAATTTGACACTTGAAAGGGTTTCTGAAGCTTTTGTTTGTTCTTGCTGATGGGTCCTGGTGCAGATAAATGGATTTTATAGTCTTCAAACAAGAGATCAGTGGTGAAAATAGGGAGTTTCCACAGATAAAATCGTGTTTCAGGAATTTTAACACAGTCGGGAGGCTTCAATACAGTCGAGCGGAGCTCTTTTTTTAGTTAGGAATACGCAATTAAACATTAAAATGATGTTTCAAAGGTTTTTAACCTTTGGAATTAATCACCATTAATGCATTAAATGCCAATCTTATCAAAGGAAGGAGGCAGTTTGGATTTTCAAATGCTGAAACCAGTGGTGGTTTTCACATTAGCTCATGGTGGTAAGCTGTATTTGGTGAAAGGAACGCGATCGAATGAAATCGCGCCACGTCAAGGGAGGCAGTATATTGAAAACAACCCATTTCGCATTGATTTTGGCTTTGGGTGGACGTTTGGTTTACGGGCGCGATATCGATTCTACACCATCAGATCTAACAAGTTAAAGCAAAGGGTCAAGATTAAAAGGGAAGGTGTGGTCGAAATGGCATGTGGGACCGGGGTGACTTATGCGCTGGCAGGATTTTGAAATATAATAAAACCTTTATATGATATGTGTTGTAATCAAAGTTTTTATATACAACAGGGCTATGTATAAGCAATATATGGTGGGTTTATTGAAATGGGAGGGATGCGCATGAGGCGGCTTAATTAACCAAGGTTTATTTTTATGTATAGCATAAGGCTATTACATATCGGGAATAATGATGGGAAGGTTTAATTCGAATGAAAATAAAACCATAGCTTTTCCATGATAGAATCTCAAGTTAAAAGTATACGCGGAGATTTGATACATATACTGCAAAGGTTTTGGGTTTAAAGTTTGGTTTAAACTAAACTTTATATAAGCGGGGGAGTATGTTTTATTTTCAAATACATAGGATACACCCGAAAACTTATTCCTATATTTTTTATTTTATTATATAGCTTTTTAAACCATGGGGGTTTAATTACTATAAGGGGGTGGGGGGAGGGTATTTGTATATAGTTAGTTTTAGGCCAAAGGGGGGTTATTTTTGGGTTTTATTTCAATATGTGGATAATAACTTTGGCTTAAAATCTTATAATAATGGGTTTTGGGGGAATATTTAACATAAAGGGAATTATATAGGTAGGATAAGGTAATTTAGGGGATTTAATAGCATAAATTAGAAATTAATATGACAGGGGAAAGGAATACTCAAAAATACACTTATATGACTAAGTAAAGTGAGAATTTTTAAAGCAAAGCTTATTATTTCATAATTTCACCACTTTTACTCAGGATAGAGCATTTTTTAGGGTTTGTATGCTTTATGAATGAAGGGAGTTAATCAAATGGGCTCTTATGTATCATTAAGTAAAAAAGGATTTTTTACTTATGAAAATGAATTAAATATATGAATGATGAGTGAATATTGGTGAAGGGGAGTTTATCATAAGAATTTAACATTTTCCGCTATCCAGTCATCAAGCCTTGGGTGAGGTCCCAACAAAAGTTAGAGAAATTCTCTGAGCCTCTTTGACTGGAAATGTCGAATATTGAAGACTTACAAGGGAAGGGAAATTAGTGATTTTCTGCCCAGTGATAAATATTACATGATTTTTCCCACTTCTTTCTCCCTACTCAACATTAATCTAACATTTTTTCTTCCTTTTTGCAGGTGAATTTGAGCTTGCTACATTGAAACATTTTATTCTTTTGAAAGCATAAAAAATATCTAAATCTATCTTATTCCATCTGAGGGCTCAGATTAAACTGATGAGCTCCTCTTTATTCTCTACCTATCTACTGATTAGTCAGGATTAAATTGTCTGGCCAATCTTTATTCACTATCTAAAACATAGAAATTGAAAACATGACAAGTCAAGATTAAATAGTTTAACTCATCATGGATTATGGCATTTATTGACACTCTGCCATAATCATTTGAAAAAAGTAAAAAGTAGTGGCATTTAGATTTGCACACTTTCATGTTTTATTTCATCTTTTTTCTTTCGAGGTCTATATATTTTTTTTAAGTCCTTTGATCTTTCTTTTAGGACTTTTTACCCTCTTTTTTATTTTCTATTTTTTTTTTTAACAAAATATGGGAAAACAACTTGCAGAAAGCAAGGTATGTACATATTTTTCAAGACTATCATAAGTCAATCCCAAATTATGAATCCTATACTTATAGGACCCTAACATGGGGCACTGTGAATTGCTGTAATATTCCATGGTCTTTACAATACTTGGTAAGTTCATCCTTCCTGTATTCTCCCCCTTGATCGGTGCAGAGAATTTTTATGTTCTTCCCTTTTTTCTTCTCTATCATATATTTGAACTGCTTAAAGTATTAAAATGTGTGACTTTTCTTACTCATAAAATATACCCAAGAAAACTTGTGCAGTCATCAACAAAAAATATAAAATACAATGCACCTCCTAATGACTTTGTTTGCATAGGTCCACATAGGTCGGTGAGCATTAATTCAAGCAAATCTCATTTATTCTTTTCTACTCGAACAGGGAATTCTTCTCTATGCATCTTTCCTAACACACAAGCATCACAATCATTATGCACTTGTTTTAGTGTAGGAAAACCTCTTACCATTTCCTTTTTTCGAAGTAATAACAAATCATTGAAGTTGATGTGACCAAGCCTCTGGTGCCATAGCTCTTCTGTAGTAAAACTTGATGATGTCAAGGCTCAATCTTGTGTTGTCCTCACATCCAATTTGTACATACCTCTTGTTTGAATTCATGAAGAAATAGTCTTCATACCATCTAATAAATCTTTAATATAGCAATTAGATTTAAAGAATTCTACCTTGAGATTTTGATCTGTAACCATGGATACAGAAATCAGATTCTTTGTAACTCTGGGTACGTACATTACATTATGGATATGTCTGATATTACCATCGGGAAAAATAACAAGAATGTTCATCTACCCTTTGATCTGATAACTTCTATCATCCCCAAGGTAGATTTGTGCTTCGTTGTTGGTTTCTTTAAAATCTTCGAACCTTTGTCTGTTCTATGTTATATGTGTGGATGCTCCCGAATCCACATACCAGATGTCTGCTTCGATGTTTTCATCAAAATATTCCATGAACAACCTGAAGTCCTGAACATGGTCATCATCTGCGAGATGACCTGTATGTCTTCTATGTTTTGTTGTTCTTTATGAAATTTTTGTTTCCTACACTCCTTCGCCATATGACTGATTTTTCCGCGATAATTTTTTTTTAATACAGAGTTGTTTCTATTCATATACATAACTTGAGCTTGATTTGGTCTTTTCTGTGGATTTCCTCCATTTTGCTCTGATGAATTTCCTTTTTCTTTGAAGAATTTATTCTTTGCCATTAACGCAAGATCTGCACTCTGGGGTTTTAGAGTCAATCTTCTTTCTTCTTCTTGCATTAGTATTTATGTCAGTTCTTCAAACTTTGGGATTTTATCTCTCGCACTTATCCCAATGATGAACATTTGGTAATCATTATTTATACCATTCATGGTAATTATGACCAAATCTGCATCTGCAATTATCTCACTGATATCTGCCAATTTGTTCTTCAGATCTTTAATCTGCGATATGAAAGAAGAAAATATTTCATGCTCCTCAAACTTTATGGATAGAATCTTGCTCTTCAAGAAAAAAAGATGATTTGTATTCATGATCTCATACAAATCCTTCAATACCGTCCAAATTTTTCTTGTTGATTTGCATTCTCTGATATGCGGTATGGAGTCTTTCACTGACATCTTCAGCAACGTCTTTGCTTTACCTTCTCTCTTTTCCCAGTCTTGAGTCGTTGGGGTTCCTGCTACTGGTTCGGCTCATCCCCATTTGCAATCGTCCAAGCACTCTGCGCTTCTAGCACAGTCTGCATCTTAAACTTCCAATTAGAGTAATTTGAACCATCGAGCTTGTTTCTCTCCTTCAATTATGCTTCAATTATTTGATTATTCATCTTGACGATTCAAAAAAAAACTTTGAGTAATTAACAGGAAAGAAAAAATGATGGATCCACCCCAGATCCTTACAGAAAGAAATATCACGATACAGATCTACCTGATTTGTGATCAATCCAGCAGGTTGTTTTACACGTTGTGCGACAGAATCTCGACTCTTCCGCACCAGCAAGATCTGCTTCAGATCTCTTCCTTCATCAGCGAACTTTCACCGAATCTCTTCATCGTCAACCTTTCACCAGATCTCTTCCTTCATCAGTGGTGCCCCCTGCCTCAGATCTATTTCATATCTCCTGGGCGCACTAACCGACCCAATTTCTGTGACTATCGCACTGGAGATAAAACACAGTAAGTCTGGCACTGCTTGGCGCCTCTATTCTTCTCCAATCCGCAACTGTTACTGCAGGAACTACGACATCGGTGCAACTTTTCCTCAAAAACCGCGCTGATCGGCTCAATGCCTGCAAAAAAAAAAAATCACTCAGTCATCAGGGGCTTCTCCTCTGCCACCTGAATACTCACAGGGATCACAGCACTCCAGCTATGTTTCAATCCTAGAGATCTGATACCACGATAAAATGTGATGTTGAATTAATAAATAAAAAAACTCACTGGTCAGCTCTACGAAAGAGAACTTGAACCAAGAGAGTCTAGATCTACAGAACGCTCTACATTCTCAATACAAATCAATCAATATATAGCATACATGGATATAGGGAAGTTATAACCATACCCTAAGAAATAGAAACTAATTCCTATCCTAAGGTTTCGTGAATCAACTCTCATTAATTAAGGATTCTCCATTATCTTTCAACACATACAACTTGAAATACAAACAAATAAAGGCACATTGTTAAGCCAACCAATTACATGTAACTCAAAACACACAAACTAACAAATGTATGTAAACAGAGGAAAAACAAAGCACAAAGAAGCTAACAAAATATGATTAAATTTGAAATACATTGAAAATAAATGCTTTCCAAACAAAAAAAATATGTACATACCAATTTCAGTCATCTATATTGCTGACGACTTCATAGACTTTAATATTTGTAATTTTCTTCTTCACATTTTTCTACAACTCCATGTCATTACAAGTTTCACAACTCTGCTTATGATGTTAAATAACTAGTGAGTTTTACATATTTTTTCATAATGTAGATGACTAATGGACTCTGGAAATGCTTAAATGCACCTCAACTTCTTAAATGCATTAAATAACTAGTGAGTTTTACATATTTTTGCATAATGTAGATGACTAATGGACTCTAGAAATGCTTAAATGCACCTCAACTTCTTAAATGCATCTCCACTTCTCAATGCCAAATTTTATAACATGAATCTCAAAATGTCCCCTCTACAATGGAGAAGATATATTGAATGTTCAAGATGTAATAATATTTTATCATTAATATTCTTAAATGTCTAGAATACAAATTTCACTCCAAACAAAAAGATTTAATTTCTTTTTAAAACAATATTTTTTTTTAACAAAAACACCTATACTCTTAAATAAACATATCATTTTGCCACGATTTATTTTGTAAATCTTGCTGAACACAAGGCACATGTTATGCTCTTTATTATTACTTTCGAATATATTTTGTCATATAAATACTAATACACTTGTAGCTTATATACACTTGTAGGTTATCACTCAACCTTTTTTAATATTTTTCAAATAAAATTTTTTGTTTATTTATTACATGTCTCACCACACACTAACGAGGGCTTAAAGACACGGTTATTGAACCGTGAGATGGATCAGGTGCCGATGATTCAGAGTTAGAGGCGTCGTTGGAATTCGCAGGCTTGCTTGTTGTGGCTGCATCTATGAAAGGTGGCTGTGTAGGTTGGACTGGAATATCACCATCGTTGTTTAACATCCTTAACACGTGATATCGCTGGCCGCGTCGAAGAGCCTTGAGTACAAAGAAATGCAATCGAGATTATTCTGAGCACCTTTTCTCTTGAGTATTGTCCCACTAATGTTGAATCAACAATATCCAGACCTTGATCCTGTTCATACTTATTCCAAGCCTGCACCACCATCAAGTTTCTACTCTGAAATTTTATGCAAAATAATTTTCCTATAATACTCAAACCAAATTATCTGATAAAAGATTCTTTCAAACAGAGATAGAGACGCACCCATTGGAGAAGAATCTGCACAGGCTCTGGCAGTCTATAATCCAAGCACTTTCTCCCACTCACAATCTCAAGAACAACAATCCCATAACTATAAACGTTAGCTTTTTCTGATAATTGCCCATTGACGGCATACTCTGGAGCAGCATAGCCTCTGCCTCCTAATAAATTCATGGAAGGAACAATGTAACTGTGAGACTCGTTATAAAAGGGAGCTTATTATGAGAGAAATTAATAAATGGAGTGCACAACTTACCTTGTTCCTCCGAATCTGCTGATAGAAACATGGGTTTGGCCTTCTGGGAAGAATCTAGCCAAACCAAAATCTGCTATTTTAGGATGAAATCTCTCATCTAAAAGTATATTTGCACATTTGATATCTCTGTGTATAATGCGCTCATTTGCATCCTCGTGGAGATATGCAAGGCCTCGAGCTATGCCCTCTATAATCTTTAAACAATTTTCCCAACTCAAAGGATTCCTTATCTCTCTGTATATATCGAAGAATATATTTGCAAGCTTCAATACAAATAATATTTGAATATTTTAATGTTTCAATACAATAATACAAAAAAATTATATTAGATATATTTAATTTGGATATCAAATTATTTTTGAAAAATATAAGGTTTAAATATCTGAGATAATTTTTCTATTTCTAATTTATATATATTAAATTATATTAGTGTTATATGAACAATTAACTAAACATATATTATATCCAATATTACTTTACTATTTAGAAAATAGTTTATTTTTAGTTTTAGTTTTATTTTAGTAAGTCTACTTGTCAACTCCATATTGATCACTGACTGAAAAACAAACTTACATATCATCATCACATCATACTAGATTATAGAATAAACATCTAGACTCAATAATATGTACAATCTTCAATTTTAATAAAATTTCTAATACATATAATTAAACCAATACAATTTTTTTTTTAAAACAACTTGCATCACCAAAACCACAGCTTTAATTAGAACGACTTACCAAAAAAATGCTTCTCAAGACTGTTATTTGACATAAATTCGTAAACCAGCAAGCATTCATGCCCTCGTGTGCAACATCCAAATAAATGAACGAGATTACGGTGACAAACGCTACTGATGAACCTCGCTTCTGTAAGAAACTCCTTTGCGGCTTGAGTAGTCTGATGCCTTCCATTTAGTTTTTTAATGGCAACATCCCTCCCATTCAAAAGTCTTCCCTGCTCGTATAAATCATTAAAATCCATCTACAAATAATCCATATAATTGAACAGAATCACAAAATCCTACATAAGAAGACGTCGTTTGATGACGGAGTTCGTCCAAGAGCGACTACATCTCTGGGCCTCGGTGTCAATATGGTGTAGGCCGTTGCATTATGTGTTGTAAGAAGAAGATGTACATGGATGTGTTTCCCTATGACATACCAGGAAAAATTTCCCTCACGCAGGAGTGGCTTGAATTCTTTAAGAGATGTTCCATTGCGGAACTCTCATACATAAAGAAAGACTCCTATTAGTATGACCATAACTGACATGTAATAAATAAGAGTATCCCGCCAATCCTGGAAAACAAGGGATCTTAACAATACACATATGAAAACGAGCATCCCGCCAATGTGACATAAAGGGATCTCATACATGACACAAATCCATAGCTAAAAATACATCTATAACAACACAAAGCAAGATCCCACGACTCATGTATTAACCGGGATCAACAAGACATAATGCATCTTAAAGAGAAATAAATGAAGAAGCACATGAAATCCACATCATATACCTCATGTTGCCATTTTCTAAAGGCTAAGTTGCTCTACGGCTAAATCTGAAAACACCATCAATCTTGTGGCATCAAAAAAGGTGAAAGCGACTGCTCACTTGTGGAAATCTGACACCTGCATAACCCACTTCCAAAAGTGGCCGAAAAATAGAAAACTCAAATGAAGAAACTAAGCATGCCATCAGACTCGTGGCGTCGATTAGTGCAAAAATGACATAAAATTTGTCCCATTTGGACAAAGTCAAAATTTCACCCCCTTGAAAATGGGGCTCAATCAAGGTTCCACCTAGCTCTTTTCTGGCTCATGGTTCCACCTCCTTGATTTGCGTGCAGCAATGTATCTGAAAATAAAAATTTAAATCCGTGCATCTCCTAGGATTACGTACCCATGCTTGGCTGCAAAATAACATTAATCTTCTGCAAAATCATGCTCCTTCTCCATGCTTGGCTTCCCCATGGCCTTGGCGCACTTGTAAAAAGATGGGTTTAAATATTTAATCCTGGGCGGATTTTCCCAAGAACCCCGTTGAGGCATGTTGGTCAAGTTTGGAGTTTGTTGGAGGGAGGTCGGGGGGGTCAAATCCCGCCTCCCCATAGAATCCGCATGCATTTTTCATTTGGCGCATTTTGGTTTTAATAACCAACAAATATAAGTTTTAAAACGAAGTGTGAATTTGAAATGGAATTTTATGAGGGGGCGGACCCACATGGGGCGGCCCACCCAAAACCTCCATGGCATGCTTGCATATAATATTTTGGCGATGGTGTATATATAGGTCACCATATATTATGGGATGGGACCGCCACATGGAGGCGGGCCAACCACGTGGTTGACGCGGGTTCGATACCCGTCGGTCCATTGTATGCGGAATGGGTATGGGGTGGCGGGGTTGACCACCCGTCCCCCAACCTTATAATACATATTTGATATAATGTTACGATGGGGGTGGCAGGGGTCACGGCCCCCACCCCTTTTTTTATATTTTTTTTGTTTTAATATAACAAACTGGTTGATTTCAAAAACTTCGGTTCTGGACCGAAGGAGTGATTATAACCAGGCAAAAATTTCACTTGGAATCTGGCCTGAGTTGGTGAGAATCTGGTGGCCTGGTTTGGTCCAAATTGCATCCTCCTTAAGGCTGCCCAGTCACCAAGTCAACCTGGAACTTTGACTGCTCCTAACTCCTTCATACGGACTCGGAATGTAGTGCCATCTACGTTGTTGGAATTAGAAAGACGAGGTCTACAACATGAAGCTGGTTCGAGAAAAATCCAAACACTTTTATTTTTGAGCCCTCTGTGTTGATCCACTTGTATGTGTGCCTGTATAATCCACCTAGATCATTCCTCCCCACTAAGGAGCTTTTGGTCCTCCAAAAGCATCAAGATTTACCTATCAACAATTGTCTACACTTGTCGTTGAAAGGAACATCCCCATATGACTCCTTCACCTGGCGTACTTCGGAATCAAGAGGTAAAGCCATCATGTACAACTGATGTAATGTGATGTCTGAAAAGGCACATCCCTTGAAGACTCCTTCACCTCTCATGCTTCGGAATCAAGATGCAAAGTCATCATCTACAACTGTTTCAATGCGATGTATGAAAATGCATATCCCTTGAAGGCTCCTTCACCTCTCATACTTCGGAATCAAGATGCAAAGCCAACACCTGCAACTGCGGAAATGAAAATGTTTGAGAAGGTACATCCCTTGAAGACTCCTTCATTTCCGTCCTTCAGAATCAAAATGCCAACACCTACCTAAAGCTCATCGTCGCATTTTGAAGTGATGGGAAAACTCCTCATCACTTTTACATGAAAGAAATGCATCAGACGACTCATAGAACATGACCAAAACATAAACGTTGCATCTCAAAGTGATGGCAACACATCATCACTTTTACATGAAATAGATCCAACACACGACTTATAAAACAAGGCCAAAAAAATATCATGGTTGCTTAAACGAGTGATGGAAACACATCATCACTTTGATAATAAAAAATGCGACAAATGATTTACAAACATGGCCATGACAAGCTTACATCTCTAGAAAAAAAAAAAATCTAGAAGAACCACTTCTCATTTATTAAAACGAGTGGATCATTTCCCTGTGGCGAACTTTCTTGTCGATCAGCTCTTTCGATTAGTGTATGCACAGGCGCTTTTCTTTACCGCATTTCTCTAGATGAAGTTTCCAGCATGTGGCTTTTTGGTGGCCACTTCAGTCGCAATGGGTGCAAAAGTTATTTTTCCTCCAAACCTGCGTAACTGATTTCTTAACCAGTTGGGGAGAAGGCTTTTCATGCATCTTCCTCCTTTGTGCTACCATTCTCTTCCAACACTTAGAAATCACATGGTTATTTAAACCACAAAAATAACAAGTTTTACGATGCCATATTTTATGACCGTGGTTATCAAAATTATTATAATCAAAATGCACTCTGGAATAATGAGATTTAGTATACCTTCTAGGGTGGTCTCTGGTGCAATCATGATGATGGGAGCTCGCCTCAATTCCTTTATTGCAACATGCACTACCATGGAACGATGGCGAAGTGTCCCCATCATTCCTCTTCCATGGAGAGTTCATCATTTTCTGTTTTCCCTTGATGTCCTTCGAACATCCTTCATCAGTGTACCCCAAACCTGCATAACGAGGTCGTTGCACAACCTCCAATGGTTTGGTTATGCCTTAGCCACGAACACCAAGTCCTCCTCCTCTATACCCCATCTTGGTGAGGAGTCTCATGTCGGTTCTTGCAATGGGTATCTCCATACTTCCAACTGAAATTATATCATGTGAAGAAACTGAAGAAAAATCAACATTGTGTACCTTAGGTGTTGATTGCGAAACAAAGGAATAAATTTGTTGTAAGTCTTCGTTGCGCTTCACTTCCATCAATGCCTATGACAAGGCATGTAGTTGAAGCTGCAACTGATGCATCTCCTCCTTCTCCTTCTGTAGTAATGCTTTCAAGGCATCGCGATCTGCTTGCAAATTTCATTGTTGCGCTTCAATCCTTCCCACGCCTCTGTCGTGGCTTGCAACTGAAGCTGCAACTGCTTCTTGTCCTCCTCCTCTTCTTGTAGGAGTGCCTCCGATGTGTCATGATCTGCTCGAAGACTTTCTTGGTTGCGCTTCAAGTCATCCAGCGACTCCGTCGTGGCTTGCAACTGAAGCTGCAACTGACGTTTGTCCTCCTTTTCTTCATGTAGGAGTGTCTTCAATTCATCGTTCTCTGCTGCTTGCTTTTCATAAGCCTCGAACATGTCTGCTTTCTCGGATACCCTGAGCATGGTTTCGTGCATGTCCTTGAAATTCTCCATGGCTCAACTTAGCGAACGTTCATTGTTCACTCCTGCAATCCAATCAGCAAAAATACCTGCTCTGATACCACTTGATCCAGGGTAAATTCTTGATACCCTTAACCAAGACCTTTTACTTCGGCTGATAATTAGAATTGCATTTAATTAAGACGTTAATGAATTGAAATGAAAAATTGTAGCTGTAAATAAGAGGAACACAAATGAGCAAGATCAAAAAACATAAGAGCACGTCATTTGATGACGGAGTTCGTCCAGGAGGGACTACATCTCCAGGCCTCGGTGTCAAGATGGTGTAGACTACTGCATTATGTGTTGTAAGAAGAAGATGTACATGGATGTGTTTCCCTATGACATACCAGGAAAAATTTCCCTCACGCAGGAGTGGCTTGACTTCTTTAAGAGATGTTCCATTACAGAACTCTCATACATAAAGAAAGACTCCTATCAATATGACCATAGCTAACATGTAATAAATAAGAGTATCCCACCAATCCTGGCAAACAAGGAATCTCAACAATACACATATGAAAATGAGCATCCCTCCAATGTGGCATAAAGGGATCTCATACATGACACAAATCCATAGCTAAAAATACATCAATAACAACACAAGGCAAGATCCCACGACTCATGTATCAACCAGGATCAGCAAGACATAATGCATCTCAAAGATAAATAAATGAAGAAGTACATGGAATCCACATCATATACCTCATGCTGCCATTTGCTGAAGGCTGAGCTGCTCTGTGGCTGAATCTGAAAACACCATCAATCTTGTGGCGTCGAAAAAGGTGAAAATGACTGCTCACTTGTGGAAATTTGACACTTGCATAACCCACTTCCAAAAGTGGTTGAAAAATAGAAAACTCAGATGAAGAAACTGAGCATGCCATCAGACTCGTGGCGTCGAGTAGTGCAAAAATAACATAAAATTGTCCCATTTGGACAAAGTCAAAATTTCGCCCTCCTGAAAATGGGGCTCAATCAAGGTTCCAACTGGCTCTTTTCTGGCTCATGGTTCCACCTCCTTGATTTGCATGCAACAATGTACCTGCAAATGAAAATTTAAATCCATGCATCTCCTTGGATTATTTGCCCATACTTGGCTGCAAAATAACATTAATCTTCTACAAAATCATGCTCCTTCTCCATGCTTGGCTTCCCCATGGCCTTGGCGCACTTGTAAAAAGACGGGTTTAAATATTTAATCCTAGGCGGATTTTCCCAAGAACCCTATTGAGGCATGTTGGTTAAGTTTGGAGTTTGTTGGAGGGAGGTCGGGGGGGGGCGCGCACCAAATATGTATTATAAGGTTGGGGGACGGGTGGTCAACCTTGCCACCCCGTGCCCATTCCGCATACAACAGACCGACGGGTATTGAACCCGCGCCAACCACGTGGTTGGCCCACCTCCATGGGGCGGTCCCATCTCAACCATAATATATGGTGACTCATATATACACCACCGCCAAACTATTATGTGCAAGCATGCTGTGGAGGTTTTGGGTGGGCCGCCCCATGCGGGTCCGGCCCCCAGGCCTGGAATTTCAAATTCTCTTTGCCCATCAAATGAAAATTTGATGACGTTTTTGCATTTTTCGAGCCCTTCATTTTACATTTTACACAAATTTATAAATGTCGACCTTCGCTCTTTAGAGTTTTTTCTTTCAAGTATAGATACTCTAGTATATAGATATTAGGACAAAAACTATTATATTGAAATGATGGCCCTTGTCTTATTAGAGATAGTCGTGGTAAAATGAGTGAGTTTGAATATATATAGGATTATTCCTTGATTATTCAATCGATGAAAGGGAAAATACAAATTTAGTAAATTAGTCAAAATAGGCATCACATGTTTGAGACAATATCGTTTTCTGGTGTACCCATGAAACAATATGTTGGTTTTTCAAACAAGGCCAACAAGTTGAAGCTGGATGAACTATTTTGGAAGACTTTATATGTAGAACCCTGATATAGTCAAGGTATTGTGTATTTTGATTTGATGTCCAGTTTTGATGATTCATTCTCATTGTTTTTTATTTTCTAATTATAATTTATAATCCTTATATCTCGGGAATGCTATGAGATTTCTATTATGAGGGCCTATTTTGGGAAGAATGTTTCTAGAGTGGACTGTAGGGTGGGATTTTTGTAATATATTTTTTTTATCCACATGTATTCACGGGAAAATATTACTCTATTTACTCTCAGCGACCTTATCTCATTAGGCTAGTGATTTCTATTCTTTTATTAGGGATGTGATTTCCATTCTTTTTTTACAATATAAATTACAATTTTTTTTCCACAAGGATATTAAAGAAAAAAAAATATAAGTATCTCATAGAACTTTATCATTTAGTGTTTTCTGGAAACTCATGCAACAACTGGGTAGCTTCCATTAAAAAATTTTACATGAGAATATTTTTAAAAAATCTATAAGTACCTAAGAGAACTTTAGCATTCAGTGTTTTCTGGAAACTCATGGAACAACTGGGTAGCTTCCACTTGGTACTGGAAAATCTATCACCATGCCCTCTTTGTACTCATTAGGTTATATAGTAGCATTCTATAGGCATTCCTGTATTATTTGTAAATATATTCTAACATTTAAAATTCCTCACTCTATTATCTGGAGACAATGTTGTTTATTATGAACAGTGGAAGCACAAATAAGAGCAAATACTATATAGGGAAGCTTCAGTATATAAGTGGACCTAACTAAAATGGATTCCCATGGGCCATTAAAAAATAAATTTCCATAATAAGAGATAAAGTGAGTTAGTAGAAATTATGTCGACAAACAAAAATTCCAAAAATTCCAAATACGATCAACATTCTTGAGGAATACTATAAACTAATTCCACTTTGTTTGCCTCAAACATAGGTTGCAAAATGAAACCTTTAATACAACATGACACTCCATAGCTGGAATACCTGAAAAGGTGCTCCAAAAACAAATTATACCTCAACATAATGAGTGAGTGATTTATACAATGATTTGACACTCGGGATCTAATAAGGCCAGTCATACGACCAAAATCCAAGGAGATAGGTGAAGTTGGATTGTAAAGACCCAACATGTTCAAGCCGCTACTTTATATGGAAAATGAAATTTCAAACCCTTTGGAAGTTATCACCTAGGCTTCTCTACATTAATCGATTTAATTCAATGTAGTTATATCTTAAAAGATTTTGGGTTGGGTTGTGGTTCAAAAACAAGTTGGGGTTGATTTAATTCAATTTAGTTATATCTTAAAAGGTTGTGGGTTGGGTTGTGGTTCAAAAACAAGTTGGGGGCACTTGCAGTGAATGTGCTAATGGACGAGGACATGAGTGCAATTCTTGATGATTTTGATCGAATGAATACTACTTAGTTGTCATAGCTTTGAACAAAAAGTAAACTGGTTGTAAAGCATAAAAAATGTATAGAATTTCACGGGATGAAGAATAACTTAGGCCAATTTTTTTTTTTTAATAAAACTAAATAATTGGAAACAAAAACTGATTTCACAAACATAACTAAAACCATATCTTTAAAAAAAATTTTGAGTAGCCAAAAAACGCTACATTTTAATATTTCTCCACTTTCCTTCAAACAAAATCGGCATGTTCATAATCTTATAAACATATATTGGAAAACGAGACAATAGGCAATGAAAACAAATTTCAAATTCTGAGATACAAATTAAAAAACTAAGGAACAACCAATCAAATTATGATGGGTAGTGGTCAAATTTAATATTTCAATAGGTTATCTTATTAGGGATAGACTAGGCCTCCAAGAGAATGACATAATAAGATAAAAGCACAAAACAAAAGTCAGGGGCATGTAAACGATTTTTTTCAAAATTTAAAAAAAAATGAAAAAAGTATAATCCATGACGTGTTAGAGAGAAATGAAAATAGCTGACCTTTGATCCAACAGAAGCCCGCAGTCTTGGCTCCCATTAAAAAATCCTGTATTCAAACCTGACATTATTATGGAGTATCCAACAAAGAAGCCTGCATTCTTGGTTCCCATGAAGAAATCCTCTGTTCAACCCTAGCATTATTATGGAGTAAATACTTCCCAGAGAACACCTTAGTCACATAGAGTTTTTGCTTCTGTTTGAACATTTACAAAATTCTGAATTATATTCGAAGTTATTACAGTGGCAAAGAGCTAAATAAGTAGGAATAAGAAACCAACCTGGCTATGAAACAATGAGATTGTGCCTCCCACTGAACGCAGATGATGGAGCTACCGCCATAATCACTATTATGCTAGTTTCAACTGGTGGGAATAGTAAGGTTTTGTTAATATGGTCGAAATTGAATAAAGCTCATGTGATAGTAGGGCCAAATTTGAATAAAGCTCATGTGAGAGTATGGCGGGATTTGTTTGGAAAAAGCAGGATCGTTTGAACGTCAAAAAAGGTATCCCACTCTCTCAAAAAGGTTAAGAAAATATCAGATGTTGACTCAAATAAAAATATTATTAATGGACCATCCAACGATTAATTGAAATTCCACTCGGCAATCAGTGATACCAACAATTTTTTGAACAACTCAAGGCTTGTTATTTTCAAATTACAAGGCCCGCCTTAACTCTTCATCATGACATTACACTGTTTTCTAACCAGCTACATGTTTTGAAAAATTCGAAAAGATATTGTGCTTAAGTTCGAAGTTGAACTTTCTTGTCCACTATCCCATCCATTCATAATTTCAGAGTGCTTGTAACTTTAGGTAGGATGGAGGTATCATAAATTTTTACGGTTTACTCTTGAAATCAAACGTCAAAATGACGGGTTGAACAAGTATAACACACGTCAAATCTATCGTGGAAAAATTTGCAATGCCTGTCAAATATGTCCTACAGGACATCAAATTCCAGTCCTGGTGGCAGGGGTCACGGCCCCCACCCTTTTTTATATTTTTTTTTTGTTTTAATATAACAAACTGGTTGTTTTCAAAAACTTCGGTTCTGGACTGAAGGTGTGATGATAACGAGGTGACAATTTCGCCTAGAATTTGGCCTAAATTGGTCAGAATCCGGTGGCTTGGTTTGGTCCAAATTGCATCCTCTTTAAGGCTGCCCAGTCACCAAGTCAACCTGGAACTTTGACCGCTCCTAACTCCTTCATACAAACTCAGAATTGAGTGTCGTCTACGTCGTTAGAATTAGAAAGACGAGTTCTACATCATGAAGCTGGTTTGAGAACAATTTGAACACTTTTATTTTTGAGCTCTCTATGCTGAGCCACTTGTATGTGTACCTGTATAATCCACCTGGATCACTCCCTCTCTCTCTCAACTACTCACTCTCTATGTCTTTCTTCTTCCCTCCCTTTCTCCCCACCCAGATCCATCTCTCTGTCCCCCCCTCTTTCCCCCTCTAACTCCATCTCTTTATCCCTCCCTCTCTTCTCCTCTCTTTCAAGTCCCCTCTCTTTTCCTTCCTCTCTCCCCCTTTCTATTCTACCTCCCTCTCTTCCCCCTCTGCTCCCCCCCCCCCCCCCTCTCTCTCTCATGTCCATTCAATCCTCTCTCTCTCTCTCTTTTCCATTCAATCCTCTCTCTTTCTGTATTCCCTCCAATCCTCTCTCCTTCTCTCTCTCCCACCTCCATATTTATGTCTCCCTCTCCCTCTATTACCCTTCTCTACCTCTCTCAGTCCTCTCCCGCTCTCTCTCTTAGTTCCTCTTCTCCCTTCTCCTTTAGTTTATCTCCATCTCTCCCTTGGCACTCCCCCTATTTCTCCACCTATATCATATGTCTTTGTTCTTCCCTCCAATATATATATATATATATATATATATATGTCATGTTGTATTAATATATATTTTAATATAACAAATTTAATATTGTATTGATCTAAAGTTATTAAATTTAATAATATTAATATTTTAATATTAATGTTAAGGTTAATAATGTTTTTTTTTTGTATGGTAATAATAATAAATTGGTCCATGGTATTTGGGTTATAGACTTCATATATAATTAGATGTTGATTTCTAATCCTTTTAGTATATTTTTATTTATTTACCTTACCTCTGCATACCTCTTTTATAAGTATGGTATTTGGCCCATGGTATTTTTCACATGGTATTTGGCTCATAGGCTTCACCTAGATAGAACAATTTTTTTGAGTTTTTGCAAATATAGAGGTTTATGGAGTAAATATTTCGTTACGGCGTTTCCTTTGCAACATTAGGTGCAATTGCTAGTTTTATTTATTTACAATACCTCTGAAGTAAGTATAAAAAGATGTTGTATTTATTTACCATACCTTTGGTTTATTGATATTTTTATTTATTTACCATATCTCTTCTAGAGTAAATATAAAAAAGAGGTTTTATTTATTT
The DNA here is from genome assembly GCA_034641835.2 of Pinus albicaulis. NCBI lineage: Eukaryota > Viridiplantae > Streptophyta > Pinopsida > Pinales > Pinaceae > Pinus > Pinus albicaulis. The sequence continues at coordinate 1,366,149,851 of CM076580.1, forward strand.
ACCATATCTCTAGTTTATTTATATTTTTATTTATTTACCATATCTTTTTTTGAGTGTTTGTAAATCTTTTCATATTTTAAATTTATATTGTTTAAATTTGTTTTTAAATGTTTATTTATATGGTTATGTAAGTGATTGTTTAAGCCGACATTATTTAGATTTTATTTTTTAATTTTTCTTTAGTTTTTTTTTTGGCTTCCACATACTTACACATCGGGGTCATACTGAGCTGAAGAATGAGCCTCTCGAAACAAGCAATATGTTGTAAATGTAATTTTTTTTGTAATTTTAGAATTATCTGCCAAAAATTATCCCAAAACAAGCAATATGTTGTAACTGCAATTTTTTTTGTAATTTTAGAATTATCTGCCAAAGAATGTATGTAAAATATATCACTTGTGGACTATCCTAGAACATAAGCAATATGCTGTAATTTTTTTTGGTTTGGGTAATGTTCACAAAATCATTACGTTTAAATTTGTTTGTATTATGTAAATTTCTATGCGCTGAGGCAACAATCTCAATCTCTTTTTTAAATGAATATATATACAAAACCAACACAACGTGTAACTATAACTATAGTAGTTTATACATTTTCAAACAATGACCACATTTATATTTACATTTTACTATTTACTATTTGATGACACTATGGATTAAGAATATACATTACAATGGAGCTCTTATAAAATTTATACTCTCATTCAAAATGAATGAATAGTGAATTGTCAAATTTAACTTTGCAAAAATTGACATTAATATTTAACCAAAAGCCTACCTATCTATACTCATTTGCTCATATATAGATTTGCTTATATAGATTTAAGTTTATAGATATTGTAATTATTAAATTAAATAAAGTTAAAGTTTCAAATGATATTGTTCATTTATTAATTATGTGTGTGTTTAATTTGGTATTTTTCTAAAAATTTAGCAATAACTATATAAAATGTATTTAATGTTTTTAGAAGCTTTAAAACACTTGGATTTTGAAAATTATACCATTTAAATTTATGATTTTGAAATTTTTTTAATGAATTTATACATAATTACAACAATCAAAATTAAATAGATGATAAATGACATGCATCAATTTGTAATAAGCTTAAAAAACTTAGATAATGATACATTTCACATTATTCATATAAAAAAAAACATAAAAATTAATTAAATTATGACTTCATTTTAAATTTATTAGCATTATTATCAATTATAAAAAGAAGTAATATATGAATTAAACATATGCATCTTCAAGAAAATATGTAACAAGAAAAACATACTAAAACAAAAATAAGCAATAAAAGTTTAAAGCCACTTGTGGGATGATATTTTTTAAATAAAATGCAAAGGAAAAAAAGCATAAGCACCTTTGATATAAATCTCAACCCTTTATCTTGAATACTAATACAAATATTCCATGGAGATTAGTGCCCTACCATCCACCTAATATTTATTGATAACCTACTTAAATTTTTTGAAACATAGATATATGTGTCATTACATTTTACACCTTTCTAACTTTATATGTAGTAAAATATTTAAATAAATCATCCTTCTAGGGAATTATCAAATCTCTACCTTAAAAATGAGAAACTAAAAAATAATAATCGATTCAATAAACAGGCGGAGAAAAGATGTTACAAGTATAAATACAATTGGATGTTACAAGTATAAATACAATTGGACCAAGGTGGATTATGTCACAAAATTCTTGACTAGAAATGCAATTAATTCTGCTTTCCTCATAGGTTAGTTGTAATTAGTCCCAATTTTCCTCTACAAAACTTAGATCTTCTAGAAATAGAAATGTATGAGGAGAATAGATGAGTAGTGGGTTGGAAAATATCATAATTATGCATGAAAATTATGCATGATTGTATTCACTCAACCCATATGCCTTGAAGTTTGTTTTTAATCTCCTCAAGAGTCTATAAGAACGGAGCCAAAGCTAAGAGTTAAAAGTCTAGATAAAATGGATCCTAATACTATCAAATTTGAGTAAGAGTGTTTGTTCTATATTTTGTTTTAGTTTTTCATTTTTGGGAATCAACATTAGTGATCAAAACATAGGTGAGAGCCACCTTGGCTAGCTTACTATGATATTATTCTAGAATTTATCTTTGTCACCACTTCCTTTCTATAATTATCAATATACATTCTACATCTTTCTCCCATCAAAATATATATGTTTATGAATTTATATTACATTTTTAATGATATTTTGTTGATCTAATTAAGATTGAGCTATTTTCTTAGGGTTTAATTCATGCAAAGATTATATTTATTGTTTTATGAAAGACTGACAACATTTTTTTATTGTATGATTGTGTAGGATATTAATGAAGTAACATGGTTGCAACTAGATCTAGTGAGAATCAGTGGAATTTGGAGAACTAATAGAATTCAAGTATGTCCCTTTCTTCCTTTAATTTTCTCTTGAAATCTTGATTGTGGAGCATAATTATCTTCTTGATTCAAAATCCTTGTTTATTTAGCCGAGTTTGGATCTTAGTTCCTGACAGAGGGTGTGGGGGAACTCCTCAACCCACCCACCCCGCCCTGCCCCGCCCCATCCCATACACTTTTATCACCGGGTAGTCTAGAGAGACTAGTGATAATACTTTGGAGCTGGCACAAAAGGCAAAGGATTATCTGACTTATAAAACTCCTTTATATGGAGGGTTCCTAGTTGAAGTGGGAGTAATGGTGGAGGAAGGTTTTAGGATCAAGAAAAATAATGGACAAAACTACTAGCTATGAAAGATTGTAATATTAGAAATTGAAATTTACAACAATAAACAATGACACAAACAAGGAAGAAGCAACAATAAACAAATTCCATGAATACATAGGAAAAAAAATAAGAAAATGTGCCAACAAATGAGCCATTTTATTACAGCAGAAGTCTGAGTACATGAATGGCAAGGAATGGTAAAACTTTGGCCTGTTGTGCTAGCTAGGAAAAAATCAGGTGATACAACTCAACTTAGGAATAGATATAGCCTCCCAAACTAAAATATGAACTACTGCACTAATTTTGTTGTTGGCTATTGAATGGAACCGATGGTTTTTCTCTGAAAAATGCTGAGAATGAGTTGAAACTTTGTAGATGACCTCCTCTCAAGAAACCCAGAAAATCCCATAAATTGTTTTGGTTGAATCCAACGTCACGTGGGACCCCTAAAGAGTGTGAATTTCCCTCTCCGTCAAACAACATGCCATACTAGGAAGTGCTCTACTGAATACAAGTTGAATCCACCCAGGAAAACCAACTAGAACTTCTAAAAATATCCTCTGAGAAATACCTCTTAGATTTGGCTCTTATCCATGGGGGCTTCACTGGGGGAGCAATACCATACCACGTGGTTTCATATTGGGGGATATATATTGAGGAAAAAATGACATAATATATTGGGGGATATATAGGGGGTAAATGGTTTTGATATTGACATGTATAAAAAATGGAGCTCAAAATTAATGAAAAAATATAAATGGGTATAAAAAATGTTAATGAAAAAATGGATACCTAAAATATCTGGTGAAATTAGGGGTTTTTTAAATTGGGAAGGTGTATTGGTTTCGTATTGGCACGGGGTTAGATAATGTGATTTTTAGAGGTATTTTCCAATATGTAGTCAAATTAAGGGTATTGTTTAAAATTCCATGAACACACATGATATGTCGAAGGTTCATTGAGTGAAGCCCCTGTTCTCTTATCTCTCCTCGATTTTCCTCTAAACCCTTGCAAATTCACCTCGAGGAACTCTTGCACACTTGCTATGAAATAATATATTTGGAAACAATGCTTCCCTCTGAATCACCCCTTCAAATTAACAAGGAACTCACCTTGTTGGTGGCTAGATTATCTGCAAAATACCTGGCCCAAATTTTGACTCTTGTTGGCTCTTCTTAATCCCATGAAATTCTCCTCATACTCCCTGGGAAAAACATGCACCAATTAGTAAATGTTTTGCGTTGAAGCTCCTAGAAAAGGACTGAATGGACTCATCTTTGCTCTCCTAGGCTATCAATAAAAATTCACCGAAGGTAGAGTGGAATTCTCGCTCAAGAAATCCTTATGCTAAACAACAAGGGTTGTCTTGGTTTAGCAGCTCAAGAGAACTAGTGATTAAATTTAAAATGATCCAAGGTATCTCAAATGAGAGCCTCCTTTCTCTATTTATAATTTTTGGCATCTCTCTCCCTTGGTGCCCCCCACTCTCCACTAGTTCACCCCCTTTCCTTTTCTTTGTTTGGCTCCACAAGTGCGCATCTCCTTTTTCTCTCTCTCTTGTGCCCCCCACCTGCCAAACTCCTCAAGCCAAAATCATTTCCAAAACGTGAACTACAAAATTGTGCTATTACTAACACCACCCTACTAAACTTCATGAATCTCAAATGAAAAATAAAAATTGGGGATATTACAGTCCTCCTCACCAAAAATTTCTTATCCTCAAGCAATGCCTGAACAAGCACCCTCTCTAGTTTTTGATCCCCACTATCAGTGAAAACTATGTTAGGGTCCCAAATGTGCCACTAAATCGTCCCTGGCCTATGCATTGTCCTATCATGAAGGAATCCCTCAATACCAGGATACTAAGCCATCTTGTCCAGAATGAAGCTCCCCTTGCTCCCCTCACTATCTTGTTAGGTATATGTACCAGAAACCCTGGGCATACTATCAATGAGTATGAAATCATGATAATGTAGCACTTTTTCCAACCCCTCATGAATCTTCCCTACCAAGTAGTCCATCTCATACACTCTAAGAGTAAATTCCTAAAGACACCACCCAATCCCTACAGAGATAAAGTCTTACTCGCATGAGCTTCTATTGATATGTTCATGTTAAACAACGAGTCATCTTGATGAAGTCCCCCATGCCATCAGTGAATCACTAAAGCCCAATGGAAGATCTAAATAATCTCCCCCTATAGTATCCATCTCATCCCTAAGGATAGCTCAATTTTCAAGTATTGTGTTGTATGTATCCCATGCTAGTCCCAAAAGGGTGCCACAATGTTGTCTTTGTGTCTCTCAAACTCTAATAGATTGCCCATCAAGCAAACACTCATTAGAGAAATTTTGAGGTCTAAAACCAGTCTCCTAAGAAATATTATAAAATAATAGTGAAAATAATAAAATAAAATTAGATTACATCATCATATTTTAGAAGGAGAAAAAGAAAAAAGTACTTTTTCAACTTGTATTTTAAACTTATCTCCCTATAGCTTTACTCAAATTTTGAGTGGGATAATTCGTTGGATGCAGAATTTAATTCCTCATCCAAAGAGTACCCATGTTGCATATTTTTGATGAACCCTTCTACACGAAAAATGAGAAATATATTAAAAAAAGTGATTGCAATCACATTTTTCATGTATCTCTCATTTTTGTGTAGTAGGGCTCCATCGAAAGTATGCAACATGGGTACTCTTTGGATGATGAATTAAATTCTGCATCCAATGGGTGCTCCCACTCGAAATTTAAATAAAACCATAAGGAGATAAGTTGAAAATATGAGTTGAAAAAGAAGTTTTTTTATTGCTTTTTTTTAAGTATTTTTGCTTCTTTTTTCAAAAATGGTGAATGCCCCATGGTTGAAATCATCATCTTGAATCTGATTGGTTCTTATAAAGTTCATTTTAGTTGTAAAAATTTTTTAGGTCCATTTTAGACCTCAAAATTTCTCTAATGGTATCGTCCTCTCCTGAAACCTGGTAGCGACATATCAATGAAGGCCAAGCTCATGCTGCCTAGGTATCTCTATGATGGCAATACCTGCCCATCCATCACTAATCCCGATCCTGAGCAACAACTGATAAAACTTGCCTTGCCATACAATGGAGGCCTCACGCAGGCTTCATTGAAGGAGCAATACCATAGCACGTGGGTTCATATTGGGGGATATATAATGAGGAAAAAAAGACATATTAGGGGATATATAAGGGATAAAGGGTTTTTATATTGGCAGGTATAAAAAATGGAGCTCAAATTTAATGAAAAAATATAAAGGTGTATAAAAAATGTTAGTAAAAAAATGGATACCTATAATATATAGTGAAAGTAGGGGCTTTTTAAATTAGGAAGGTGTATTGGGTTTATATTGGTAGGGGGTTAAATAATGTGATTTTTAGGCCTGGTTTTTTTCCAATATGTACTCAAATTAAGGGTATTGTTTAATATGCTATGATCGCACGTGATATGTTAGATATTTATTGAGTGAAGCCCCCGTGGGAGGCCTCAAAAATCTCCCATATGTCAACCCCCAATTGAGATAGATCACCCTCTGACATGACCCTTCTTATCACAAAATGGAGTGATCTGTCATCCAAATGAAACCCTAGATCTCATAACCAGATCCGTTGTGACATATTCTTAATGACTGTTAGAACCCTCCTATTCCACATTTTTTCTCCCTACATGTAATCAATATATAGACTCAGTATATCATGAATCAACTTGGTGTACTCAAAACTGTTGATCCAGGTGGATATCGATGGCCACCCACCTATTCCATTTGGACCAACACCATCAATTCTTGTAGCTTTTCACATTCAACACAACTTACTATTTTTAGCAGGTTTTTGGGTCCTCCACTCTCGGAGCCATTTTGGGGGCTTAATAATCCAGGTGGATATTGGTGGCCACCCACCTATTCCATTTGAACCCCCATCATCAGTTCTTTCATTTTTCAAGTTGCAACAAAACTTACTATTTTTAGCAGTTTTTCGGGTCCTGAACTTCCGGAGCCGTTTTGAGGCCCTAAACGACGTTTTTTGGGCATCGCGCCTCTAGCTAATATAATTTCGTTCTGGAATGATATTTGTGCCAAAAGTTGTATTCCTCAGATAGATCTTTCTAACGAGCTATTGAGCGCATCAAACGGAGATCGTATGCCAAAGTTACGTCCCTAGGAAGTTGAACCACCAACTTACCCAAATGGGGCCCATAGTTTTGGCGCTTCATCTCCTAGGGTTTGGTTTTTGGATGTTTAGAGTTCTCCATTGTTTCTCAATAATAAATAGGCCCTCGAGCCTCATTGTAACACAGTTCATAGGTCTGTAGCCACCACATCTCTTCTCAGAGATTCGCTACCAGCACCCTAGCTATTGTATTTCCATTATGTCTATAAGCATATTTCTTTTATTTGATATTAATTAAATGACGCATTATTTTCGCTGCATCTCTATGTTTATGGTTATTTCTGTATTCTGTTGCGTTCCTGCATAAATCCGGATCAACTGTCATGCGCCTAGCATACCACATCGCAAAATTTGTGATCCTACCTCCTAAAATTGCACCTCAATACTGCCTAGAGTCTAAACATATTCCTGGAGACAAGTTATACCATCCACTATAGATCATGCTCATTTAATTCCTTGGGATGTCTCTCCAAAAGTGAATCATGCAACTCTCTCGCTATCACCTCCCCAAGTGTTAGCCTAGGGGTAGAAAATATGTTACCTCAACAGTAAACCACACTATCCCTAATCTTGTATCTCTCAGCTCGTGAACCCACCAAATGTATCAACTGGAGAGTCTTTGTCTTTCCCATGACACACCATGTCTCATCCAACTACTCAGGGTGAGCCTCCCATGTCCTGATGCCTATACTGAGAACATCAAGTGGCAAAAACCAAATGCTCTAAAATTGTAAGTAACATTAGAGAGCGATGGGTGGAAAGGTCCCCAATGGTATGATCAAGATTCGGTAATGATATTGAAGAGTAATCCTATGGACATACACTCTGCAATGATACTAAAGAGAAATCCTATGAATGTCCCTCTCTCCACCTCATATCTATTGAGAACCCAATCAAATACCTATCCCCGTACACCACTGGATTACCCTATTTATTGTTATATCACCCTGTACCGTCGAGTGTCCCATATGCACCAATGCATATGTCACTCCATTAACAAACTCAATGTGGTGTGAGTGACTCCCCTTACTCCAAGATGTAAACCCATGCACCACGAGAGATCACCATTCACCATTGTACTCACATGCAAACTAATTCTCAACATTGTATGATCCTACACACCACTGGATGCCACGATCTAAATTTGAGACAATACTCATCGACCCACACCCTACCGTTATCACCACCTCTGCTGTCACATCAGAACATGTCAAGAAAAAGGTAAATGTTGTAAGTTAATTATCGATAATGGTAATACTGATAACTTGGTTTCTACAAAAATGGTAGAAAAAATAGAGTTGAAAAGGGTTCCATATCCTGCACCATATAAATTTTCATGGTTGAAAAAAGGTCAACAAATATAGGTAAATAAATAGTGCCAAGTGGAGTTTCTAATTGGTAAGTATAAGGAACAAGTGATTTATGGTATTGTACAAATGGATGCTTGTCATGTTTTTCTAGGAAGGTTGTGGCAGTGTGACAAGAAGGTGAACTATGATGGAAGGAATAACATTGACATCCTTGACAAGGATGGTAAGAAGCATGTTCTATTTATTATGAGAGATGTAGGGAAATTTGTTCCAAGTATATTACTGATGAGTGGTAATAAAATGGTGATTAGAGACATCGAGAATGTGAAGTAGGAAGAAGAAGATACAAAGGTTGCAACTATAAACCTGAAGGTAACTGATTCACCTTCATTACATCATAATGCAATTAATTTTGATGATGAAGTAGTTTTTAATTGTTAATGATTGGATGTCAATGGGAAGTGAAAATAAACCAATACTCTCTGTAGCAGGACTTGTTATGATGGAATAAATTCAGATGAATGAACATAATATTATCTTGAAAAGAAGTGAAGAAGAGAAGCTTGAAGAAGTTCTTGATGATGGTGAAGTAATAGGAAATTCTAGACAAGAAGCAAGTAAAAGAAAACATGATTGGAAGACTTTTTGGTTCTAAACAATCTTAACAGGTTTATGTTCATTGTTTGTTTCTATGACAGGTAAAAGGATCAATTTGACCACAAGGATCTGTCTAGCTGCAATGTATAGTAGTTTTATCCATTAAATTTCTTGATCCTAAAATATTCCTCCACCATTACTCCCACTTGAACTAGGAACCCTCCTTATAAAGGAGTCTTATAAGTCAGATAATCCTTTTCCTTTGATGCTAGTTGTTAGGAATAAGATCACAGAGTAATAGAATCCAAATGAATGCAAAAATTAAAAATAGAATGACTCAATACAAAGGAACCATCAATATATGTGTTTTTCTTGATTTTGGCTATTTCCATGGAGAAAAAACCAATCCTTCCTTTTATTCTATCTAGAAAAATGAAGGGATACAACCTAAAACACATCCACTACAACCTTCTCTTCATTCTCTCGTGATGTCCTACCTCTAAATTATAATTCTCTTTCAATACTACACAATTACAATGCAATGCCCTCATAAAAATGGGATCACCTTATAAGGAAAAAAACTACTCGTATAACTTCTATTATTATATATACAATCTAATGATGAAAAATCGAGATTGACTACAAATTTACAATGCTTTATAAGGAAACTTTCCAAAAATTTCACTTCAAGTGTGTTACCCTCGAACCCTATCCAAATGGAGCTCCAAAGTATTCTCACTACTCTCTATGGAATACCTGGTGATAAAAGTGTGTGGGGCAGGGCGGGGCGGGGTGCGTGGGTTGGGGAGTTGCCCCACACCATATGTTAGGAACTAAGACCCAAACCCGACTAAATAAACAAGGCATTTGAATCAAGAACATAATTATGATCCACAAGAAATATTTCAAGAGTAAATGAAAGAAGGAAGAAAGGGAAATACTTGAATCCTGATGGTTCTCCAATGTCCAATGATTCTCACTAGATCTAGTTGCAACCATGTTACTTAATTAATATCCTACATAATCATACAAAAAAAAACATTGGCATTATCGCATAAACCAATAAATATACTCTTTGCATGAATAAATCCCTAAGAAAATAGCTCAATCTTAATTAGATCAAAAAAATCCCATTAAAAATGCAATATAAGTTAAAAAACATATATATTTTGATGGGAGAAAGATGTAGAATGTATATCGATATTTATAGAAATGAACAGGTGAAAAATATAAATTCTAGAATAATATCATAGTAAGCTAGCCAAGGTGGCTCTCACCTATGTTTGCATCACACTAATGTTGATTCCCAAAACTAAACAACTAAAAAAAAAAATAGAACAAGCACTCTTACTCCAATTTGATAGTATAAGGATGCATTTTATTTAGACTTTTACCTCTTAGCTTTGGATCCTTTCTTATAGACTCTTGAGGAGATTAAAAATAGACTTAAAGGCATGTGGGTTGAGTGAATACAAGTCATGCATAAGTTTCATGCACAATTATGATATTTTCCAACCCACTACTCAATAATTTGTTGAAAAGTCAACAAGAAATGTGTGTCTAATTTAATTTTCCCTTAATTAAATTTGACAATAAATTGTAATCTTTTATCATAATCACTTGTAATAGTTAACTAAGTGTGATAGACTCAGTTAGCTCATGAAATTCGAGTTGAGGGTGGTTGGGGAGGCATGTAGAGTGATTCTATTTGTTTTCGAGTGCAAGTTGCAGTTAGTGTATTAGTTTAATGCATGAGAAATCAGTTAACTCAATTAAGTGAGTTAAATTTAGTCTAACTAGTTGTAACTGATTGTTGCACTAGTGAGAGGTCAAGTGAATTAAATCAGATTTAATTCACATGTAGTGATATGTCAAGTGACTGATGATTTACTATTAATAGTTGCATGCATGTCAGTTCTGATGAAGACCCAGTTGAGACATAGGTTAAAGGGATGTTATCTATCAGTTGTATTATTAGTAAATTTTCGGCGCGCAATTAAACATCCATAGGATTTCCCATGATGTATTTCATGGTTTTGGAAGGTTTAATTTCCTCATTAATAAGGATCAATTGTTCTTATAATTGCGTAGGCAAGGCGGGCTAAGCAGTGGCAGGAATTTGGCTAAGTGTTGGTCAATTTTGGCAGGATCAATGTGAGACGGTTGGTAGAGTGCAGCAGACTCTTGTGAGAAGAGTGCATTATATTGTTTCATGATTCCTTGGTTGATTATACAATAACTATAGAGGGGTTTTGAGTAGCAAGCTTTCCGCAGGAAAAATATATGTGTTGTGCGATTGATTTGCTTCTTTCTCTTACTTGGTTCCGCAAATATCATAGAAGGATTCAATATCTTGTTTTAGTATAATACATGATTGGATTGAATCCATTGGTGTAATTTCTACATGGTATCAGAGCACCATAAATCACTATAGTGGAGAATAAATTTAGTTTGTGTTGAACAACAGTCGAATTTGCAAAAATATTCTTTGGTGCGATAGGCGGATCAATATGGCTTTCAATGGATTAAGATTGGAATATGCACTTGAGGGTAGTTCTAATTATATTGCATGGAAATACAGAATGGAGGCAGTTCTGGAGGACAATGGGTTGAACGAATTTATCGACATTGTTATTCCAAGGCCCGCAGCAGTAGGCATCACTCTTCTTGATGCTTGGAAAAAGAAGGTTGCAAAGGCAAGGAGGATCTTATTAGAGGGAGTTCTAGATCACATTGTCTCGAGTCTCCATGGCAAGGCAACTCCATATGCAATTTGGAAGGCCTTGATAGATCTGTTTCAGAACAACAGTGACCACAGAAAATTGGCACTGAAGGACAAGATCATGAAAATTAAAATGGAGAAAAGCAACACTATTCTGAAATTCTTGACCAAGTTCATCCAATGTCGAGATGAGCTTGGAAGTGTTGGGATTACGATAGCGGATGATGACTTCGTGAGCTTAGCACTTCTAGGCCTTCGAAGGAGTTTTCATAGTTATCAGGACTCTATCAATGGGAGGGAGAAGCTACCAGATTGGGAGCGAATTTGGTCATATTTGGTACAAGAATAATTTAGGCAAAATCCCAAGGATGGATCCTCATCCAAGGCAGATGATGAGTAAAATTGCAGCTTGACTGGTATGGCAAAGAAATCCTATTCCAAATCTGATACCGGCAAAGAAGGAAAGAAGTGTGACATTTCCAGAGTGAAATGTTCTCATTGTCACGAGCATGGACATTATGCCACTAATTGTAAACATAAGAAGAAGAAAAACAAGAAGGATTCAAGATCTGCAACGGGTGATTCTTTTGTTCATAGTTTGAGTTGGACTTCTCACTCATTTCATGCATGGTGTCTAGTGCGATGGGATCAGTGTGGTACTTGGATAGTGGTGCATCTTTCCACATGACGGGAGAAAAAAACTCTTTAGTAGCTTGGAGGAGAAGGATCTTCAGGTGCACATCGAGATGGGTGATGACGGGAGGTATAGAGCTACCAGGATTTGTACAGTTACTTTCCAGAGATAGTCAGGTAAACCTTTCTTATTAAAATATTTCATGCATGTACCAGGCTTGAAAAATAATTTAGTTTCAGTTGCTATGTTGGAGGATAGAGGATATGATGTGGTTTTTAGTGAAGGGAAAGCATTCCTTAGTCACAAAGCCACAGGACAGGTTAAGAATATTGGGGTTCGTGTGAAGAACCTCTACACACTTGATGTAGATGGTTGCGCAACATTGATGAGTAAAGAAGATAGACACAGGAGTTGGGATGAGGGTGAGTTATGGCCCAGGAGATTAGGCCATCTACACCACAGTGCTTTGAAGGTCATGCATCAAATTTCTACGGGGCTTCCAAAGGGTACTCTTGCGCAGATAGACACATGCAAGGGATGTACCGTGGGGAAGTATACAAAGGCCACTTTTCACAAGAAGGAGAACCGAGCAATGGAAATCCTTGAGAGATTTCACTCAAATGTGTGTGGACCAATCTCTACAGCTTCTATAGCAAAGCACGGGTATTATGTGATTTTTGTTGATTATTTTTCTAGAAATTGTTGGATCTACTTGATGCAGAAGAAAGATAAGATGTTCTCAAAATTTTGTGAGTTAAAAGCACTGGTTGAGAAAGATATAGGGAAGCAGGTGAAGGCTCTGAGGAGCAACAATGGTGGTGAATACATCTCCAATGAATTCAAGTACTTTTGTGCCAAAGAAGGAATTCAAAGAGATTTGATTGCGCCTCATAACCCACAATAGAATGGGGTTGCAGAAAGAAATAATAGAACAATTGTGGGTGTGTCACGAGCTATGTTACATGATTGGGGCCTACCGTTGCATCTGTGTGCAGAGGCATGCAACACAACGGTATTTTTGTAGAACCGTAGTCCTCATCGGATACTTGGCATGAGTACACAAGAGGAGGATTTTTCTAGTAAGAAACCTGATGTTTCATAATTTAAAATTTTTGGCTCATCTGTCTATTTTCATGTGACCAAAGATTCCAAAAATAAGCTAGAACCAACAGAAAAGATCAGGATATTTTTGGGGTACACTGATACTCCCCACAACTATCAGGTGTATTTTCCAAACAGTAGGATGACAGTTGTCAGACGGGATGTAAAATTTGATGAGGAGAAAGCCATGCGATTGTCCCTTGAGAGGGATCTTGATTTGCATGTAGATGAGGAACTCTTGGTTAAAAAGGATGAACCTCAAGATGTGGAGCAGCCACATGAGGAGGATCATGGAGTGGCAGAAACCACTCATGCAAAGCCATCCACCCGACATGGTGGGAGGCGCACCACAATGGCTAACAGATTGAGACTTGATGTGGCAGAACATGTAGGAGCACCTACATCACAGCGCAAATAGAGACAGTCACTAAACAGGTATACTGGATACATGGCTCTTATGAGAAAGTGTATTGTGACAGAACCATCCTCTTTTGAGGAAGCAATGCAACAACCAACTTGGGTTGATGCCATGGTTGAGGAGTATGACTCCATTATCGGGAACAGTGCATGGGATGTTGTCCCAAGACCAGTCAGGAAGTGAGTGGTTGGATCTAGATGAATCTATAAGGTGAAGCAGGCAGCGGATGAGAGTGTGGAGAAGTAAAATGCTAGATTTGTAGCCCGGGGATTCTCACAGGTTGAGGGGATTGACTATCAGGGGAATTTTGCACCAGTTGCAAGGTACTCGTCGATTAGATATATCCTTGCACCCTTAGCACAGATGGGGTGACATATACATCATATGGATGTAAAGACTGCATTTCTCAATGAATTTATTGAGGAAGTAGTGTACATTGAGCAGCCATAAGGTTTTGACTCCTTTGACAGGGAGTCACATGTATGCAGACTCAATAGAGCACTGTATGGGCTAAAGCAAGCACCTCGTGCTAGGTACACCAGGATTTACAGCTATTTCACTAGGTTGGCCTTCACAAAGAGTGAAGCGGATGCGAACCTATACTAGATTGTGGTTCATGGTAAGCTTTTGATTATCATACTTTATGTTGATGATCTTATTCTAATAGGTGATGAGCATCTCATAACTTCTTTCAAAGAAGATCTTGTAAGAGAGTTTGAGATGAAGGACATGGGACTCCTTCACTATTTCCTTGGCTTGGAGATATGGCAGCAGGATGGGGGTCTATTCGTTTCTCAAGGAAAGTATGCCAAAGAGATTATGAGGAAGTTCCAAATGGAGAGATGTAAACCCATGGAGACTCCTCTTATAGGAAACTGGAGGAAGGAGGATGCTACTTTAGGTGAGGTAGTGTGCGCTATTGTTTACAGGCAACTTGTGGGTTCACTCATGTACTTGGTGTAAACATAACCAGATATATATTACGCATTTAACCAACTTATTCAAGCTATAGTTAAGCTGACCAAGCTCTTTTGGAAGGCGGGGAAGCATGTCTTGAGAAATATCAGGGGTACTACAAAGTATGGATTATGGTACAGATAGACAGAGAGAGTGAAGCTTCAAGGCTTCACCGATGCAGATTTGGCAGGCAGTCCATCAAACAGGATGAACACATCAGGAGGGATCTTCAACATAGGATCAACAACAGTTTCTTGGTACAACAGGAAGTAGATATCAGTTGCACTCAGTTCAGCCGAGGCAGAGTAAATGGCAGCTAGTCAGGCGGCATGTGAGACCATATGGATGAGGAAGATACTTGTTGGTTTGTTTGGTCATCATATGGATCTAACGGTGATACATTGTGATAAACAAAGTTGCATAAAACTCTCGGTCAATCCAATATTCCATGACAGGTCCAAGCATATTGACATCTAGTACCACCATCTCAAAGATTGTGTTCAGAGACGCATTATGTTACTTTAGTACATTCCCACGGAGCATCAGGATGTAGATATTCTAACGAAGGCACTCGCCAAGAGAAATTTCGAATACCATAGAGGCAAGATCGGGGTAGCTGATAATCCCTTTCTTGTTTAGAGGAAGTGTTTAAAAGTCAACAAGAAATGTGTGTCTAATTTAATTTTCCCTTAATTAAATTTGACAATAAATTGTAATCTTATCTCATAATCACTTGTAATAGTTAACTGAGTGTGATAGACTCAATTAGCTCATGGAATTCATTTTTGGGAATCAACATTAGTGTGATCAAAACATAGGTGAGAGCCACCTTGGCTAGCTTACTATGATATTATTCTAGAATTTATCTTTGTCACCACTTCCTTCCTATAAATATCAATATACATTCTACATCTTTCTCCCATCAAAATATATATGTTTATGAATTTATATTACATTTTTAATGTTATTTTTTTGATATAATTAAGATTGAGCTATTTTCTTAGGGTTTTATTCATGCAAAGATTATATTTATGGTTTTATGAAAGACTGACAACGTTTTTTTATTGTATGATTGTGTAGGATATTAATGAAGTAACATGGTTACAACTAGACCTAGTGAGAATCAATGGAATTTTGAGAACTAATAGGATTCAAGTATGTCCCTTTCTTCCTTTCATTTTCTCTCGAATTCTTGATTGTGGAGCATAATTATCTTCTTGATTCAAAGACCTTGTTTATTTAGCCAGGTTTGGATCTTAGTTCCTGACAGAGGGTGTGGGGCAACTCCCCAACCCACCCACCCCGCCCCGCCCTGCCCCGCCCCATCCCATACACCTTTATCACCAAGTATTCTAGAGAGACTAATGATAATACTTTGGAGCTAGCATAAAAGGCAAAGAATTATCTGACTTATAAAACTCCTTTATATGGACGGTTCCTAGTTCAAGTGGGAGTAATGGTGGAGGAAGGTTTTAGGATCAAGAAATTTAATGGAAAAAACTACTAGCTATGAAAGATTGTAATATTAGAAATTGAAATTTACAACAATAAACAAAGACACAAACAAGGAAGAAGCAACAATAAACCAATTCCATGCATACATAGGAAAAACACACAAGAAAATGTGCCAACAATTGAGCCATTTTATTAATGCAGAATTTTGAGTACATGAATGTCAAGGAATGGTAAAAATTTGGCCTGTTATGCTAGCTAGGCAAAACCCAGGTGATACAACTCGACTTAAGAATAGATATAGGCTCCCAAACTAAACTGTGAACTACTGCACTAATTTTGTTGTTGGCTATTGAATGGAACCGATGATTTTGCTCTGAAAAATGTCGAGAATGAGCTGAAACTTTGTAGACGACCTCCTCTCAAGGAACCCAGAAAATCCCATAAATTGTTTGGGTAGAATCCAATGTCACCTGGGACCCCTAAAGAGTGTGAATTTCCCTCTCTGTCAAAAAACATGCCATGCTAGGAAGTGCTTTACTGAATACAAGTTGAATCCACCCCAGAAAACCTCCTAGAACTTCTGAAAATATCCTCCGAGAAATACCTCTTAGCTTTGGCTCTTATCCATGGAGGCTTCACTATGGGGAGAAATAACATACCACGTGGTTTCATATTGGGGGATATATATTGAGGAAAAAATGACATAATATATTGGGGGATATATATGGGGTCAAGGGTTTTTATATTGAAAGGTATAAAAAATGGAGTTCAAAATTAATGAAAAAATATAAATGGGTATAAAAAATGTTCATGAAAAAATGGATACCTACAATATCTGGTGAAATTAGGGGTTTTTTAAGTTGGGAAGGTGTATTGGTTTCGTATTGGTAGGGGGTTAAATAATGTAATTTTTAGAGGTATTTTCCAATATGTAGTCAAATTAAGGGTATTGTTTAAAATTCCATGAACGCACATGATATGTTGAAGGTTCATTGAGTGAAGCCCCCGTGCTCTTATCTCTCCTCGATTTTCGACTAAATCTTTGAAAATTCACCTTGAGGAACTCTTGCACACTTGCTATGAAAGAATATATTTGGAAACAACGATTCCCTCTGAATCACCCCTTCAAATTAACAAGGAAATCACCTTGTTGGTGGCTAGATTATCTGCAAAATACCTGGCCCAAATTTTGACTCTTGTTGGCTCTTCTTAGTCCCATGAAATTCTCCTCGTACTCCCTAGGAAAAACATACACCAATTAGTAATTTTTTTTGCGTTGAAGTTCCTAAAAAAGGACCGAATGGACTCATCTCTGCTCTCCTAGGTTGACAACCAAAGTTCACCAAAGGTAGAGTGGAATTCTCGCTCAAGAAATCCTTATGCTAAACAACAAGGGTTGTCTTGGCTTAGAAGCTCAAGAGAACTAGTGATTAAATTTAAAATGATCCAAGGAATATCAAATGATAGCCTCCTTGCTCTATTTATAAATTTTGGCATCTCTCTCCCTTGGTGCCCCCCACTTTCCACTATTTCACCCCCTTTCCTTTTCTCTATTTGGCTCCAAAAGTGTGCATCTCCTTTTTCTCTCTCTCTCTTCTGCCCCCCACCCACCAAACTCCTCAAGCCAAAATCATCTCCAAAACTTGAACTAAAAAATTGTGCTATTCCTAACACCACCCTACTAAACTTCATTAATCTCAAATGAAAAATAAAAATTGAGGATATTACAATCCTCCTCACCAAAAATTGCTTATCCTAAACCAATTCCTCGATAGGCACCCTCTCTAGTTTTTTATCCCCAGTGTCAGTGAAAACTATTTCAGGGTCCCAAATGTGCCACTAAATCGTCCCTGACCTATGCATTTTCCTATCATGAAGGAATCCCTAAATACCAAGATACCAAGCCATCTTGTCCAGAATGAAGCTCCCCTTGCTCCCCTCACTATCCTATTAGGTATATGTACCAGAAACCATAGGCATACTATCAATGAGTATGAAATCATGATAATGTAGCACTTTTTCCAACCCTTCATGAATCTTCCCTACTAAGTAGTCCATCTCATACACTCTAAGAGTAAAATCCTACAGACACCACCCAATCCCTGTAGAGATGAAGTCTCGCTCACATGAGCTTCTATCGATATCTTCATGTTAACCAACCAGTCATGTTGATAAAGTCCCCCACGCCATCATTGAATCACTAAAGCCCAATGGAAGATCTAAATAATCTCCCCCTATAGTATCCATCTCATCCCTAAGGATAGCTCAGTTGTCAAGTACTATGCTATATGTATCCCATGCTAGTCTCAAAAGGGTGCCACAATGTTGTCGTTGTGTCGCTCAAACTCTAATAGATTGCCCATCCAGCCAACACTCATTAGAGAAATTTTGAGGTCTAAAACTGATCTCCTAAGAAATATTATAAAATAACAGTGAAAATAATAAAATAAATTAGATTACATCATCATATTTTAGAAGGAAAAAAAAAAAAAAAAAAGTACTTTTTCAACTCGTATTTTCAACTTATCTCCCTATAGCTTTACTCAAATTTTGAGTGGGATAATTCGTTGGATGCAGAATTTAATTCCTCATCCAAGGAGTACCCATGTTGCATACTTTTGATCGACCCTTCTACACAAAAAATGAGAAATATATTAAAAAACGTGATTGCAATCACATTTTTCATGTATCTCTCATTTTTGTGTAGCAGGGCTCCATCGAAAGTATGAAACATGGGTACTCCTTGGATGATGAATTAAATTCTGCATCCAATGGGTGCTCCCACTCAAAATTTAAGTAAAACCTTAGGGAGATAAGTTGAAAATACGAGATGAAAAAGTAGTTTTTTTATTGTTTTTTTTTTATCTTTTTACTTCTTTTTTAAAAAATGGTGAATGCCCCATGGTTGAAATCATCATCTTGAATCTTATTGGTTTTTATAAAGTTCATTTTAGTTGTAATTTTTTTTTAGGTCCATTTTAGACCTCAAAATTTCTCTAATAGTATTGTCCTCTCCTGAAACCTGGTAGTGACATATCAATGAAGGCCAAGCTCATGCTACCTAGGTATCTCCATGATGTCAATACCTACCCATCCATCACTAATCTTGATCTTGAGCAAAAACTGATAAAACTTGCCTCGCCATACAATGGAGGCCTCACGCAGGCTTCACTAAAGGAGCAATACCATAGCATGTGGGTTCATATTGGGGGATATATAATGAGGAAAAAATGACATATTGGGGGATATAGAGGGGATAAAGGGGTTTTATATTGGCAGGTATAAAACATGGAGCTCAAAGTTAATGAAAAAATATAAACGTGTATAAAAAATGTTAATAAAAAAATGGATACCTACAATATATAGTGAAAGTAGGAGGTTTTTAAATTGGGAAGGTGTATCGGGTTTATATTGGTAGGGGGTTAAATAATGTGATTTTTAGGCTTGGTTTTTTTCCAATATGTACTCAAATTAAGGGTATTGTTTAATATGCTATGATCGCACATGATATGTTAGAGGTTTATTAAGTGAAGCCCCCGTGGGAGGCCTCAACAATCTCCCATATGTCAACCCCCAATTGAGATAGTTCAACCTCTGACATGACCCTGCTTATCATGAAATGGAGTGATCTATCAGCTAAATGAAAACCTGGATCCCATAACCAGATCTGTTGTGACATATTCTTAATGAATGTTGGAACCCTCCTATTCCACATCTTTTCTCCCTACATGTAATCAATATATAGACTCAGCATATCATGAATCAACTTGGTGTACTCAAAACTGTTGTGCGCCTAGCATACCACATCGTGAAATTTGTGATCCTACCTCCTAAAATTGCACCTCGATACTGCCCAGAGTCTAAACATGTTCCTAGAGACAAGGTCTACCATCCACTACACATCATGCTCATATAATGCCTTGGGATGTCTCACCGAAAGTGAATCATGCAACTCTCTCGCTATCACCTCCCCAAGTGTGAGCCTAGGGATAGAACATATGTTACCTCAATAGTAAACCACACTATCCCTAATATTGTATCTCTCAGCTCGTGCACCCACTAAATGTCTCAACTGGAGAGCCTTTGTCTATCCCATGACACATCGTGTCTCATCCAACCGCCCAAGGTGAGCCTCCCATGTCCTGATGTCTATACTAAGAGCATCAAGCGACAAAAACCAAATTCTCTACAATTGTAAGTAACATTAGAGAGTGATGGGTGGATAGGTCCCCAAGGGTATGATCAAGAGTCTGTAATGATATTGAAGAGTAATCCTATGGACATACAATCAACAATGATACTGTAGAGAAATCCTACGGATGTCCCTCTCTCCGCCTCATATCTATTGATAACCCAATCAAAGACCTATCCCCGTACACCACTAGATTACCCTATTTATTTTTATATCACCACGTACCATCCAGTGTCCCATATGCACCAATGCATATGTCACTCCACTAACAAACTCAATGTGGTGTTAGTGACTCCCCTTACTCCAAGATGTAAACCCATGCACCACGAGATATCACCATTCACCATTATACTCACATGCAAACTAATTCTCAATGTTGTATGATCCTACATGCCAGTGGATGCCATGATCTAAATTTGAGACAATACACATCGACCGACACCCTACCGTTATCACCACCTCCACTATCAAATCAAAACATGTAAATCAAAAGGTAAATTTTGTAAGTTAATTATCGATAATGGTAATACTGATAACTTGGTTTCTACAAAAATGGTAAAAAAAAATATAGTTTAAAATGGTTCCATTTCCTCCACCATATAAATTTTCATGGTTGCAAAAAGGTCAATAAATGTAGGTAAATAAATAGTGCCAAGTGGAGGTTCTAATTGGTAAGTAAAAGGAACAAGTGATTTGTGGTATTATACAAATGGATGCTTGTCATGTTTTGCTAGGAAGGTTGTGGCAGTGTGACAGGAAGGTGAACTATGATGGAAGGAATAACACCTACATCCTTGAGAAGGATGGTAAGAAGCATGTTCTATTTATTATGAGAGATGTAGGGAAATTTGATCCAAGTATATTACTGATGAGTGGGAAGAAAATGGTGATTAGAGACATCGAGAATGTGAAGTAGGAAGAAGAAGACAAGACAAAGGTTGCAACTATAAACCTGAAGGTAACTGTTTCACCTTCATTACATCATAATGTAATTAATTTTGATGATGAAGTAGTTTATAATTGTTAATGACTAGATATCAATGGGAAGTGAAAATAAACCAATACACTCTGTAGCAGGACTTGTTATGATGGAATAAATTCAGATGAATGAGCATAATATTATCTTGAAAGGAAGTGAAGAAGAGAATCTTGAATAAGTTCTTAATGATGGTGAAGTAATAGGAAATACTAGACAAGAAGAAAGTAAAAGAAAACATTATTGGAAGACTTTTTGGTTCCAAACAATCTTAACAGGTTTATGTTGATTGTTTGCTTTCATGACAAGTAAAAGGATCATTTTGACTGCAAGGATCTATTTGGCTACAAGGATATAATAGTTTTATCCATTAAATTTATTGATCCTAAAATCTTCCTCCACCATTACTCCCACTTGAACTAGGAACCCTCCTTATAAAGGAGTCTTATAAGTCAAATAATCCTTTTCCTTTGAAGCTAGTTGTTAAGAATAAGATCACAGTGTAATAGAATCCAAATGAATGCAAAAATTAAAAATTGAATGAAACAATACAAAAGAACCATCAATATATGTGTTTTTCTTGATTTCCATGGAGAAAAAACCAATCCTTCCTTTTATTCTATCTATAAAAATGAAGGGATGAAACTTGAAGCACATCCACTACAATATTCTCTTCATTCTCTCATGATGTACAACCTCTAAATTATAATTCTCTTTCAATACTACACAATTGCAATGCAATGCCCTCATAAAAAGGGGGTCACCTTCTATGGAAAAAAACTACTCGTATAACTTCTATTATTATATATACAATCTAATGATGAAAAATCGAGATTGACTACAAAATTACAATGCTTTATAAGGCAACTTTCCAAAAATTTCACTTCAGGGGTGTTACCCTCGAACCCTCTCCAAATGGAGCTCCAAAGTATTATCACTACTCTCTATAGACTACCTGGTGATAAAAGTGTGTGGGGTGGGCCGAGGTGACATGGGTGGGTTGGGGAGTTGCCCCACACCGTATGTTAGGAACTAAGACCCAAACCCGACGAAATAAACGAGGCATTTGAATCAAGAACATAATTATGATCCTCAAGCAAGATTACAAGAGTAAATTAAATATGGAAGAAATGGAAATACTTGAATCTTGATGGTTCTCCAATGTCCAATGATTCTCACTAGATCTAGTTGCAACCATGTTACTTAATTAATATCCTACATAATCATACAATAAAAAAAAACACTGACATTATTGCATAAACTAATAAATATACTCTTTGCATGAATAAATCCCTTAAGAAAATAGCTCAATCTTAATTAGATCAACAAAATCCCATTAAAAATGCAATATAATTTCATAAACATATATATTTTGATGGGAGAAAGATGTAGAATGTATATCGATATTTATAGAAATGAACTGGTGAAAAATATAAATTCTAGAATAATATCATAGTAAGCTAGCCAAAATTGCTCTCACCTATGTTTTGATCACACTAATGTTGATTCCCAAAACTGGACAACTAAAAAAAAATAGAGCAAGCACTCTTACTCCAATTTGATAGTATAAGGATGCATTTTATTTAGACTTTTACCTCTTAGCTTTGGATCCTTTCTTATAGACTCTTGAGGAGATTAAAAATAGACTTCAAGGCATGTGGGTTGAGTGAATACAAGTCATGCATAAGTTTCATGCACAATTATGGTATTTTCCAACCCACTACTCAATCATTTGTTGAAAAGTCAACAAGAAATGTGTGTCTAATTTAATTTTCCCTTAATTAAAATTGACAATAAATTGTAATCTTATATCATAATCACTTGTAATAGTTAACTAACTGTGATAGACTTAGTTAGCTCATGAAATTAGAGTTGAGGGTGGTTGGTGAGGCATGTAGAGTGATTCTATTTGTTTTCGAGTCCAAGTTGCAGTTAGTGTATTAGTTTAATGCATGAGAAATCAATTAACTCAATTAAGTGAGTTAAAGTCAGTCTAGCTAGTTGTAATTGATTGTTGCACTAGTGAGAGGTCAAGTGAATTAAATCATATTTAATTCACATGTAGTGATCTTTCAAGTGACTGATGATTTACTATTAATAGCTGCATGCATGTCAGTTTTGATGAAGACCTAGTTGAGACACAGGTTAAAGGGATGTTATCTATCAATTGTATTATTAGTAAATTTTCGGCGCACAATTAGACAATCATAGAATTTCCCATGATGTATTAAGCAGTTTTGGAAGGTTGAATTTCCTAATTAATAGGGATAAATTGTTCTTATAATTGTGAAAGCAAGGCAGGCTAAGCAGAGGCGGGAAATTGGCTAAGTGTTGGTCAATTTTGTCAGGATCAGTGTGAGACAGTTGGTAGAGTGCAATAGACTCTTGTGAGAAGAGTGCATTGTATTGTTTCATGATTCTTTGGCTGATTATACAATAAATATAGAGGGGTTTTGAGCAGCAAGCTTTCCCCAGGAAAAATATCTGTGTTGTGCGATTGATTTTCTTCTTTCTCTTACTTGGTGTGATTATGCGATAGTGTTTATTTTCTGCAAATATCATAGAAGGATTCAGTATATTTTTTTAGTATATTACATGATCGGATTGAATCCATTGGTGTAATTTCTACATGGTATCAGAGCACCATAAATCACTGTAGTGGAGAAGAAATTGAGTTTGTGTTGAACAACATTCAAATTTGCAAAAATATTCTTTGGTGCGACAGGTGGATCAAGATGGCTTTCAATGGATTAATATTGGAATATGCACTCGAGGGAAGTTCTAATTATATTACATGGAAATATAGAATGGAGGCAGTTCTGGAGGACAATGGGTTGAAATGATTTATCAACACTTATATTCCAAGGCCTGCAGTAGCAGGCCCCACTCTTCTTAATGCTTGGCAAAAGAAGGTTGCAAAGGCGAGGAGGATCTTATTAGAGGGAGTTCAAGATAAAATTGTCTCGAGTCTCCATGGCAAGGTGACTCCATATGAAATGTGGAAGGCCTTGACAGATTTGTTTCAGAACAACAGTGACCACAGAAAATTGGCACTGAAGGACAAGCTCAGGAAAATCAAAATGGAGAAAAGTGATACTATTCTGAAATACTTGACCAAGTTCATCCAATGTCGAGATGAGCTTGGAAGTGTCGGGATTACTGTAGCAGATGATGACTTGGTGAGCCTAACAATTCTAGGCCTTCCAAAGAGTTGACATACTTTTCAGGACTCTGTCAATGGGAGGGAGAAGCTACCAGATTGGGAGTGACTTTGGTCGGATTTGGTACAAGAATAATTCAGGCGGAATACCAGGGATGGATCCTCATCCAAGACACATCATGAGGAGAATTGCGCCTTGACTGGTATGGCAAAGCAATCCTATTCCAAATCTGAGACCACAAAAGAAGGCAAGAAGTGTGATATGTCCACAGTGAAATGTTTTCATTGTCATGAGCATGGAAATTATGCCACTAATTTTCCACATAAGAAGAAGAACAACAAGAAGGATTCAGGATCTGTAGCGGGTGATGCTTTGGCTTCATAGTTCGAGTTGGACTTCTCACTCATCGCATGCATGGTGTCTAGTGCAATGGGATCAGTGTGGTACTTGGATAGTGGTGCATATTTCCACATGACGAGAGAAAAAAAAACTCTTTAGTAGCTTGGAGGAGAAGGAACTTCAAATGCACATTGAGATGGGTGATGACGGGAGGTATAGTGCTACCAATATTGGTATAGTTACTTTCCAGAGACAGTGAGGTAAACCTTTCTTATTAAAATATGTCATGCATGTACTAGGCTTGAAAAATAATTTAGTTTCAGTTGTTATGTTGGAGGATAGAGGATATGATGTGGTTTTCAGTGAAGGGAAAGCATTCCTTAGTCAAAAATCCACAGGATAGGTTAAGAATATTGGGGTTCGTGTGAAGAACCTCTACAAACTTGATGTAGATGGATGCGCAACATTTTTGAGTAAAGCAGACAGAGTGGTGAGTCGGGATGAGGGTGAGTTATGGCACAGGAGATTGGGCCAGCTACACCACAGTGCTTTGAAGGTCATGCAGCATATTTCTACGGGTACTCTTGCACAGATAGACATATGCAAGGGATGTACCATGGGGAAGTATACAAAGGCCAATTTTCACAATAAGGAGAACCGAGCAGTGGAAATCCTTGAGAGAGTTCACTCATGTGTGTGTGGACCAATCTCTACAGCTTCTACAGCAAAGGACAGGTATTATGTGATTTTTGTTGATGATTTTTCTAGAAAGTGTTGGATCTACTTGATGCAAAAGAAAGATAAGACGTTCTCAAAATTTTGTGAGTTAAAATCACTGGTTGAGAAAGATACAGGGAAGTAGGTGAAGGCTCTGAGGAGCGACAATGGTGGTGACTACATCTCCAATGAATTCAAGAACTTATGTGCCAAAGAAGGAATTCAGAGAGATTTGATTGCTCATAACCCACAACAGAATGGGGTCGCAAAAATAAATAAGAGAACAATTGTGGGTGTGGCACGAGCTATGTTACATGATCGAGGCCTACCGTTGCATTTTTGGGCAGAAGCATGCAACACAACGGTATTTTTGTAGAATCGTAGTCCTCATCGGATACTTGGCATGAGTACACCAGAGGAGGATTTTTCTAGTAATAAACCTGATGTTTCATATTTTAAAATTTTTGGCTCATTTGTCTATTTCCATGTGACCAAAGATTCCAGAAAGAAGCTAGAATCAACAACAAAGATCAGGATATTTTTGGGGTACGTTGATACTCCCCACAACTATCAAGTGTATTTTCCAAAAAACAGGATGACATTTGTTAGACGGGATGTAAAATTTGATGAGGAGAAAGCCATGTGATTGTCCCTTGAGAGGGAGCTTGATTTACATGTATATGAGGAACTCTTGGTTACAAAGGATGAACCTCAATATGTGGAGCAGCCACATGAGGAGGATCATGGAGTGGCAGAAACCACTCATGCATAGCCATCCACCCGACATGGTAGGAGGCACACCACAATGGCTGACAGATTGAGACTTGATGCGGCAGAACATGTAGGAGCACCTACATCACAGCGTAGATAGAGACAATCACCAAACAAGTATACTGGATACATGGCTCTTATGAGAAAGTGTATTGTGACATAAACATCCTCTTTTCAGGAAGAAGTGCAGCAACCAACTTGGGTTGACACCATGGTTGAGGAGTATGACTCCATCGCCGAGAAAAATGCATGGGATGTTGTCCCAAGACCAGTCAGGAAGTGAGTGGTTGGATCTAGATGGATCTATAAGGTGAAGCAGGCAGTGGATGAGAGTGTGGAGAAGTAAAATTCTAGATTTGTAGCCTAGGGATTCTCACAGGTTGAGGGGATTGACTATGAGGAGACTTTTGCACCGGTTGCAAAGTACTCATCGATTAGATCTATCCTTGCACTATCAGCACATATGGGGTGGCAGATACATCAAATGGATGTAAAGACTGCATTTCTCAATGGAGTTATTGAGGAAGAAGTGTACATTGAGCAGCCAGAAGGTTTTGAGACCTTTAACAGGGAGTCGCATGTGTGCAGACTCGAGAGAGCATTGTATGGGTTGAAGCAAGCACATCGTGCTTGGTACACCAAGATTTACAGCTATTTCACCAGGTTGGGCTTCACAAAGAGTGAAGCGGATGCGAACCTATACCAGATTGTGGTTCATGGTAAGCTTTTGATTATCGTACTTTATGTTGATGATCTTATTCTGACAGGTGATAAGCAGCTCATAACTTCTTGCAAAGAAGATCTTGCAAGAGAGTTTGAGATGAAGGACATGGGACTCCTTCACTATTTCCTTGATTTGGAGATATGGCAGCAGGATGGGGAGTTTTTTTTTCTCAAGGAAAGTATGCCAAATAGATTCTGAGGAAGTTCCACATGGAGAGTTGTAAATCCATGGAGACTCCTCTTGCCAGAAACTGGAGGAATGAGGATACCACTTTAGGTGAGGTAGTGTACGCTACTATTTCTAGGCAGCTTGTGGGTTCACTCATGTACTTGGTGAAAACAAAACCAAACATATGTTACGTATTTAACCGACTTAGTCAAGCTATGGTTAAACCGACCAAGCTCTTCTGGAAGGCGGGGAAGCATGTCTTGAGATATCTCAGGGGAACTACAGGGTATGTATTATGGTAGAGATGGACAGAGAGAGTGAAGCTTCAAGGCTTCACCGATGTAGATTGGGCAGGCAGTCCATCAGACAGGAAGATCACATCAGGAGGGATCTTGAGCATAGGATCAATAGAAATTTCTTGGTACAGTAGGAAGCAGAGATCGGTTGCACTCAGTTGAGCCGAGGCAGAGTACATGGCAGCCATTCAGGCAGCATGTGAGACCATTTGGATGAGGAAGATACCTGTTGGTTTGTTTGGTCATCACATGGATCTGACGGTGATACATTGTGATAAACAAAGTTGCATAAAACTCTCAGTTAATCCAATATTCCATGACAGGTCCAAGCATATTGACATCCGGTACCACCATCTCAGAGATTGTGTTCAGAGACACATTATGTTACTTCAGCACATTCCCACGGAGGATCGGGATGCAGATATTCTGACGAAGGCGCTCGCCAAGAGAAAATTCAAATACCATAGAGGCGGGATCAAGGTAGTTGATAATCCATTTCTTGTTTAGAGGGAGTGTTTAAAAGTCAACAAGAAATGTGTGTCTAATTTAATTTTCCCTTAATTAAATTTGACAATACTTGTAATCTTATCTCATAATCACTTATAATAGTTAACTGAGTGTGATAGACTCAGTTACCTCATGGAATTCGAGTTGAGGGTGGTTGGTGAGGCATGTAGAGTGATTCTATTTGTTTTAGAGTCCAAGTTGAAGTTAGTGTATTAGTTTAATGCATGAGAAATCATTTAACTCAATTAAGTGAGTTAAAGTCAGTCTAACGAGTTGTAACTTATTATTGCACTAGTGAGAGGTCATGTGAATTAAATCAGATTTAATTCAGATGTAGTGATATGTCAAGTGACTGATGATTTATTATTAATAGTTGCATGCATGTCAGTTCTGATGAAGACCCAGTTGATACAGAGGTTAAAGGGATGTCATCTATCAGTTGTATTATTAGTAAATTGTCGGCACGCAATTAGACAACCATAGGATTTCCCTTGATGTATTGCACAGTTTTGGAAGGTTTAATTTCCTAATTAATAGGGATCAATTGTTCTTATAATTGAGCAAGAAAGGCAGGCTAAGAAGAGGCAGGATATTGACTAAGTGTTGGTCAATTTTGTTTGGATCAGTGTGAGACAGTTGGTAGAGTGCAGCAAACTCTTGTGAGAGGAGTGCATTGTATTGTTTCATGATTCCTTGGTTGATTATACAATAAAGATAGAGGGGTTTTGAGCAGCAAGATTTCCCTGGGAAAAATATATGTGTTGTGCGATTGATTTGCTTCTTTCTCTTACTTGGTGTGATTGTGCGATCGTGTTTATTTTCCGCAAATATTGTAGAAGGATTCAGTATCTTGTTTTAGTATATTACATGATTGGATTGAATCCATTAGTGTAATTTCTAAATCATTATCCTCATACATTTCTATTTCTAGAAGATCTAAGTTTTGTACGGGAAACTGGGATTAATTACAACTAACCTATGAGGAAAGCACAATTAATTGCATTTATGTAGTCAAGAATTTTGTGATATAATCCACCTTGGTCCAATTTTATTTATACTTGTAACATCTTTGCTTGGCCTATCGTTCAATTCCTTTAAGTGGTATGTTGAATCAAACATTATTTTTAAGTTTCTCATTTTTAAGGTATAGATTTGATAATTTCCTAGAAAAATGATTTATTTAAAGATTGTATTACATATAAAGTTAGAAAGATGTAAAATGCAATTACACATATAGATAGGTTTCAAAAAATTTAAGTAGGATATCAATAAATATTAGGTGGATGGTAGGGCATTAACCTCCATGGAATATTTGTATTAGTATTCAAGATAAAAAGTTAAGATTTATCTCAAAGGTGCTTATTTTTTTTTCCTTTTCATTTTAATTAAAAAAATGCCATCCCACAAGTGGCATTAAATTTTTATTTCTTATTGTTGTCTCATTAAATTATTATTGCTTATTGTTGCTTTAGTATGTTTTTCTTGTTACATGTTTTCATATGTTTAATTCATATATTACTTCTTTTTATAATTAATAATAATGATAATAAATTTAAAATAAAGTTATTATGTTATTTTTTTTCTAAATGTGAATAATGTGAGATTTATTATGATCTAAATCTCTTAAGCCTATTATAAATTGATGCATGGAATTTATCATCTACTTAATTTTGATTGTTGTGATAATTATGTACCAAATTCAGTAAATATTTTTCAAAATCTTAAATTTAGATGGTATAATATTCAAAATCCAAGTGCTAAATTTGGTTATATATATATATATATAAATTTAATAATTACAATCTCTATAAACCTATAAATGTAAATCAATACTAGCATGGATAGGCAGGTTTTTGGTTAAATATTTATGCCGATTTTGCAAAATTAAATTTGGCAATTCACTCTTCATTTTGGATGAGTATAAATTTTTTAATTTTTAAAAAATCCTCCATTGTAATTGATATACTTAATTGATGGTGTCATCAAATAGTAAATGCAATATTAAATAATAAAATGGAAATGGTATCATAAATTTCGTCATTGTTTGAAAATGTATAAACTGCTATAGCTACCAGTTGTGTTGGTTTC
Source organism: Pinus albicaulis (assembly GCA_034641835.2). NCBI lineage: Eukaryota > Viridiplantae > Streptophyta > Pinopsida > Pinales > Pinaceae > Pinus > Pinus albicaulis. The sequence goes on from CM076580.1 coordinate 1,366,179,910, forward strand.
GTATGTATATTCATTCCAGAAAAAAAGAGGTTGTTGCCTTAGCCTATAGCAATTTACATCATACAATCAAATTTAAACGTAATGATTTTGTGAATATTAAAAAAATTACAGTTATTACATATCTTTTTTAGCAGATAATTTTAAAATACATTGTTTTGTTATCAAATGCACTTTATCCTTCTTCCTTCCTACTCATACCACTTGTAACATACATAAAGGTAAACATAATAATAATAAATAAATAAAATTACTTTACCATTGTTAATCTTTCTTCCTATATAATTACTTGACTTTGGTGAGAATTAATATGAATGAGTTATAACATTTTGGATTTTTCATTACGATTATTGATTAATGCGTGGAGGATCACGTGGTTCCTCCTGCCTCCTGCTAGATATCTGTTCAACACATATATGGGAACTTTATTAATGTACTTCTATATTTATTATACCACTGCACTTGGATTTCGTTATCCGAATTATTAAATACTATGTTTAATGTTCCGAAGGATAGTTAAATATTTGGTTTATCTCATAACTTTATTATTAAGTCCTTTCACCTCAATAATTTTACAATCAAGATGATTATGAATTTAATTAAGGGTTCGATGTGCTGGCATGTATGCCATATGATTTGAATGAATCTCCATCGCTTGGTTTGGGATGAATAAATTTTCCTTTCATAACCAAAACCTGACATGAATTCTCTATTCTATTGTTGTTGGAAGCAATGCTGAAGATTCCACACTCTCATTTATGGTGAGATTATGCAGTGTACCACATTTATTTGAAATTTATATCTCCTAGTTTAGTAAAATTGGCTAAAATGGCTTCTCTATTGGCATGGATCATTTCTTACTTGCATTATATGTGCCAATTTAGCATAATCAACTAGAATAGTGTTTCTATTTACATATCTAATTTCCCTGTGTCAATGCAATACTCTCCACAGCTCATGCAAAATCACCTCGGTCCATGACACATGTATCTCTACCTGCCAGCTACCTACAAGGGTTGTTTAAAGAATCTGTAAATTACTCTGATAGAAAATTTGTTTTAAAGATCCCAGCTTAACCAGCGAACAGATTCGGATAGGCTACCTGAATTCTAAAAGATTTCACTATTCTAAATCTTGGTTTTAAATAACAACTTTTAAATCTTGGTTTTATATAACAAATTTTAATTGAAAATACAATCTCTATAGTGTGCCTCCCAGAATCCTCCCAATATACAAATAGAATATGATGTCTATGTCCTTGGCAAGGCTTAAGACATGTGGAACTTTTCACAACAATGATTTCAAATGAAAATTTATAATCTTAGCCCTGCATATGAAATTTGGATTTGACTACGAAATTTTTAACCGGTCTATTCACAATCCCCTGAAGGATGAAAACTTTGAAAATAGGGTTTACGAGCACAACCCTGAAAGTCCTCCTACCTGCTAAAATATTTCCAAGGTAGTGGCCCAAACCCTGCTCCACTATCCCCCCACCAATGTGACTCAGCAGCAGTCCGCAACATAAATAAAAATAACAACATGAGTGTGGCATGAGTGTTGTGGGAGGCAGAGCCCCTGCAACATGTTGGTTTTCAGCTAGGTTACTACAACCTTTTGTGGGTGACCCTCAAGTTTTTCTGGAGGAAGATGAGGATTGGATTCCTAAGATGCTAGAAAAACATCGAGCAACTCTTTAGTTTGAAGGTGGGAAGATAACATTTGAAATTTGAAATTTTCGGCGTGGCGCTGGGCATTGAATGGAGGTAGGGAGAGGTGTCAGAGTTGTCAGAACGAGAGTGCTGAAAAATCCTTTTTGAAATTTATGACTCGGTGACCAGTGTCAGAATTTTTTCTGATTAGCATCCATTTCCGGGCAATTCTAATGGCTGGGTAGCCTACTCCGTTGTCTTAGCAGTACCAGCAGAGTCAATTTCTGCCTCAATATTGATTTTTGTTTTTCACATTTTCCCAACAATTTTTACTTAAAATTCTGCTAGAAATTACTGTGGAATTCCATGGAAACAACCCACAAGTTTTAAATATTGGTTCCATTCCTGGATTCATTGGAATCCAGTCGTCTTAGCAGTACCAACAGACTCGATTTCTGCCTCAATATTCGAACACACAGGCTATAAAGCAGGCACGGAAAGATTTTGATATAAGCAACCCCAAGATATCAAACATTGGTTCCATGGCTAAAGTTGCCCATTAACCATTTCTGGCCATTGTGGTGGCACTTATGATTCTAGTAGGCCTTGGGGCCAATGATCCAGAGTTGGAAGTGGGTAAAGGGTGCAGCCCCAATAACGTTAATGATACAACATTCACAACTTTCAATGGCTATCGGGATTCCGTTTTGGCATCTCCATATTTCTTTGAATTGTTCATATTTAATCGTTATGAGAAATAGGCTATGCATATATGACAACCTAACTGCAAAGGAAAGCTTTAAGGTTTTCAATTACAAGGTTAAAAATTCAATTGGGATTGTGAAAAAAACAACATACTTGGCAAAGGAATGAATGAATGAATGGGATTATGACAAAAACAACATACTTGGCATAGGAATGAATGAATGGTTTTTAATGACGTTCACGAGACTTCATGGTGTAAGGGACTACTTACTATCGCTTAATCTATATTCAGATTTTTTTCTAAGTTGATTTTTTTGTTATGGATCTTGAGTAAGAAATTTGTTGTTTTGTGAAGCCTTGTTTCCTCAAAAGGTTCACTGAGACTATTGACCTTTGAGCTGCTATCAAACTAGCGAAAGATAACTTCATAAGCTGCACACTCTTTGATAAGATGCAATTATGTTTCTACCACCCCTTTGTTGTAAAAAATACAAGTTCGTTCTTCCCAATCTTCTTTAGGGGCCGCTCATCTACCAGTTTCACATCTTAGATGATGGGAGAGCTAGACCTCAAGCAAGCAATTGAAATTTTAGTAGTTCCCTTGATTGGGGAACTCAAATACTCTTTATCATCATATTTTCATGTTGGGTTAAATTATTTGACATGATATGCTTTCTTTTTCCCTACCTACTTTGTCTACATGGCAATCCTAAATTTTTCTAACACCCACCTTTTTATCTCCTCCATAGTGTGAGGGAAATCATGCAGATTTATGTCCAATTTGTCTAACCACTGTTTGTTTTGTTTCATCCATGTCTTTTTCTGGCGATTTATCTTTTCTTCAACAACCAATTTAGGTCATCGGTGCTTTGTTGAAGATTGCAACAAGAAATAGTGAAGGAGGCAACCTGAAACATCATTCCTGATCCTAGTTGGAAAGTGATCACCAAAACTAGGTGGGGGCCACACAGGTGATTTTTGTCGCAAAGTCTATTTTTAGACTACGTCTATTTTTAGACATGTCGATCATATTCTATGAGTTGCAGGATGCTATTTTTGGATGGTTGGTCAAGTTGGAAAAATAGATGGATTTCTATTTTTAGACATATTGGGTGGAATCTATTTTTAGATTGCCAGTCTAAAAATAGATATGTCGAATATTATTAGCTCTTAATAATATTTGGACTCTAAACAATATCTTATTCTCTTGGAGCACTTTAGTTAAGTGCACAGATGTGGCACAGGAGCCGACAGAAGGAATTACGCTATTCCTGAGGGTTATGTGGAGCTATTGCATGGATACTTCAGTTAGAACTCATGTGACAGAGTTTGGTGGAGTTGATTGAGGAAGTTAGTGGAGTTGTATTCAGTTTAACTAATCTAAACATAATTGAGCTATTTGTATCTAGTTTAACTAATTGATACAATTAGTGAGAGTGGTGTGAATTAATTATTAATTAATTCACCAATTATAAACTCATTAATCAACTAAAGAATACATCAGTTAACTTCAGTGCATGGACAGTTTCAGTGGAGACCAGTGCAAAGATAGGTGAAAGGGCAAGTGTGACTATCAGTTGTGACTATAAGTGATGCATGGTTTGCATCCAACACTTAGTAGAGATGCCTATAAAGACTGCGTGAGCAAGGCTAGGGTAATTCATTCTCATCAAGAGCTATTCTTCAGCAGGGATTGCGCGGTAGAGGCGGGCTATCAAGTGGCAAATATTGGAGCATGTGTTTTGCTAGATCTAGCTTGATTAGTGTGTAGCAATTGGAGATTGTACTGAGAGCTTGTGAGGAGCTTTGTATGATGATTGTTACATGATCTCTATGACATATAATATACAGATAGTTGGGGGTTTTCAGCTTTAAGCTTTCCCATAAATTACTGTGTTCATATGTGTGAATTTTTATGGTTTTAATGTGTGCATGCAATTGATTTTATTTTCGCATGCAATGATCAATGGTAGAAGAGATTCTGTATTGCGCATGAAGATAAAATAGTGTGTGATCAGCAGAATCTCAGTGGATAACATATCAGTTATTCAAATTTCTACATGCTTATCCATATTTTCAACCTTCTTCAGATAACTTAGCAAATGAATGATCGTTGACGCCTCAATTGGAAACATGCCAACCTCAGCTAAAAGGATATCATATGGGACCGTTGATTTGACTTTGAGGCTGCTTATGAGTAGGTGCTTTTGGATTATTTCTATTTGCCACCATTTATCGCTTGACATGTTTCTCCCCCATATTTTGCAACCATAGAGGATTACTGGCACCACTAATATACCAAAGACTGTTTCCTTAGTCTTCCAATCGCATATTTATGTTTGTCTACACCTATTCTGAAGAAGGTAAGAAGCTTTCCACCCCCCTTGGATTCTCTTTGATCTGCATGCCTCCCAGCTAAGCCTATAGTGAAAATCAATTCCCAAATACTTGTACTCATCTACCACCTCCAAGGGGATTCCCTCAAAGAGAAAAGAAACCTGATGTTTCTTTCTTTTCAAAGAAAAAGCTGTGACTTTATTTTTGTTGGTATTTACTTGCATTCTCGCCTCTTGAAAAAAGAGTTCTATAGCTTTCAAGTGTTCTCTCAAACCGAGTTCTAATTTAGCAATATGAGTAAGGTCTTACACATATAAAAGTATTTTCACCACATATCTTGCTAGTTTGATGCCTTCTCCTTCGATATTGTTTATCCACTCTTCAAGCTTATCAATATATAAACCAAACAATTTGGGGGAAAGGGGAAATCCCTGTTTGACTATTATGTCACTGCCAAAGCATTCAAACATGCCTTCCTTTGTTCTGATTCTAGCTCTAACCCGCTCATAAATCTTATGGACAATTTCCCTATATTTCTTTGGGACTTTTAGTTCTTCAATTTTGTGCCATAGTTTATCTCTAGGAATAGTGTCGAAGGCTATTTTGAAGTCAAAAAAGCAACAAAATGCTTCCCCACCTTAGTTGTCCCAAACGTTTCAATGAAGTGTCTTAGAGTGATGCAATGATCAATGGTAGAATGTTTTGGCCCGAAGCCAGCTTGTCCCTTTGCTATTTTTCCCTCTTTTTCTGCCCATTCACTGATTTTTCATTCTAGCATGCTCCCAAAAAGTTTTCCAAGAAGAGGGTTAATCATAATAGTCTGGTAGTTAGAAGGGTTATTGATGTCTCCTGTTTTGTGAAGAGGTATAAAAACACTAGTTGTCCACTCAACTGGAAAGCTATCTTGATTTTTGTTGAATATCTCCTTGATGTGTGGAGCTAGAAGCTTCATTCCCCATTTTAAAAATTCTATTTGTAAACTGCCAATGCCTTGCACTTTTCCATCTTCCAGTTTCTTTATACCACGTTCAATATAAGCAACTGAAAATAGATCTGTTAAGGATACAAATATGGGAGGCTTACTTTTCTCATTTATCCGCTCATGAAGAAGTTTTTCATAGTTTAACCATTGGTCCTTTGTGATGTTGTTTTCTGTTTTATTTTTTCTTTTGTTGCAGTTCCTTCTAGAAACCTTTGGGTTTATGTTTTCCCAAATAAATTAATTCCTTCCTTCTTGAAATCACATAACTTTCTTTCTTTGATTTTATCAATTGTTTATATATAATCTTGTTTTCTTTGCTTGACTGTTATTTGATAAATCTTTTCACATCCTTGCATTCCTTATGATATCAAGGATTAGTTGGGAAGGTGTTTGAGATCCTCTTCAAAGGCCTAGATCTCTTACATACCTTTAAAACTTTGTGTATTAAGGGAATCAACATACTATTGCAAATATATATTTTATCTCATGAGTTATCCTTGCAGCCCCAATTGTTGTTTTTGGCTAGCTCGAGATGTTTTTTAAGAGAAACCCTAAAGAGCTCTTGATTTTCTTAGTTTAAGATAATTCTCCCCCATTCATAAACTTTATTGTGTGAATGATGGGGATTTCCCCACTTTCGGTCTTCTATTTTTATACCAAGATTAATAAGAAAAGGCAAATGGTCAGAGTCTAGCTCTATAGGGAAACACTCAATATTAAAGTTCAAAAACTTAGAAATATACCTTTGAGAGCATATAACATAGTCTATTGTGTTTTTCCTATTGTATGTTTTACATGTAATACTATTGTACTTCGGTCAATTTTTCATGCAATTACATATAACCATGTCATTTAGGCTACAAAGGCACGATAGTTCTTCTCCAAAGTGTAAAACCTTCACTTTCCCATCTTGTGATGTCCTCCTCCAAGGGTGCTCTTCATTCTCTCTAAGCCATAGTGGATTTTTATCCTCTCCCATATCACTGCCCAACTGAATAGATTGGTTGTTTGTTGTTATAGCAATAAAATCACTAATTAGAAATATTTCTCCCTTAGTGCTAAAGTTTGAAATATCGCTTTTTAACGCTACATACAGGCCTTCACCATCTAGGTTCCTTTTTTTGTAGAATTTTGAGCTTTTTGGAGCAAAATAACAAGCAGCCAACAATATTGTTGCATCCATATATGTTATTTTCATCCATATAAATTGTTTATTTGGGTCTTCTTTCTCCAATTTTATAATCCTAACACATATTTCTTTTATTAGGACCATTATTCCTCCATGTCCTTTACCTGATTTATTTTCTTTGTTCCAAACAGAGATTTTGGTGTATCCTTCAAAATCTTGAATTCTTCATCCATTGTGTTCGTGTGTTTCCATAAGGCAAATAATGTCTTTACCCTCAGCTATGGGCCCGAATCCCAGTCCCCTCCTCCATGTATAACCTCTGCAATTCCAGCTTACCATGCTTAGGTACTCTTGTGGGGACTCGAATCATTGTTTCTTGTGTGTTAACATGTTAATGGCTTGGGCTTTCCTATTTTTAAACCATGCCCAATTTACTGCCTCTCTTGCTGACTTTACTTTCTCCGATTCTTTCCTCCTTTCTTCTTGTTGGGCGAGTGTTAAGTATTCATCTAAGAAGATACAAGTGCCTTTAAGTAACCCTCTATTCTTTAAGATCCTATCATTGTCCTCCATGCTTCTTAAAGTAACTCTCACATGTCTATTCCTTCCTAATCCCATAATATTTCCTATCATGCTTTCTTGTTGAATATCGCCTGTCAAGTGCATCTCATCCTTGAGAAAATTCCTTCCTAGAATATATGTTCTCTCTTTTTCCCCAAATTTTTTCAAACCTTTGATGATGATATTTGAGGAGGATTATGTCAAGTTTATAAGGTAAAATATTAAACATGGATTTTGTAAGTATGTTTAATTATATGGGTTATTTGTAGATGGATTCCAATGATTTAAACGAGTAGGGAAGACTTGCGAAGGGGAGGGATGTTGTGGTTAAGAAATTGAATGGAAGGCATCAGACTACTCACGCTGTAGCGGAGTTTCTTAGAGAAGCGATGCTCCTTAGCAGCGTCACCGTAATCTTGTTCATTTATTTGGATGTTTTTTTTTACAAAAAAGGATATGGATTTATATTAGATATTGGCAAAAATGCCTTTCACCGGTTACAATAGGTCGGGCATAGCCCTTAAACTTTCTTCCACTAACTGATCATAGGCCCCAAAATTTGGAGACCCACGTTTTTTACTCGAGACTAGAGAATCTATCTTCGTTATTTTTCCTATATTAAATGTACAAACAAACTGTTTCAGTATAATGCAGTAAAACATAAATCTATTTTATGGTATGGAGTCCCACTCCACAATTTTGTCTTTCAAGAGAGAGCCAGTGGGAAGTGGCACCGCCCTGTTGGCTTCCAGATCAGCATCTTTATTGTTCCCCCTCAATACATGAATGAAATTTGTAGTCTGAAAATATTTCACTAGAATTCTGATTCTTGAAATCACTCTTGCCAATCTAAGATCTGCAGGAGAAGAATCATCCAATAAGACTTTAATAATGGACTGAGAATCTCCTATAATATTAACATTTGATAGACCAAAGGCCTTTGCTTGCTTGAGACCTTGAAGAAGTGCCAAGGCTTCAGCTTGAATGCTGGTGGATTGTCCTAATCCCCAAGCGAACTTAGTCACAATTTTTCCCTCCTTATTCTTTATAACTCCTCCTGCCCCAGCCAATCCGGGGTTGCCTTTCGCTGCCCCATCAAAGAACAGAGTGTATCTGGATTGCCTGATGCGAAAATCAGATAGTTCATTCTCCTCCCCTCTGAATTGCCACTAAATTGTATCCTTGTGTTGCCTTGTTTCTCTAGAGAATTGGAGATCCAACGAGGCACCCCAGTCTAAGTCTTGCTGACTTAGGTTCGAGTCCGAAAAGTGCTCCCCCAGACTTTCTTTCCATAGAATTTTTATTTTGCTAATGGTGAACTGCGGATTTAAGCTTTCATCTCTAAAGACTCTTCTATTTCTCTCCAGCCAGATTTGCCAACAGATAAATTTCGTCAAGGAGAGCCATGCAGCTTTAAAACTTTCATTTTTTGGGAGCGTTTCCGGGTAGAAGTTTCACCAGTTTGCAACTAAGTTAGAGATAGACGTAGGTAAGATGAATTCTATTTTCCAATGGCTCAAGAGGTTCTGCCATATTTATTTTGAGAATTTGCAGTCCAAGATAATGTGCTGGGCGTTCTCTTCACTGTCACAGCACAAGTGGCATCGTGAGGGACCTTGGAACCCTTTCTTCTTCAATCTATCTTTTGTTAAAATTCCTTTGTGGCATAATAGCCAACATAATGAGTCAACTTTTGGCATGGTTTTGTAAGTCCAGAAATCCTTCCATGCAGCAGGGTCTGGAGGGACGTGTGGACGATCTTGGAGGCTTTTATACCCCTGCGCAACAGTATACAGCCCTGGGACGGCTCCCCAACCACGGGCGTCCTTCCTTCCAACACGAAAAGGCGCCTTACCATTCAGCAGAGTGAGAAGGAGATCACGTTTTGGTATTAGCTCTGGAGGAACAGGCGAAAGTCTCCATCACAGCCAGTTGCTGCCAGCCCACAACGAAATGTCCCATAGTGAAACGCAACCTGCTCTGTCCAGCCACGGTCGCAGCGCTTGCAGATAACTATAGCTCGATAATGGGGGATGCATCATGATGCTGTCGTCCCATATTATGACTTATTTGCCATTGCCAGGTATCCAATACGCTCTGTCTCTGATTAAAGGAGCTGATTTGTGACAGAGTTTGATCAATTGCGATCCTGAGGTGGGTAGTGAGGTTTCCAGGCTTCTTTTCCGCTTCCCCATGAAATACTTCCTCCATAAATCTCTTTGCGCCCACCCTGGGTGTGGACCAATGATTCTCCAGAAAATCTTGGCTCCCATGGCTGTGTTTTGGAGGCTGAGATCTTTGAAATTTAGGCCTCCTTCATTCTGAGGCTTACAGATTTTTTCCCAGCTTACCAAAGGGGTTTTCCTGTCATTGTGATTGCCACCTTTCCAGAAGAATTTGCGTATGAAGGCTTCCATTTTCTTGATGATGCCAATGGGAGCTAGGATTACAGAGAATTGAAAGATGGGGAGACTACTGAGAATAGATTTGATGAGGAAAGTTTTGCCGGAAAGGTTTAACCATGAGAATCCCCATGCTTGAATTTTAGCCTTGAATTTATCCAATAGAGGGATCCAGTCTCTGCTATAAGCTAGTTTTCGGAAGATAGGAAGGCCCAGATAGGTAGAGGTCCAACTGAGGGAGGCAGTAAAGCCAAGAATTCTGGTGATGGCCGAAAGAATGGAGGCAGAGATATTCCAAAAAAAAACTTTGCATTTACTTTTTTTCAAACTGCTGCCTGTAGCTTCACTGTAATCGTCCAGAACCTCCTTGAAATTTAAGGTGGATCTGACAGAGGCAACCCCTAACAAGAGGGTATCATCAGAAAACAAAGTATGATTTACATTTTTTACCCCTCTGGCTATGTTGAGCCCCAGGATCTCTTGATCAACCAATTTCTGGTCTAGATAGAAGCTCAGGACAGAAACATGGAGGACAAAGAGAAGCGGAGAGAGGGGACAACCCTGCCTAAGCCCTCTAGAAGCTTTGAAAAAGCCAGCTGCTCTCCCGTTCACCAGGGGAGCGATCCAGGGATAGAAAATGCAAGCACAGATCCAATTGATAAAGCCCATTCCAAAGCCAAATTTATGCAAGACTTCCCAAAGGAAGCTAAGTCTAACACGATCAAAAGCATTTGCCAAGTCTAGTTTAATTACCATACCTTTCTCTTTGCGAAGATGGCTCGAATGAATCGCCTCTTGCACTAGAATGAAATTGTCAGCTAGCTATCTCCCCTGAACAAAACCGCCTTGATTCTCCGGGATGATGGCTAGGAGGATGCCTTTTAGCCTATTTGCAATCAATTTTGTGATTATTTTATATCCAATATTGCAAAGAGAGATGGGGCGGAACCGATTAAAATCTTTAGGGCCCTTTTCTTTGGGTATGAGGGCAAGGAAGGCAGAGTTAGTGTTGCCCCCTATTTTCTGGCAACTTTGAGATTTCAACATCATTTTGTAGAGGTCTTTCTCCACAATCTGCCAACAGGTTTGAAGGAATCTTGCAATGAAGCCATCCGGGCCTGGGGCTTTGTCGGGCTCCATGACAGTGAGAGCATATTTTATTTCTTTTATAGAGATCTTAGCTTCTAGATGCTGATTCATTAAAGGGGATATCTTAGGAGGAACCACCTCCAAAAATTTAGAGTTTGGATCAGTCACTCCCTCTTCTCTGTACAGATTTTTAAAGTGATTGAAAGATTCTCTCTTTATGCTTCCAAAGTCTTTGTGAGTCGAGTTTCCTTCTTTGATTTCTGCAATAAAATTGAAGCTCTTTCTAGCTTGAGCTTGTTTATGAAAGAAGGCGGAGTTTCTGTCTCCCGCTTTAAGCCATAAAATCCTAGACTTTTGTCTCCAATGCTCTTCCTCCGAAAGGCAGGCTTTATGGAAGGTTTGCTAAAGCTCAGCTTCCTTATCTAACACTTCTTTAGTGATTTCTACATCTTCACTTTGAGCATGATGTTGAGCGAGTCTGTCTTGGGCCTGCTTTCTCTCTTTTGCAGGGGAGGGGAGAGATTTGGCCCATGATTTAAGAACAGCTTTCAGTCTTCTAAGTTTTTCTTCCCAGATGAAGAAAGGAGAACCCTTCACTGGAAATTTCCAACTGTCCTAAACCAAATTCAGGAACTCAAGATCCTTGACCCAAAGAGGATTGAATCTGAATGGTATGGGGCCAAGTTCCTTGTGATCCGACATCTCAAGCATAATAGGCTTATGATCTGAAACACTGCAAGGGAGGATATGCAATCTGGATTCTAAGCCCAACAAAAGAAAAGAACTCTGCACCAAACATCTATCAAGTCTAGCAGAAATGTGACCGGGGCCTATTATTTTATTGGAACAGGTGTACTTAACATTTTCTGAGGGGATATCGAGCAGATCCCAGTCCTGCATGAGATCCTCCACCCACTCCCTTGCTGGGTCCCTTACGATTGTGCCTCACTTTTCCTCCATGCGCAGTGTGAGATTTATATCACCCGCAATAATGATGTTTTCCAAGTTCTCTGACTCCAACATATGTCTGACAGAGTCCCAACACTCCCTTTTCTCCCCTATATTTACTGGGACATAGACATTAAAGAGGCAGAATGTCTCCCTTGAGTCCACAGGTTGTAGCTTCAGGAACAGCCAATGGGTATTGTGTATCTCAGTGACCAGCCTATACTTGAGAGGATTCCAGAGAGAGCCCAGCCCCCCAGAGGCTCCCCATGCTGAAACTGCTTGACCTCTGCTTCCCTTCCAAAAATTTTTACTGGTTTGGAGAAACTCATTGACCTCCATTTTGGTCTCCTGGATCAGAAGAATATCTGGGGCTTCTCTTCTAATAAGGCTTCTCTTTGCTTCTTCTTTCACTTTACTCCCCATTCCTCTGTAGTTCCAGGAGACGATCTTCATCATTTATTTTTATGATGTTGGGCTCCCTTGGAACCCTGTGCTTGGTTTTTAGATAACTTTTGATTTTTGCCAAGGAGTTTCTCCAGAGTGGGCTGACTACCCTGAAGTTTGTCTTTGTAAGTTTCCTGATCTCTCTTTTCTCTAGCAGTTTTGCGGCCCCTTGCTAATCTTCTGACCGATGTCTGCGTATCTCCTATTTCTCCTTCCTCCTCTGACTCCTCCGAGTCATGTTCCTCCTCGGAGGCTTCTATTTGCTTATCCTTATTTCTTGCTGTGGCACTTTCTTCAGGTCTTGATCATGCTGAAGCCATTTTTTCAGAGGGTTTATCTTGCCTATCCTCTTCCTGAGGAACCTCTTCTTCAGAGCTTAAGAACTCATACCTATTCTTTTGACTTTTTGGTGGAGGAACATTTTGGATGGAGGCAGGCTGGGGGCCTTGGCCATTTGGGGCCCCAGATTTCTTGTGAGAGGTCTTTGACCGCTTAACTTGATTCCAACCATGTTCCTTTCCTTTCTCTGCATCCCCTTTGTTCGAACACCCTCTTGCAAAATGACTGTATATGTGACATTTATGGCATTTGAAAGGGAGCTGCTCATAGTCCAGCACTTGCACATGCGTCCAACTGCCAACCTTTATTTTGATAGCCTCCGGGAGTCCCACCTCTAAGTCCACCTTGACACAGATTTGGGCGCAATCATACTGATCGTTGTTGTTTGCTCTGTCAATGAACTTTCCTAATGCATTGCCTATGTGCTTGAGGGAATCCCAGTTCCAACAGTGCACTGGAAGATTTGGGAGCCGAACCCAGACAGGGACTTCCGTTGGGACATCCACGGCCGGATCGAAGTCAGGGGTCCATTTATTGAGGTAGAGACCCTGAGGGTCCATGAAATAGGGCCCATTCCTAAAGATCAAGTCTTTGTCCTCCTTAGTGTTGAACTCAAACAGGAAGTAACCTCTTCCCAGGAAATATGAAGTGACTTTTTTCTTGATCAGCGGGATCCAGTTCTTAACAACCCAATTTTCTGTTGATTTTGGCAAGGGCCAAAGGCCCGTGAATTGACCCACCAGGGCTCGATCTTCCAGGGACAAAGCGACCTGGATCAGGCCCTCAGGAGGAAGGTTTACCTCAGGAACATCAGCAAGTTTTTTGACAAACTTGGCGGCTTCAAACTTCTTCTTCTTAGGCAACGAAGCTAGCAAAGAGGAGAAAGAAGCTTCAGCATCAGGGGGAGAAGAATGTGAAGGACCGAGGGGCGAGCCCTGGGTCTCCATGGCCGAGAAGATCTGATCAGCAGCAACACGCCCAATCTGCACAATGCAATAGTAGAAGGCGAAGCATCTCAGAGCCGATGTGATGCAGGAAAATATCCGATCAGATCCTGCAGGAAGAGGCCTCGAGGCAGAGGAGCGGATCCAAGCAGATCCGGCAAGGGAGGTCGATCAAACGGATCTGAGAATCCCTGAGGCTGGAGCAGGAAAAAAGAAGGGACCAGTTAGATCCATGAGTCCCTGAGGATGAGAGGACCAGAGACGGGACCAGGGACGGCTGAGAGGGCAGCGCCCAGGCTCAAGCTGCGCAGAGCGACAAGACGCAGCAGGAGGCAGCGGCACTCAGATAATTTGTTTTATTTATCTGGATGTTGCACACTAGTTCATGAACATTTATTGGTTTAAGAATGTATGTCAAATAACGGTCTTAGCCAAGCATTTGTTTGGTAAGTTGATTTCATTAAAGCTATTTCTTTTTCGATTGAACCTGCCCTTGAAAAAATAAATTTGTGTTGGTTCAATTTGAAAATATTTATAGAGGCGGAGAGGGAATAACACCTCGATATGGATTAGTGCTTAGTAAATTATAATGATTCAATTAGAATCAAAATTGCTAAGAATATATATGCCAATATTAGTTTACATATACATAATTGATATTTCTTAAATTTAAATTATATGTAAAATGGATGGAATTTAGTTCACACATGTACTACAATTGGCACTTCTTAAATTTAAATTGTATATAAATTGTTTGGAACTAACAACTCAGTGATTTTTGCTAACATTCTTCCTTAATTGCGACCAGTAATGCTTATTTGTCTAAGTCTTAGCTAGGCTGAAAAATAATTAAGACTAAGTCAAAACTAGAGAAACTATTATTAACGCTCTTCCTTAATCTCAATTGTTACATTGTCAACACTAATAATACCTAAGTGTTGTTTTTGAAACTCAAAAATCAATTATTCCCAATGGTTTTGTGAGGATATCTACTAGATTATCTCTAGATCCAAAAAATTGTTAAATGATATGTCACCATTGTTGACAAGCTCGCAAACGAAGTAATAGAAATTGTCAATGTGTTATTTTTTCTTTTGAAAAACTTGGTATTTTGACAATGCAATCGTTGAATTGTTGTCACAAAAGATAGTAGTTGGCTCCTTCTCAACATGTGTAATATCTTTCAAATTTCTTCTTAGCCATATTGTATGGCATGCTGCTATAGTAGTGGCAAGATATTATGTGTTTGTGAAAGTTATTGAGACATTTGAATGTTTCTTAGATGCCCATGAGAACAAACCCGTGCTATCCTAAAGTGCTTTTTCAATCATCAATACTAGCAGAAAAATTACTATTTTTGTATCTTGTAAGATTCTTGTCTTCAGAACCTGTGTACCACTATCCATAATTAGTTGTACCTGCAATATATCTCAAAATTGTTTTTCCAACTTTCCAATGAGATTCCTTGGGAGACTCTAGAAATCTAGAAATGTAACCAACTACATACATAACATTAAGTATAGTTGCAGTAAGGTATATGCGGTTGCCTACAATCCTCTTATACAATGTTGAATCCACTGTTGGTCCATCATTTTACTTAATTTTGTTTCAGTTTCAATAGGTGTCCCTAGTGGCTTGCATTTTTCCATTCTAAACCTCTTTAAAAGATCAACAACGTACTTTTCTTGACATATGAAAATCACTCTTGTAGAGTGTTTGACTTTAATTCCTGAAAAGTACTTCAAAAACCCAAGGTCAATCATATCAAATTATCTTTTCATCATAATTATGAAACCATATAACATCAACTGGGCCTATATATCATGTCATAAACATAAATACAAACTATAAGGGTTTTACCTTTATCTATTTTGGTATAGAGTGGGCTCATCATTTCTCTTATTGAACCCACTACTGAAAAAATATGATTCAATCTAATTGTACCAAGCTCTTGGAGCTTGCTTCAATCCATACAAGGCTTTCTTCAACTTGTACACTTCGCACTTCTAGATTTTTACTTCAAATTCTGGTGGTTGATAAACGTACACCTCCTCTTCTAGTTTTCCATTCAAGAAAGTTGACTTCACATCCATATGATAAACTGACCATTTATTTTGGTTACAATGGGTAGCACTGCTCGAATAGTATCCAACCTTGCCAGAGGAGTGAAGGTTTCACCATAGTCAATACCTGGTTGTTGAGAAAATCCTTTAACAACCAACCTTGCCTTATATTTCTCTACATTACCTTATTCAACCAACTTTCTCTTGTACACCCACTAAACACCAATGTTCCTTTTACCTATTGGGAGATAAAGAAGATCTCATGTTTCATTCCTTTCAATACCATCAATATCTTCATTCATGGTGTTGTATCTATTTCTTGAAGGCAAATTATTGGCTGGAAACTGTGCCAAGAAATCAATTCAGCCACTTTAGGTCCAAGTTGGCCCTTGAACTAGAGGGGTCTCATTCAAGTGTTACAAGGATTTAATGTTTTTTACAGTCACTGAAGAACAAACTATGAAGCATAATGGCCAGATTTAGGGGTTGGTGTAGAGGTGGTTGCTAATGAGTTACAAATCCTTTCTTAAACAAATAAAACCCTATTTGCAAAGCTCTAATTAAAGGGCCAACATCCAACCATGACAGAATAAAAAACAACTTGAAATATGGGAATAGAGGAATGGAGGAGAAATTAGAGAATCAAATATCCTCCCTGAATATCCAAACATATGAAATGTGCAAAAGCATATAGAAGAACCTTTATACCAAAACATCAATACATTTAAGAATTGTATAGAAGCAACAATCTAGTGATGTAGAGAAACAAAGATGAACAAATTGTCTAATATGCTAACTCAATGTAGAATATAACTTTGCATTGGGATGTCAAGGAGGTTGAAACTCAACCCATCCTTTCCCAGATATCTATACAACCTCAAACACATGTAGAAAAAGACTATGAAATCACAGGTAGCACTCACATGTACACAATTTTTGTCATTAAACTAAAGCTAGAAGTTGTTAATTAAAATTTTGAAGTAACATGCTTTGCAGGGAATATCAGGGTTTCTCAGCCCAAAAGTGAACACTTTTTCATTAGAAATGAAACAATATATAGATATTACAACTCTCATGTTGAAAATGTAGAAAGGAATCACTTCTTGTACTAGTGCCTTAGTCAAATATGCCAATTTGCATTCAATCTCATAGTTACTTGAGTTCGCTGTCAGTTAACATGTGTGATGTGGCCTATCACTGAGTTATTGTCATGTAATTCAAGTTACATGACTTCCAGTGAGTTGTGGACTAGTTGATGGCTAAAATTATCTATCTACTGGAGTTAAATATAGTGTCTGTCAGTTAAAATTTGTTTTTGGACTTCGAAATTTTTTAGCGCTCATTCCTCTGGTTTTGAATTTTTTCGCGCTCGTTGTTTCCTGCTGGGCTCGGCTCTGCCCTGCCTGAGCTGGGCGTGGAGCCCTTTGCTGCAGGGGTGGCCGTTGGAGGGAGTAGCGCTTTGGACAGGTGAGGTTCTGCTATACACGTCCATTCTCTTTCGTCTTTGTTCTGTGCACTCGATCTATCTTTGACTGGGCTCGGCCCTGTTCTGCCTGGCCTGGGCGTGCCTGGGAGGCCCTGATCGTGCCTGCCTAAGCTTCTTTGGTTTGCTAGTCCCGGGAGCTGCAGTGTTGGTGCATGGGGACTCTGCTCTGACCCCTGCACCTCCACCCTTGATCATGTCGAACGAAGGTGACTCTCAGCCTTCAGATTTAGATGCTTTCCGCTCCCTTGTTGCTGCAGCCATCAAGAGGCCACCCTCGGCCTCGCAACAAAAGTTCGTTAAGAGGCTGGACACCATCCCTAAGGTGTCTCTACCGACAGATGAAACCTGCAGATCGGTGTTAAACCTTGCTGAAAGGGGCCTCATCGGCCAGTTTACAGGGCTATGGCCATCCCCGAAGGCCGTTGATGATTGGGTCAGGCGAAACTAGATCCCTCTGGTGAAGGAAGGTATAAAAAGTCACTTTGTAGGCAAAGGGTTTTTCGTTTTCGTGTTCGACAACGTGGAAGACCGAAGCTTGATATTCAGAAGCGGACCTTATTTCATGGGCCCCCAAGGGTTATACTTGAACAAATGGTCTCCCGATTTTGACCCTGCTCAAGATGTGCCCACAGCCGTTCCTGTTTGGGTGCGTCTCCCGCACCTCCCTCTCCATTGTTGGAGTCAGAGCGCTTTGCAATCCATAGGGAATGCCCTCGGCAGGTATATTGACCAGGCCCCGAGAAAGGATCGATTCTCCTGCGCACGCATCTGTGTGGAAGTTGACCTGGAGGTCGGGCTCCCTGAAGCCATCAATTTATCGGTGGCTGACTGGTCGCACATTCAAGAGTTAGATTACGAACAACTGCCTTTTAAATGTCGCCACTGCCACGAATATGGGCACTTTGCAAGATATTGTAAAAAAAAAAACGAAGAAATAGCAGAGAAAGAAAAAGGCGAGCAGTGGAAGCAAGCAAAGAGGACAGCAAGCAGCAGGCAAAACAACAAAAACAGAGTAAAAGAGACAGGGAACAAAACAGGGCAAGAAGGAGCAAGTAATCAACCCAGTGGAAGCAAGGAAAACAACAGCATTGCTGGAGACAAAAACCCCTTCGAATCCCTTACTCCGCCGACAGATCCTCCAGAGGTCGAGCAGGAAGATCCTCAACAGATGAATAATGCAGACAATCAAGAGACAGGTAACATTCCAAACCCAAACTCTAGCAATACTTCTTCTCCTTCTTATGCTGATATCATAAAACAAAAGAAGAAGATCCAAGAAAACACGTGCTCTTCTGATGAGGAAACCTTCGAAAGGCCATCTAAAAAAGTGGGAAGAAGAACACACAAGGAAACAAGGGAAGAAGAATCAGAACGGCAGAAAACCCTAGGCAGCCAAACTACTATTGAAATGTCCATTGGGAGAAACACTAGGCCAAGGGCGCCCAAGGGAGGTGGTCTCACTCAATCAAGTGGTAAATGATGCAGCTGGTCTCTTGGAACTGCAGGGGTCTGGGTAATCCTAATAAGGCAGAGGCGATCAAAGATTTATTGAAGATGGAAACAACGGACATCCTAATGCTCCAAGAGACCAAAATAGAAGGGGAAACCCTTCTAAATACTAGCACCATGAAATGGAAGTATGATTCAGGAAAGGCAGTCAGTGCAAGGGGTTCGGCTGGAGGAATTGGCACTTTTTGGTCAAAAAACTCCTTCACATTAGATCGGTTTACTGAGACCCAGCATTGGATCTTCACAGAGCTGCGACATATTGCAAGTAACCTCTCTCTCGCCCTGTTTAATTTGTATGTTCCTGTGCATTATGAAGAAAAGAGAGAGTGCTGGAGGTCACTCTTGGAATTTATAGAGCAGATCAACCCCAAAAATATGATCATAGGTGGTGATTTGAATATTATTCTGGATTCCACAGAAAAAAGAGGAGGGCATTACTCTAGGGATCCTTTTCTCAATACAGTGGGAAACCTGATTCAGCAGTGGGATTTAGTTGACCCCAAACCCATGAAAGGCAAATACACCTGGACTAACAATAGAACAGGAGTAAATCATATCTCAGCTAGGCTTGATAGATACCTAATCACCAGCTCCTTAATGATGGATAACAGAATAGTCTTTTCCAAGATTCTCCCAAAGCTTACATCGGATCACAAGCCAATCCTTTTATGTCTAAAAGAAGAAGAAGACCTAGGTCCCCTTCCATTTCGCTTTAATCCTCTCTGGGCAGGTAAGGAAGGCTTTTTTGAAACAGTTCAAACAGCTTGGAGGGAAGATGTTCTCGGTTCCCCAAGCTATGTGTGGGAACAAAAAATGAAAAACACAAAAAAAGCTCTTAAGGATTGGATAAAGCATCCCATGCACACTCCCACTAGTCAGAGAAAGGAGGCAGTTCTGCTGTTGGAAGGATTACAATTTGAAATGGAGGAGAAGGATCCCTCCCCCACAGACCTAGCTAATGAAAAATCTGCCCAAAGGAATACATACTGTTCTTTTAGAAACGAAGAAGAACACTGGCGATTAAAGTCTAGAAGTCTGTGGCTTAAATCTGGGGACAGAAATACCACATACTTCCATAGACAGTGTAGGGCACGCCTTTCACGCAACCATATAGCAGAAATCACCAACTCTAATGGACAGGTGTATAAAGGATTTACCCAAATCAAAGAAGCAGCTGTTAAACATTTTCAGAACCTTCTAAGTGCGGAAAGAAATGGGAATGAGGAGGATGCATTAGAATTTCTCTCAACCATACCAAATTTGGTCAAAGTGGAAGATAATGACTCTCTGATGAGCCCAGCCACAGAAGAAGAGATAACTCAAATAGTCTGGTCCATGGAACCAGACAAATCTCCAGGGCCCGACGGCTTCTCAGTACATTTTTATAGAATATGTTGGGAGATTATCAAAGCTGATCTCTTCAGAATGATTAGAGGATTCTTGAGGAAGGCAAAAGTGGGTGGAGGTATAAACTCAACCTTCCTCGCTTTAATCCCCAAGGATTCAAATCCAAGCTCCTTTGACAGATATAGGCCGATTTCACTCTGCAACTCATCCTATAAAATTGTGGCCAAACTGCTGGCTAACAGAATTAAGCCTCTTCTACAAAAGCTCATCTCTCCGGCCCAAGGAGGTTTTGTCCAGGGCAGACAACTACTGGACAATGTCATACAAATTCAAGAAGCCCTGCACTCCAGTCAAAGCAGGAAAGAACAAGGTATGATAATCAAGTTGGATATGTGTAACGCCTTCGACAGAGTGAATCGTTCTTTCCTGTACAGGGTTCTTGCAGCCTTCGGATTCAAACAAGAATTTATAAAACTCATCAAAGCTTGTATTGAAAACATTTGGATAGCCCCAATGGTGAATGGCAGACCAGCTGAGTTCTTTTTAGCCACTAGGGGTCTGAGGCAGGGCTGCCCTCTTTCCCCCTACCTCTACATACTGCTAGCTGATTCATTAAGCAGAAAGCTGTCTCAGGAGAAGCAAATTGGATCCATACCAGGGATAAGAATTGCGCAAGGCGTTGCTCCAGTGAATCACGCGTTTTTCGCTGATGATTCCCTCCTCGGAGGAGGAGCCTCCATGAGAATGGCAAACGCCTTCAAGATCATCCTCCAAAAGTTCTGCAATATATCAGGAGCGTTAGTTAGTGAGAGGAAAAGCGCTGTCTATGGATGGAATATAGACCAGCATTCGATTGAGAGGATTGCCAGCGTTCTGGGGTTCAAAGGCTACGCAGAGTGGGATAGAATAAAGTATTTAGGCCTTCCTTTGACGCTGGGTTCCAATCGCAATCACCTGTGGGAGGAGGTGATTACAAAGTTCAAGAAAAGGATCGATGCGTGGGGCGGAGTTTGGCTTTCTACAGGAGGCAAGCTCACTTTAATTCGTGCTGTGCTTTCTGCTATCCCAACTTTTCAAACCTCGCTGCTGTTGGCTCTAAAGAAAATTGCTGATCAAATCACAAGCATTATACGGAATTTTCTATGGAAAGGAGGGAAGGGAAACAGCAATCGATTTCACCTAATCAACTGGGAAACAGCGAAGCGTCCCTTTGCTGAGGGCGGGCTTCAAATTCGTGACCCACAGCAAGCTAATTTAGCCATGGGATGTAAACTCCTGTGGCAGCTTATCACAGAGCCTACGCACCCTGTCAGCCAAATCTTTAAACATAAGTATCTAAACAATCATCCGCTCGCCTTCTACAGTCCAAAGCCGGCTCCGAGAGGAACGCAGGCGTGGAGGATTTGCTGTAAAGGGCTCGAATTCTTCAGATCACAATTGTATAAAATTCCAGGGAACGGTAAAAGCACTCTGTTGTGGAAAGATTGAATAATGGGGCACCCTCCACTATCAGCTAATAATGAAATTGTCGACTTAAGAGCCTGGTTAAGTTCAAGAGGTATCAGAAAAGTCGAGGACATCGTTGAGTGGGATTTCAATGGAAATTGGCAGCGTTGGAGACTGCCCATCATTCCAGCACACCTAAAAAATCAGCTGAATACCCTCACAGATGCCATTACAGATTTTACACCTGTGCACAAGGATGAGGCTGACTCTTGGGGATGGGGGAAAACAGGTGTGTACACAGTCAGGCAAGGTTACTTTCAGATGCAAGGCAAAAAGGCCTCTCAGCATCCGGAATCAGTGTGGAAACAGATCTGGGAATCCTTCAGCATTCCCAAGATTAATTTCTTTTTCTGGACCTTATTTCATAACAAAATTCTGACTGGTGATAACCTGTGCAAAAGAAACATAGCAGGACCTCACCGCTGCGTGTTCTGCAAAAATGCCTTGGAAACCTCAGTACACATGTTCATCGATTGTGAGTATGCTCAGAAGGCTTGGACTAGCTTCCTGACAGGACTGAATGTGATCCCTCCTTCCCATGGTTCGATCACTGACATGTTTTCGTCTTGGAGAGCTCGATATCCCCTCAACATCATTGAAAAATCTCTCTGGCTCAAGGTGTGGACTGCAGCCCCAAAATATCTTTGCTGGAAGCTGTGGCTCGCCAGGAATGATATAGTTTTCAATCAAAAAGAAACAACAGCAGAGAATGCTGCTGATCAGGCCAAGAAACTTCTTCTAGAAACTTTACGTCATTCCATTGTCAAAGATGATAGCACCCTACGAAAGGAGGAAAGGGCATGGCTGGATGGCTTCTCCCCCATGTCGAGAACTTCAGCAATTACTCGTCCTATTCAAAAGGAAAAATGGCAGATTAGAGACACCTTGGATAGTTTCCAGAAGTGGTGGAAAGCACAAGGTAAATGCACTATCTTCTTCGACGGAGCCTCGAAAGGCAACCCAGGCAGGTCTGGGGCAGGTGGGGTTGTATATCTTCCGAATGGGAGAAAGGAGGACTTCAGCTGGGGTCTTGGGTTTAAAACCAACAATCAGGCTGAAGTCCTCAGTCTTCTAAAAGCTTGTCAACTGGCCAGAAAAGGAAATGCAAGAGACATCTTAATTTTTGGAGACTCTGAATTGTTGATAAAATCCTTGATAAACAAAAAAGCGCCCAAGGATCCAGTACTAAACAAGCAGCTCAAAAGAGTGAGCAGAATCCTACAGGAATTCTCCACAACTCAAATCTTCCATATCCTCAGAGATTTAAACACAGAAGCAGACACATTGGCAAATACAGGATGCACACTAGAAACAAGCATGATCAGCATAAATGAAGGGGCACCGAATATGGCAACTATTCCCTAAATGGGCATCTATCCTTGCAAAAGCTGAAAATTGTAATGACAGAAACAGTGAATTGTAAGCTTGACCTGGCTTTGGCCATTCTTCTTCATCAATAAAAATACCCGTTGCTGAAGTAAAAAAAAAATCAGTATTAATCGGTTACATAATCTCTAGTTCTAGAATAATAATAGATAGACATGAGTTTAGCTGAGTAGTTGAATTTTTGTTAACTCAACTTACTCTCAGTTAACAACATTTTTAGACCTAGTAGGTTATGCAATTTGAATTGCCTATTGAGATTGGATGGAGGCACAATTTTAATTCATTATTGTATACAGGTTTTGGTGTACATGGTTGAGGATCAATTCGAGTTAATTCTCTTGGGAATTGTGCAAGTAAATAGGAGAAATTACTATTTTTTAGGGGCAATGTGTGCTAGAAAATAGGAGCTCCTATCAAGCCTTATTTGTCTAAGTGTTGGGAAAGTATTGTAGAGAGTTGATTAGTATTACAGGGAGCTTTAGTCTTGAAGTAGATTCTATGTAATATATCAGATTTCTTAGTTGATTCAATACAAGCAAGTAGGGGTTTCTCCCAGTTGGGTTCCCCAAATATATTTTGTGTTTTATGTGTGATTGTGTTTCTATTTATTGTTTTCTTTCCAAAGATTTTTGGTAGAGAAATCTTGTTTCTTTTGTGAACAATTTTTTTTCATTAGCAGTTGCATGGTTTCAAGGATTTTCTACATTTCGAATTTGTTACAAGCTTTCAGGGATAAATCTCTAACAAAAAACTAACAATAAAATGAATCTTAAATTAATTTGCAAGAAATCTAGAGATGCTTCAATGATTGCCTTTATTCTTGGAACTAGTTTCTCAAATCTTGCCTTAAATTTGCTTTTAAATCTGAAAGTAATATTTATCCTGTTGACCCTTTGCCTTGAAATATGAATCTATTTCACTTTAATGCTCCTAAAATTTGTCCTCCTCCCTTTAAATTTGGAAAATTTTCCACTTGTATCCTCCAACTATCCTTTTATTATCCATGGTCAAACACTATTCAATTTTTACCAGAGTTAATTATATCCCAAACAATGTTTACTAAGGAATCCAACTCGCTTATCTCATCTAAATTCTTCTGCATATTCCATTCAAATTATCTCTAAGATTACCATTAGGCATAATATATTCATATTTTAGTAGTCCTTCCAGCAGCTAAATCCAGATGTCATACAATTGTGACTGGTTCCATTTTACTTTTGCTATTAAATTAAAAATATTCCCTTCCCATACATCTTGTAGTAGATCTAAAGCATGAATGTTCATGGGCATGAAAATCCTCCATGAAAGATAACCCTTGGCTTATTAGTTTAGTAAAAAAATTTGTGCTAATATCTTTGTCAAATGAGACATTTGAAAACTATATTTTTAGTCTGTACTTGTAGTATATAAAACAAGGCATAGAGACAAGAAATACTACAACTACTCGTAGAATGCACAATATCATAGTGGATAGGAAAAATTTACCCATAGTACCATGCCTTGAAAATTTGAATTTGTTGAAGCTATTCTTTAAATACTTGCTAATTGTTCTTCAAACATGGTCAATTTTGCCAGCTAGACTAGCTAGCTCGTCTTACACAACTTTCACCATTAGTTAAAGCTTTGAATTTTTTCAGAAAAAAACCTAGAGAGTTTCATTTTCTGTCAGTTTTTTCATCTCTTATTATCAATGTTCCACGGGGTCACGTCCTCTCCCCCGGGCGTCGAGTTTCCTAGCTCCCTCGCACTCTGGGGACTTGGGGACGATTGAGGGTGGTTTCTTGATGATTGCAAAGGCAGGGTACACATGGAAACTTGTAAGGGGGCAATTCCTCAATTTTCGGGGTTGAATCCTCCAAATGGGGTCGTTTCCTAGGCAAAAGGGGTCGTGAGGGATCGTTTTCCTAGCCAAATACATTATAATGTTTTTTAATGAAACAAAAAAATCAGAATTTCTATGTATGGGGAAGGATTTAAAGTTAAAGTTTATTTCCATTGTTGAATGTTCATTTCACACTCTCGTTGAACGTTGTCGCCATCGCCAAGAATCCAAGAATGTTCATATGTTCTCCTGTAATTGGTAGATCACCAATCTAGCTTTCATTTGAATGTTCTTATGAATATATCTTCCATGCAAGTATATGTTCATATTAGACTTGAGTCTTGACTCTATAAAAATTTAACTCTTGATGTATCAGAGTTGACTTTTATTTCAATATTTAGTGTTCATAGTTGGAAATTCAATATGGTTTAAACTTTTAAACTTTAAATATTTATTTTCATTATACATTGTTAGTAGTTACATTGTAAGTTACAAACTTACATGCATGATGTATGATTATATGATACCATGCTTTTCTTTTTAAATTTGTTTCAGTTATATCATATTTATCCTTCATAATGTAAGTGTTATATATTAGATAATTATAAAAACAATTACATTATAAATATTAAAATTTCAATTATATATCATATATTTTTATATTTATAAATTATGTCCCCCAAGTTTCCTAAAAATTGGTGGGAAGCTTTTGCATAACCCTTTGCCTCGCCCCCACGTCCAGAAACATGGTAGAACATTTCTTATAATCTTTCAGTTTCAGATGTACATGGTTATTGCAAAGGTTCAATGATCTCATCACACCCATGCACAACTATCATTCAAGAGGCAAACTTACGTCTTCAAATGGATATGTTTTAAGGACCATGATCTAGTTGTTGGTAAGAATCTCTCGTTTATTGCTTGATCTTCTCTTATTGAGACTTGCCCGTTGAGTCAGACGAACTAAAGCTTTTATCACTTCAGACTTTGGGAATCGAAATTATGGCTCAGACTGACTAAAAACCACTAGGGCCTTGGCATTGAACTGTCAAGTGGCTTTCAACCTGTGAGAAGCTCTAATATTAACATACCAAAATTATATACATCATTCTTCTCTATATAGATGCCTTTACCACCAAACTTGTAACAAGGACAAAGTAATCTCTTGCCATCAGAAGCCTTTCTTTTTATGCCCATCCATTTCTTCCTTCATCCTCTTGCTTTTCTAAAGCAAGGTTTGCTTCATGTCCAACTGTTAAGTAACAAAATTTGTTGCGAGTTGGTTGAAATTGGAAGGCAGGGTACCCTCCAACCCAACTTCCTGGACCTGAATAGATAGTGTAGAATACACATAAAATAGGTAGATAGCCACAATTGATATCAGACATACAGTCCAAACCTGCACCACCAATCTCAGATCTCAATGTGATTTAGACGCATCTCATTTATTCCTGGTATTTGGCACATAAAAGAATATAATAAAAAAAAAGTAGCCACTTTGATCCCAAATCATACCCTTCGGTGAGTTAGTGTTCTTCAATAGTTAATCATGCTCATCGAATTGGATGGGCCTCAACATTAAAAATAACCTTCCTCCATATAGGAGGAAACCCAAATGCAAGTCTGAATAAAATAACCTACACTATTTATAATAAAAACAGGCTAGCCTAAGTTTTTCACTAGATAAGCTTCGTGTCTGATGGTATATCTCAGCCCAAAATAGGACAAGTAATGTATATTTTGAAAAGAATAGCATTCTAGGAAGATCTAGTAATACACGTGCAAAAACCCTTGGTTCAAAAGAAAATACTTGTTTGTAAAATCCAAAGATAACAGTCTGTACTACATTCACAATAAAGTTCATTAGATAGAAAACCTTTTTCGTTGTCCAGCCATATTCTGGAATTCGTAATTGAATGTGAATAATTTTCTGGAACTCGTAATTGAATGTGAATAATTTGTGTCATTCTTTTGATGGATGGCACTTTGACTTGATTACCAAATAATTCATTTGACAGTAAGATGCCCACCTACACAGACTCTGTCTTTACACAATAACATTCATATTTAAAATTTTCCATAATCTAATTGTTCCCTCTACAAATCCAGAGGGCTATGATTCACTAGTGTGAGAAAAACATACAACATTAATTTTCTTCTATATCCATTGGTAGCCCGTCTTTGAACATCCTACATCTTTCATGTTTGAGAAATTTCACTATTTTAATACATCTCGTTCAGCCATCTGCACATGAACAGAGTCAACACATTTATTTATCAAATACTTCAACAACTCTGCAAAATACCTTATTAATTTGGGACAAAAATTTACGGCATTAGACCACCACCCATAGTTGTAGGTTTTTGAGAATCATCAATACCCAAGTGACCCTCTGTTGTCTGCATCTCACAGAACAACTCAGCAATCATCATGGAAGAAACCTTAGAATCTGGCTTGTTAAGCATGTAAATTCCAGCATTAACAGCATTGAGTCATGAAAAGGCCTGAGGAAATTCTTTCGAAGTGACCCTCTGTTGTCTGCATCTCACAGAACAACTCAGCAATCATCATGGAAGAAACCTAGAATCTGGCTTGTTAAGCATGTAAATTCCAGCATTGGCAGCATTGAGTCATGAAAAGGCCCGAGGAAATTCTCTCGAATTGAATGCCTTGTAGATTAACTAAAAAGTACAGGGTGTTATTATGCATCCAACATTTCGTTCCCATCACTGGACACCAACGGAAAATCTCTTTCGAGTAGTGTTTAGTGCGATTTTTTGAAGGTTTTTACTGTGACTTTTTACGGTGTAATTTCTCTAAATTCCGGCAAGAATTTTAGAAGTTTGATTGCTAACTTTGCACAATCGAAGTGCTCTAGAAGTTTTTGAGAGTGCTGAATCCATATATAGTGTCAAAAAACCAGTTTGAATAACAAAACCAAGATACAGGATGTCCCTCTGACAGCGATTCTAGCACCTAAAACTTCAGAAAACCACACAAAAGCATAACCCATTTTTCTTTCCGTGTCTACCTACTGGTTCTCCACGTGGACTTCAACTTTGTCATCTCACAACTTAATATTCTTATCATCTCACACCTTTAAACAAGATGATATGATATGAATAATTGCCAAAATGGAAAGATTTTCAACAAAAAGCCCTAATATCTTGCGAAACTAGAGCATGACAGATCATTGGATGATTCTATGGACAACATTATAACTAATAATTGCCCCAAAAGGTGCAAGGAGAGGCGGATATAAGAGGCCGAGTAATTTAAAAGCGTAAGGAGAGGTTAATATAATTTTTAAATTGAAAAATGTACTTTAAATTTAATAATCAATAAAAATAATAATAATAAATTAATTATTATATAATAAAATATATTTTTATGAGTATAAAATTTGTTTATTTATAAAAATATGACAATTGTAAGATAAATTTTTAGAAATATTGTTCAAAAGTTACTAGTTGCAGCCACTAGGTATAACGATTTTAGAGACGGGAAACTAGACGTTTGCAATATGTAATACCAATAAGTATTGGTAGTATGCAGTAACTATTATCTTGTAATAATTTGAAATAACATTTTCTTCTGTAACACAGTAACCCCGAGAAAAAAACTAGGGTTATCCTTGTATCACAGTAAAAAACGGGTACATGAATAGTCTCAGATGAAAAAAATAAGACAAAAGCAAACATTCGACGGTTTCCAAAAACAAAGACTCACAAGAGGAAAAAGATTTGTATAAAAAATGAATAATCAATGAACCTTCAAGCATATCCACCAAATATGCAAGAAAGCCATTGGCGGAAATTTCGACATCTTATTTCAGCAAACTGCGATAAATGTTACCCTTAATTTTGAGATCCCCATAATTGTTTCAGGACGCCTTATTTTTTGAGCGTATATTACTAAGTTTTAACATACATTTAATTATCAGTTTATTCTAAATATTCGATATTTGTGTTGTATTATTAAACTGAGAAAATCCTGCCTAAATCTGTAAATACATCAGATTGAATTTAGCCCCTTTCTTGATGGTAAAGTGCTCCCAAATTAAAAAATAAATTTTTTATTTCGTCTTGAAATTTGATTGGCAGACGTAGAATATATTTTGATAAACGTATTGAGAGAAGAATTGTATTGATAATTTTGAAACATTAATTAAATAAAATTGATTATTACTAAACAAACTAACTTTGCAGGGAATGTTTTAGGGAAGAAGAATATTGGCTGAACTTGAGGATATAAAACATCAGATGGAGGATATTTATAGAGGTTTTACTACAACAGTACCAGAGGAAGCATCATATGTTATACTTGATCAGCTGGGGAAGATAAAGAGGCAAATTCTGGAGATTGAAGAAACCACTTGGAAACTCAAGAGTAGGATAAAATGGCTGAAGGAGGGTGACTTTAATACCAAATTCTTTCATAAATATGCTACCGAAAGAAGGAACAGGAATGCTATATGGAAAATTAAGAAGGCTGATGGCACTTTTGCTATATCAACTGAGGACATCCAAGAAGAGGCCTTCTCACATTTCTCTGATTTTTCTAAAAAAGAGGAGCGCATTGATGTGGAAAACCAATCGTGGTTTTTAGATATTGTTCCGAGAATGTTTGACTCGACGGCAATTCAGAGCCTGGAACAGGAAATTAAAGGGAATGAAGTGCATAAAGTCCTGAAGTCTTTTTCTCATGATAAGTGCCCCGGGCCGGATAGCTGGCCGGTGGAGTTCTTCACTTATTTTTTCGACATAATTGGTGATGAGCTAACAGAGGTGATTGAACTGATCAGGGCAAGAGGTCATATGCCTGCAAACTTTAACTCCACCTTCATTGCCCTGATACCCAAGGTGGCAGATCCACAATCTTTCAATGATTTCAGACCCATTGCATTGTGCAATATTATGTATAAAATCACATCTAAAATCATATCAAATCACATCAGAGCCATATTATCTGATCACATCAGCCTTGAACAATATGGTTTCCTACAGGGCCGCTCCATTCATGATGCGATCGCCATTGCACAAGAAGTACTACATTCAACACACACAGGAAAAAAGGAAACATTGATTATGAAAGTTGATCTACACAAGGCTTATGACTCGGTTGACTGGTCCTACATTAGGCTTCTTCTTCTCAGAATCGGACTGCCAATCCGAGTCATTCGATGGATTATGTCTTGTATATCTACAGTCAGATATGTTGTTCTGGTTAATGGAGCCCCCAGTCGTTTCTTCGAAGCTGCCAGGGGCCTACGCCAGGGATGTGCCCTCTCCCCTCTTATCTTTATTCTGATTCTTGATGGTTTTAGTAAGAGTTTACACTATGCTGAACAACAGGATTTTATAAAAGGTTTCTCTTTCTTTGAATCTATCTCTACCAATCATTCACTTTTTGTTGATGATATGCTGCTATTTGGGTATCTTAATAGAAACCACTGGGTTTATATTCAAATGATTTTGATGAAATTTGAGTCTGCCACGAGATTGGGAATGAATAAAGGAAAATATTTACTACTCTTTGACAAGGGTGATAGACAGGAGATTATCTATATTGCTGAACTTATGGGGGTTCAATGTCATCACATATCTGAAGGTTTTACATATTTGGGATGCTTTTTAAAACCCTGTGGATATAAATGCAGAGATTGGATGTGGTTGGTGGACCGTTTCAGAACTCGGATATTCAGATGGACTCACAAATGGCTTTCCATGGGGGGCCGACTCATACTTATACAGGTTGTTTTATCACAGCTGATGGTCTATTGGGGACACCTCTTTTACTTACCGGCCAAGATTGTTAAGCACATAAACAGGATCATCTCTCAATTTCTGTGGGGTGGCACAAATTCGAAAAAGAGGATTCATCTCTGTCAGCTAGATATAATATGTAGAGCAAAGGATTTTGATGGCTGCGGGGTACTCAATACAAGAATCTTTAATATTGCTCTGTTACTCAAATCATTCTGGCATGCACTAAATGGTGACAACATATGGTGCGCCATCATTAGATGTAAGTATAGTTCTGGGGACATTCTTCATCAGATATTACACAGGGAACTCTTTTCCGCACCCAATGTTTCGGTCATCTGGAGTGGTTTTAAAAAGATCCTTCCTTATATATGTGACCGCGTCACATGGAGATTTAATGATGGTGGAAATATACCTTTGAGTTTTAAACAGATATCCGGTCTCTCCTCGGATTGTATATTCTTCCCTCGCCTCTTAACTTCTCTGATGCAGCGGGGGTATTGTCTGATATCACAGACCATTTCTGAATGGTCAAATGAAGTACCGGTTTTCAAGACTGCTAAACAAATGGATTTGGAGAGTGAAGAAGCAGTGGAATGGGAGGAGATTATTGACTCTTTCAAAGCTGTTGGTTTCTGTAGATCGCCGGGAGGAGATAAAATCTTATGGAATGGACCGTTGAAAAATGATGCCATCATGGTAAAAGATGCATATAGGTATATGGTCTACTCGAAGGCTAGAGGAACCACTTCTAAGATCTTCTACCCATACTGGAAGCGCAAAGTACCCACTAATATCATCCTATTTGGATGGTTAGTCTGGAGAGATAAGATAATGACGTGGGATAATCTTTGCAAGAGGGGTATGCAAGGGCCGAATAGATGCCCCATATGTTGTATACATGCTGAAAGCATACAGCACCTTTTCTTTTCCTGCCCGGTCATTAAAATCATTTGGAGATCCTTTCAGTCCCACATATCCAATCCAAATTGGTCTCCAACGGATTTTATATCGGTGGTTGCGGAATGGGATAAACTTAAAAGCAAATATAGGTCACTCCCCTTTTATTTCATATGGGAAGTTTGGAATGGCAGAAACTACCTCATTTTTGAAAATAGACCTTTTCTTCCTCACCTTATTGTGTCCAAAATCAAGAGCTGGTATATGGATTGGAATGAACCCCCATTAATATTGACTGATAGATCTATCAGGAACAGACCCCATGAGATTCAACTCCCGGCTATATTTTTTGATGGGGCATCAAAGGCTGGAATCATGGGATGTGGAGTTTGGGTTAAAATATCACAGAATGAGAGAATACATGCATTCTGGAATGGAGGTGCTGGTACCAATAATAAGGCAGAAATAATGGCACTATGGGGAAGTTTCCTTATTACTACATTTTATCATATACAGAATCCAAATTTCTATGGGGACTCCAAACTGGTTATTGATTGGATACAGGGCAGATGTGATATTACTATTCCTAATCTGAGTGGGTGGAAGCAGCGGACTCTGCACATGTGGCATACATTGGGAAAACCTCCTATTACTCACATCTACAAAGAGAATAATACCAGGGCGGATCGTTTATCGAAAAATGGCATATCTACAGACTTTGGCCAGATGCATCTGCATCAGTATGTTGATGGGGTTCTACATAGATCATCTGTGATTCCAATCCCATGATGCTAATTATGACTCTTTTTTCCTCTGTTTTATTTCTTATGCTTACAGATCTCCATAGTATTTTCATAGCGGATATCAATCATTTTTGCTTTGTCCATTACCTCTGCACCTGCTGCTATTCGGATCGTCGATGCGCCTGCTGTTTTTGATCCATGTTTCCCTTTCGATGACGGACCTTTCCATCACTGATTTATATGGGATCATATCCATCAATGATATCCTCATCAGGCGAGGCGGTTTCTCTTACATAGAACGTGTGGACTACTACAAGCGAGCCGGTTATATCTCCTTATTTTGATGCCGTTGTTTTCTTCATCAGGCGAGCCTGCTCTTCATTATACATCAACTACTGACGTTTATCGCATATATCCACTTCATTTATGCTGGGTATTGATGTACAGGCCTACCTGTATCGATCATTATATGCTTCCTGTCATCATGTCTTTATTTGGACTTCAGTTTGCACCTATTTTTGATGGTTTTATTGCATCCTTTTATCTACCATGCTTTGATATATCTTTTATGTCATGTATGCTAATGTATCAGGGATGCTCAGAATATTTTGATTGGGTTTTGGTCTTTTCCACCCGTAATGCTGATTGCCTACTACATCTTTTGACTCCTCCCATGGAGTTTTTCAAGATTGTATGAGGGTATTATGTTTTCTGTCGTCACCAAAGGTAGACCATTCAAATTTAATCGGATTTGGCTTGAGGATGAGGACTATACAAGTATGATTCACAGGATTTCGCAGGATGATGGGCCGGTATCTGAGCTGCGGGGATGGAGTCGTTTCCACAAAAAGCTCCAGGAAATCAAGAAATTCTCTAAACAGTGGGAGATTTGTAAAAAAAGGGAGCTCAAGAAGGAATTACAGGATATCTCCTATCAATTGGCGCAAATTTATGATTCATTTGCTGCTTCTAATCCAGATGAGGCTACGCTGTCACTATTTAAATCTCTTGGGAAGCGGAAGTGTGAAATTTTAAGAATCCAAGAGGTGACTTGGCGTCTAAAAAGCAGAATAATGTGGCTGCAAGAGGGTGATCGGAATACATGATTCTTCCACAAGACTGCTAATGAGAGAAGGTGTCGTAATGCTATATGGCAAATCAAGAGGAGTGATAATTCTTTTGCAGTGTCTACTGAGGAGATTCAAGCAGAAGCCTATGAATACTTTTCTTCATTTTATATGAAGGATCAATCTATTAGTGCGGAGAATCAGAACTGGGTATTGGAGCAGTTTGGTAGATTCTTTGATGATGATGTTATTGCAAAGATTGATCAACGTATTTCGGGGAATGAAGTTCTAAGGGTTCTGAAATCTTTTCCCAAAGGCAAATGTCCGGGGCCTGAAATTCAACTTTTTTGGCGCTCATTCCAAAGGTTGCCGATCCACAATCCTTTTCCGATTTTCGCCCTATTGCTTTATGTAATCTTATCTATAAGATTATGTCTAAGATTATCGCCAATCGAATTAAAGAAGCCCTTTCCTGCAATATATCTAAGGAACAGTATGGATTTCTGAAGGGTCGATCCATCCACGATGCCATAGCTATTGCTCAAGAAGTACTTCATTCTCTGCATGTGGGTAAAAAGGAGGCACTTGTCATGAAGGTCGATTTGCACAAGGCTTATGATTCGGTGGATTGGTCATTTATTAGAGTTTTACTGCACAAGATTGGACTCCCTATATCGGTCATTCGCTGGGTTATGGCCTGCGTTTCAACCGTCCGATATGCAGTCATTATTAATGGTTTTCCAACCCAGTTTTTCGAGGCTGGTCGGGGGTTAAGACATGGATGTGCATTATCCCCGATGATATTCATTCTGGTAATGGAGGGATTCAGTCGGCTTATGCACGATGCTGAAATGAAAGGTTATATAAAGGGCTTCGCTTTCTCTGATTCTGTTTCATCGTCACACTCTCTTTTTGTTGATGATTTGCTGTTGTTCGGGTATCTGAAACGCAATCACTGGTTTTATATTAATATTATGTTCATGCATTTTCAATCTGCCACTGGACTGAGTATAAATTGTGGTAAATCATTTATAATCTATGAATATGGTGATATAAGTGAAGTCATGTTTATTTCGGAGTTCATGGGTGTGGAATTCAGGGAGGCGGCCTCTGGATTCAAATATTTGGGAATATTGATCAAACCTTGTGGATATAAAATTAATGATTGGACATGGTTTTTAGACAGATTCCGCGCCCGTATCCGAAGGTGGACTCATCGCTGGATATCATTAGGGGGCCGCCTCATTATGGTTCAAGCAGTTTTATCCCAGATGATGGTTTATTGGGCTCATTTATTTTTCTTGCTGACAGAAGTGATCAATAGTATCAATGGCATTATTTCTCGATTCCTGTGGGCAGGACCTCAAATGAAAAACAAATTTCATCTATGTCGCCTGGAGATCCTATGCAAACCAAAAGACTGCGATGGTTGGGGCATCTTGAAAACCAGGGATTTCAACTGCGCCTTGCTGGTTAAGTCTTTTTGGCAGGCAATAAATGGGTCGGGAATCTGGTCAGACATTACGAGGGCCAAATATGTTATGGGTGAAGCTTCCTATTTGATTCATTGCAACTCATTAGCTTTCCCTCGCAATATGTCTTACATATGGAGGAGTTTTAAGAAGATATTGCCCCAATTTCGTGCAAGGCTTACTTGGCTTTTTAGGGACGGGGGCCGCATTCCGATCGGTACTTCTAGTATTCTGTCTCTCTCATCAGATTATGTACCTTCGCCCCACCTTATTCACTCTATGGCTCAACTGGGGATCATATATCTATCTCAGACCATTCATTATTGGACTGCCGCCGCTCCTAATTTCAAATCTGCTTTCCAACTGGGATTATTAGGTGAGGATGCTGATGAGTGGGATAGGCTCAGGAATTGTCTCAAATGTGCCGGGCTATGCTATGATCAGGGTGGTGATCAAATTGTATGGAACGGTCCTCTCAAGGAGAACATGCCAATAGTAAAGGACATATATCGCAATATTAATGCTCAGAATCCAAACTTTAATCCTTCAAAGGTTTTCTATCCTTTCTGGCATCGTAACATTCCCACCAAAATTGTCCTATTTGGCTGGCTGTTATGGAAAGGTAAGATTCTTACATGGGACAATCTTAAGGAAAGGGGTTTTCAAGGACCCAGCTGTTGCGTCCTATGTGGAGGGGCTGAAGAATCTATTTTCCATTTATTTTTCTCTTGTCAGAAATCCCTTGCAATTTGGAAGCTGTTTACTCCTTTTTTCATCAATCCTGGATGGACCCCGGTGGACTTCATATCGGCTGCACAGGAATGGGATAAATTGAAATCTAAATATAATGCTCTTCCATTCTATCTTGTTTGGGAGATCTGGAATGCTAGGAATAATCTTATATTTGAAGATCAACCTTTCCTCATCCAACGTGTTTTTATAGCTATTAATAGATGGATGGATGATAGAATTCAGCATTTCCCATCGATCTCGGATGGCTCTCGAAGAATCAGACCGCATGAGATATCCTTACCTGCGATCTTCTTCGACGGTGCATCTGAAGATGGGATAACAGGTTGTGGCGCTTGGATCAAGTTGCAAAATTTGGATCGATATCATATTTTTTGGAACGGGGGTCCGGGGTCCAACAACAAGGTTGAAATCATGTCTCTCTGGGGAGGTCTCTTCTTTGCCTGTGATTCTCAGATTCAGATCAGAAGTATATATGGGGACTCTAAATTTATCATAGGATGGGTGACAAATCAGTTCCAAATGATGTCTCCATATTTACAGGGTTGGATGGATAGAGTTCGTCGGCTATGGGAAAGATTGGGATGCCCTGATATCCTCCATGTATTCCGTGAGATCAATACCAAAGCTGATCGTCTATCCAAAAGGGGTCTTCGGGCAGAATATGGATCCATGACAGTCGAATTCTACAGTTATGGGGCGCTAGTTGAAATTTATTCGGTTCCTGTCCCATGAATTACAGATTCTAGATCACACTCAATTGGCGCCTGTTTTTTGCATCTCATCCTTGATTTTTGTATTTCGATTATTATCATATGCTATAATTCGGCTCACAGTTTGGTTTTCAGCTTCATCATAGCCTGATTTTTGCAGCTAAAAGGCTCGTCTTTTGCGCATTTGCGAGATCTTGGTATTTGCCTCATCAACATGATTATATTTCGTCATTTCAAGCGAGCCTGGTATGGACAATGCAAGCGAGCCTGGTCAATTATACAAGCGAGTTAGATCTAACAGTTTCTCACTATTTTCCTCTGAAGATCTCTCAGTTTATAATCTTCATGTTGGTTATCAATCTGATCACGCGAGCCTGTTTATCACTTTCGGGAGTTCTTGGTCGCGGAATTTAGATCGTTGCGGATGCTGTTGAGTGGAATGCTCAGGTCTTGTCTCAAAGTGCAGGGATTTCTGATCGTAGAACTCACAACTTTATCCCAAGCGCGCTGGAGTTTCTTATTCACCTTTCTCTATGAAGACGCAATCACAAAGATCTATCCTTCAATGTGAAACTCTCACTTCACAATAGATTAATTTGTATATATGATCTTGTCTCATTAGTATTAGTTGTTTATATTTCTACTAATCATTGTCCTAGCTTATCAAGGTTCATAGTCAAGGACAGAAATCTGTATCATGGCCAAGATGGGGCTGCCAGGTTATTAGCTCACATGTTTCTTACCATTCATATTGAGCTACATATGTCACTGGCATTATTTCGTTCTCTATTTACCTCTCGGTAGTATAGAGAGTTTTATTGATCATGTACTGTTTATATTTTCAATA